>CM041776.1:158629878-159098715 GCA_023374045.1 Limonium bicolor | reverse complement strand
CACTCCTGATGATCCATCTCTGCAAGCCACACCAGTAGACCCTAATGAAATTTTTTATAAGGCTGTTGAAGGGAAATCCAGAAAGCAGAGGGTCTATGGTGTGGGGGAGCTAGCACCGGCGTACTTCCCTGATTCATTTCACTCCACCGGCACTAGCTCACATGCTTCCGGCAAAGACCATACCACATACGAGTCCATGAAGATGGAGATTGAGCAGGATCTGACTCAGAGGTTCGATGAAAATTACAGGCGGCAGGTTCGTATTGAGGAGAGGGAAGCGATGCGCCAGGAGATATATGGCGAGGAGATGCAGAGGATGATACGAGCGCAGATCTCCCAAATGTTTCCCTCTCAGCAGAGTCGACCGTACGGTGATCCTGGTGCTGGCTCTAGTACGGGTGGATGGGGTCAGTGGCCTAGAGATCCACGTGATGGCTCAGGTGGTTCGGGTGGTCCGGGTGATCATATGGGATATCGTCCAGGGGATGGACATGGTTGGGGGGCGGGTATTAGATAGATATGATATTTGACTTTATTAGCTTGAACTATGTCTGTATCAAATTCGACTGCACTATTTCATGGTTGTGTTGACTGAACATTTATTTTTGGTCTGCTGTGAGATTAATGAGTACAACTGTTTATGGTATTGCATATTAAAGGTGGATATGAATAAAATGTTTATGTCCACATTTACAGGTGAAAATATGGCTACGAATCAAAATATTAAATATTTTTTTTTAAAATTAAAACTGATTAGCGACGGAATAGCGACGGCCATTCCGTCGCTAACAAATAAATAAGAAAAATGTAAATTTCCGTCGCCAGATTAGCGACGGACAGTTCCGTCTCTAATCCGTCGCTATTTGGCGATTAGCGACGGACAGTTCCGTCTCTAATCCGTCGCTATTTGGCGACGGATGACGGCTTCCGACGCGACTTTGGCATTAGCGACGATGGCATTAGCGACGGACAATTCCGTCTCTAATCCGTCGCTAATATCGTTTAGCGACGGATTAGAGACGGAATTGTCCGTCGCTAATGCCGTTTTTTCTAGTAGTGAACACCCAACACATTCTCTTGGTCACGAGAGATCATTAAAACTTGTACCATTAAATTAGCATCATGAACAAACCTCGTCACAAATCCCTTCGGGGCACACAAATGAATAGACTTAACTGTACCATTTTGAAAGCATAACCTCTTGCCTTGCTCCATAATCCATTATCTCAAACTCTGGAGTTTTCTTAAGATTCAAAATTCCATCTTTAAGGGTTCCAATCATTCAAATTTTGATCTCAAGATCATTATAAATGATCTAAGATGTTTAGAAACCAAGATCACATACTTTTAATATCAAATTCAAACTCAGCAGCCATGGATATGGGTTTTGACCAAACTTCTCCAATTCTCTCATTATTTTTGGTTCAAAGGAACGACAATGAAGAATCAAGAAGTTTTTGGAACGACAATGGTCAGTCACACTCATAGACGATACAGCTCCTTGGGCTTTGTCCGTAATTAAAGCCCGTTCTATCTTCTCATCCTTTACCTGCACGAGCTAGTATGAAAGACCAATATGGATAATGTGCGTACATCTTTTCTTGTGAATTTACCGAATGTCTTTAGTTTTAGATAATCTTAAATGGTTTACGGACATGAGTTATTTATATAACAATAAAAACTCCATCTCATTGTGCTATAGAGCTTCCTAATTAAAGTCCTAGAATTCTCACTCACATAATGACGGTAATTTACAAGAAACGATAGTATGTAGTACTTATATCTGGCAATGTAATTATCAAAATATAAGGAAACCAGACAACAATTGACAAGAAAGGCACTCCATAGTATTGCCATTATGTAACTGGTATAACCAGTCAATTATCTCAAAAAAAAAAGAAAAGAAAATTTGACAAGAACAAGAGAGCTTGTTTCCGATAAAACCTAAGTAAACCACAACAATTAGTAAGGACCAGAGGTCTTGTTTCGGACAATATATATGTTTTTCTGGCAGTGTACAGAATTGCAAATTTACCCTCGACAGTGTATACATGCATAGAATATATGTGAACGATCTTGGTGCCAGCATCATATACATGTAAACTCAAAAAGTATTACTCATTATTCAAAACCTGAGCTGATTGTAATATCCTCCAACATCAAAAAAAGAAGAGGTTCATCGATGAAGGGTTAGATGGATCAATATACCATACCACCTAGCTTGTATATCTTATATATATAGAGAGAGAGAGAGAGTCTGCATTGCATACATCTTGACGACAAAGAAAGCACTAACATTTACCATTATATATAGTTTCTCGCATGCATGTATATATGCTAAGCCAAAATGTTTCTTCAAATTAAGAGGCACGTACAGAGCCAGGCGAGCTAGCTATCGAAAGAAAGCTTAACCGAAGAAGTTGCTTAGAAAGGGAATAGTGCTGCTGCCAATATTGTTTGGATTATCTTCATCATCGTTGTCATGGGAAGGAGAGTGAACATGGCGTCCTTCGTAGGTGGTTATCACCATTCTTGGATCCTCAGCTAACCTCTCCACCCTCTTTTCACCCTGCAGTTGTCCTGAGTGCACCTGTAATAGCTCCTGCAATATTGGGTACATAAATTAATCATCATACTTTATTCTTAATTAGCATATTCAGTCTATAAATTAATGGAGGATATGCAGCTTTACTACCAGGCAGCGAATTATCTTCAAAAAAATAATCTCAAAGATGGATATCATCACCTCTGTTCGGCAAATAATTAAAATAGGAAAAGTGTGTTAATTAGATATACAGATTTAGCCTTAGGCATCACAAAATACAAGTCATACACAGCATCCGCCCAATGTGGTGCATGAGCTATGCAAAATAGAAGAGGAGGAAAAAGTTGTATATCTTTCAACACAGAGACCCGGCCCAGAAGGCACAATGAAATCTTAAAGTTTCCAATACATGTTTGGTCCCTACATCGATCACATGTTTGGACAATATTTGCCCCAAGCAGCCATGATGAGAGATGAGACAGCTGCTAGCTGTAGTAGTAGTAGTAGTACTACACAACATGATTCCTATCATTTGAATTCCCCGATCCAGCTAGCTATTTATATTGCAGCTCATAAGACAAGAAATGAAACGGAGGTCCACCTTCTCGTACCTCCCCAATTAACTTTCAAAATTATATATAGTAGCTTTTTCAGTTTTCACCCTGTTGTTTCTTCTCCCTTTATAGTATATCAGCAGCATTAACGGTACAATTCAAAACAGAAGATTAAAATCTTTTGTGATCAACTAATGAATATCTACTACTGTTGTTCTTTATTACTATGCATGAATTAATACATACAATATGATGAATGATATATTAATATCTTAGCTATCTAGCTTCAATAATTCTGCCCTTTTAGGAGGCCGTGATTGTTGATCACTTCTATATGCTAAAAGTTGTTACTCATGATGCAGTAATTAATGTCAAACCACGGACGGTGAGGAGTAGACATAGTACTATAATAGTTAGTGATATAGCCCAAGAACAACACAAGAGTAGTAGTAGTAGTAGTATATGGGTCCTAGATTTTCTCATCATGAAAGGAAGAAAAGTTCTTTTTTTTTTTAATCAATAGACGCGCGCGCGGTGACTTTTTTCACCCCAAATGTTAATTGATCCACTTATAATCACCGCCTTTTTCTTTTTAGTAAAATTCATTTACCCGCTAATCATGTTAAATTACGTTTAATCTTTGATCATGTGAAGCGAAATCAGGGGGAATTTGCATGGCAATGGACAAGAAGATGATCATCCACACATAATTGTCTACAAAAGTTTTTACTTATTACTACTAAAGTATATATATACTTATATATTTTCAAGATCACTAAAATGAACGGCTCAATTTGTAATAAGCGTTTGAGTTTATATAATGCAAATTAATTTCTTCTTTTAGTACAGTCAATATTAGATCGATTTAAGTACAATTAAAAACTCAATAATTTTAATTAGACGCGGGCTGAGATTATCAGATTAATTTAGCTAGGAATCATGAAGTTCAATCCATGCAATCCTAATTAGTTTTGAGTTATAATTTACATACCTTGGATGTTGGGTGTTCTTGACGACCTTCTGACCATACTTTCTCCATTTATATCCATCATCCAACCATCCACATCGCTTAATGTCTTGAAGCAAAACCTAGGCTCTCTCACCTTCCTCCTCCCACCTGCTTTCGTCGTTTTGTAGCTTTTCATCTGCACACCCCGTCGTATATCTGCACTTCCGTTCTTCTTCGTCTTCTTCTTCTGAGTCGTATTCTTGTTGTCACGCTTATCAAGTACAGTATTATTCGGGTTTTCTACATCTTCTCTGTCGTTACAGTCGTATCTAACGTCGTCATTGGTCTTTTCCATTCTTCCAAATGGTACTGTCTTTTGACGCCGGATCTCAACTCCCTAATTAATTATAGGGATAACAACAGCCCCAGATAAACAAATTAACAACGCGTTAAATGCAAAGCTATTCTGTATGGAAGAAAAAAAAAAAAAAAGGAGGGGTGTTTGATGTTTCAGCTCACACCCATTGATATTCCTGTGTTTCAGTCGCCGGAACCATGATGAGATGATCGGAGCTAGAACTCATGTAATTAGAAAATTCTTTTCCGAGAATAGGATTTGTAGAAGATCGCCTAGGAAGATTAAATGACTGACCATTCAAACAGTTAAGATTACGATCACTAATATAATCATAATCACAATCATCTTCATCGTCGTCATCATCCTCATCCTCGTCTTCTTCATCATCTTCATCAGCAAGAGTAGTAGGTTGTTGCAGTAAAGTTGTGAATAGGGCAGGGTGGTGGTGATGATGATCAGCTAGGTTAGGAATCAGCAGATCATGATGATGATGATGATTCGATGCAGCTGGGAGGAAGGCAGCCATGCTACTACTGTTGCTCATCAACTGGACTAAATTACTATTAGGGTTACTATGATCTGGTGAAAAGAAGCTTATGAATTGATCAGTGGATATCAGTGGTGAAGCTTGTCGGTGCTGATTAAGCATAGTTTCGGACATGATGGAGAGAGATCGATCAATTGATGTTTTGGGAACCAGGTGGAAAGAATTTGGACCTGTAAATGAAACTCACTACTGTAGCTGTAGCAGAAGATGAGGATGATGGGTGGGTTACTAGAGGGAGAGAGGAAGAGATTTCCAGAGAAAACGAGGAGGAGGAATAACGCAACTGTCCCTTTCGCCAAATGCTCGACAGATGATATGATTCGTTTTCAGAAGATTGGGATTTTGGTTGTGTGGGGAAGCAGCGGCGTATGTCGTAGCCATCATTATATCACGATGGAGGCAGCCAAACAACTTGCTTTCTTTCTGACACTTCTAATTTAAATTAATACTACTACTAGTATTCATCTCCGCTTTGCGTTCTTGTTTCAATGTCACAACTATAAAACCTACTAGTAAATTCACCCTAATCGCCTAGCTTAATTAATTTATTAGTTCGCAGAAAAATAAAACACTCTTGCAAAAAAAAAAAAGATGATCTCTAAATTGTTATAAATTCGTCATAACGAACCAATGTCCACACAAATTAAAAATCTCTCACACATTCATTATAGTTGAACTTCATGGTTTATAATAAGACCAACAAACATGATTATATTCAAAGGCCATCTAGGCAGTCAAATATTTAGAATCAAGGTTTTCAAACAAGAGAGTCGAGAGATGACCAGACTATGATAGCAAAGGAGACCTCATAGGCTGGTGTAGAGTAGAAGGATAAGCTAACATCCCCAAGCTCTCTGAAATACTAGCAAAACCACACCAAAGGGTAGGGAACCACCCACCCATAGACGACCATCAACCGCGGCTTTAGGAACTAAACTAACCACCCGTAACTTACCAATATAACATTTAAGAAAGTTGAATCACATCTTAAAAGACCTACTACCTGAAACATAAGAACAACTCCACCTATCTAACAAGCCCCTAAAGCCAAAGGAAATAAGACAAACAAACCAACCTTGATATGAATCCGAGCAACCAAAGATTGACTAAGACAAACTAGCCAATGTGATCATCTCATGTGAACACAATTGAACATATAAGTAAAGTGATCGTTATAACTACCCGATTATAAGTGCAAAGCACATAATAGAAACTTAAACAAACCAAAAAAACATATAGGGAGAGGCTAGGCAAAGCATGACCAACCAGCAAACACATGGGGACAAAAACTTTACCAACCAAATCAAAAGCCACTCAGGACAAAGTCAATTAAGACAAGCGTCCCAACAAAGGTCGAAGAACATGAGAATTATTTTCGCATGCGGCCCTAGGTTTCCTTAGGTGTCAAGAGCCACTGAATCTTCTACTTCCGTGTACGCCTTGGGAGCCTTGAGCAGATGAGGTAGGCATGAGGCTAATGGCTTCTTACCTTTTTGGATTGCACCGGGTATGATAAAGTCCCCCAGTTCTTCATTAGTAGCCGCTTGAATGAGATGGTTGAAGCAACGGTTACCTGGCTCGTTCACCAGGGCAGGTGGATCGACCTGCATGTCTTCAAGGGTGGAAGATAAGCCATTCTCTTCAATGTCCTGACTGGAGAGGATCCAATGCTTATAAATCTGTGGAGATCACAGACTGACCCTGACCAAGGAGATCGGATGCGATATTGTTATAGGACATCAAGGCGTCTGGGACAGGGCTAGCACTACCAGAAAGCGTCTTCTTAGAAACACATCCGGTAGAGGATAACTCCATCCTCAAGAGCTTCAGGTGTAGGGCAGCGATTAATGGTGTGAAGGAACAGCCCGAAGATCGAGCATATTACTGGCATGTTGTCATAAGTTATTGTGAACACGAAATCTTTGCCATTCAGCAAGATATAGGAAGGGATCGCCAGACTGGATTCCAGATGCACAATATTACCTTGAAGCGGACGTACTAGAAATCTATGGAGACAAGGTCCTTCATCACTCCAGTGAAGCGGCCTATCTTGGATGCCATCCTTTTGACTAATTCAATTGTACAAGATTCTTTGGGGACATTGAAACGCGGGAGCAGAAAGGAGCCCAATTGAACTCGTGGTCTTCCCAAGGGACCCTAGTTTCAAGACACTGAACCACCGAAATAGGTGTCTTTTTTTTTGACAAAGAATTTTCAGGGCCCTATTTCAGCGGTTGTAAGAATAATCGCCGAAATAGGGGCGCCGAAATAGGCCTTTTTTGTACTAGTGTAAAGGAGGTAGGGAAAAGTGTGGTATGGGGTATGGTACATGAGTTGTGCTAAACCTGTGCGTACACCTTTGAGTTTGAAACAAGAAGTTCCTGGTGATAATGTTGCACCCATTTGTCCTACCCTCAATAGAAATCTTGTGGGTGCTTTGCAGTACGCCACTTTGACACGCTCTAATGTTTCTCATGCCGTCAATCTTGCTTGTCAGCATATGCATCAGCCCCAGGAAATACATTTTCAAGTCGTCAAAAGGATCCTTCGTTATTAGTCTGGTACCTACAATCTTGGTCTCTTAATCACTTCTCAAATTCCCCTTGTCCTAGTGGCCTATTCTGATGCAGATTGGGTAGGTTGAAGTATAACTCGACACTCTACTACTGGATATTATGTTTCCTTGGCATCCAAAAAGCAATCAACAGTATCTCATTCTAGTGTAGAGGCAGAATCTAGAGCACTTGTAGTAGCGATGACTGAACTATCATGCATTGGCTATATATTCTTATGTATATCGAAGTACAACAATCTCCTACTTTCAACTCTCTTCTGTGATAACCAATGTGCTCTTCACCTTGTTGTTAATCTAGTATTACTCACTCACACAATACATATAGAGATTGCTTATCATTTTGTTCGAGAGAATGTTCTATAAGGTGCTCTCATCTTGAAGTTCATTCCTTCTGCTCATCAAGCAACTAACATCTTTACCAAAGAAATATCCTTCTATTCTTTATATTCAATTATCCAAGCTCGGCATAAAATCGACTCTTGCTCAGCTTGGGGGTGGAGGGGGTGGGTGGTAAAGAGTAATTAGTTGTGAAGTGTAATTAGTTGGTCATAATGTCAGTTATACCCCAATAATATCTACTACTATAAGTAGTAGTTTCCTGTTTTGCAAGCAATCTAATGAGAGAAAATATCTCGTTTTCAGTTCTCCCATTCCTCAATCTCAATCTTTTTTCTTTTGTTTCTCCAAAATCTTACACAAAGCTCGTTTAACTAAATACTTGAAGTCAAATTTAGAACTTGACGTAAAGTGAGTCAATCAAGGAGCATGAAGCAAACTAAGTTATTGAGAGTGACCACTGTAACAATCATAAACAAATAGCAAGATGTTTCCATATTCAGGACTGAACATAAATGTTGAATTGTTTGAGTAAAATTCTTTGAGCAAGTCTGAAAACTCAATGCTTGAGTCGTTAAGTATCGATTATTTTGCCAAACAATGTGCGCTGGTCAAGCTTGAAAGGTATAATTTATGAAAACTAACTTAGACAACCATTGCACAATTGCAAGTACAAGATGGGGGATTCCTTGATAGATATAAGTGTGTTTTTCGATGCTAATGCTTTCACATCTGAGAGATAAGTCACTACAAAGAGATATTCATTTGAGATCTTTTAAGAATCAATTTTCTATATTTCATTCAGGAAGAATTATATGCCCATCTATGACGTTTGATGAAATTTCACACCACACCCGTGAGTTATATTAATCTATCTTTAAGGGGAGTAAGCATATGTCATCTGCTTAACTATTTTCATCTGTTAAGAAGATTTTATAATAAAGTTTTGCTACATAATCTGACTTTACATTTCTTAGGGTATTAAAATGTATATAAATGTGCCACAATACATAAAAAAACTCTATTGTCATAACCAATCACTGGTGGAACGCGAGCCTTTAATTACGGTCCAAAACCGTGTATAATTACGGTTGTGGACCGTAATCTATGTGGGCGTCAATAAAGATGGCGACGTCTTTAATTATGGTTTTAAACCGTAATTAAAGGCCCTTTTCCGGCCGCGTGTCATTGACTTTACATTACGGTTATTGGTAAAACACCGTGATCTAAAGTCCTTTGGCGCGCGCGCGCCGAAGGACTTTAGATCAGGTTTTACCAATAACCGTAATGTAAAGTCGACACTTTAGATGACGGTTTTGGAAATAACCGTCATTTAAAGTCTTTTGGGGCGCGCACGCCCAAAGGACTTTAGATGACGGTTATTGTTAGAACCGTCATCTAAAGTGTATTTTTTTTTTATTATTATTATTTTTTACAAATCTACACAATTGCAACAGAGACAGAATTGTAACAGATAAGCAACAGAGGGCAGAAACTGCACAATTGAACCACCTGAATCAAATACCAACAACACAAATTCATTCTCTGCGCACAATTGCAACAGAGATAACATCTAATAAAGCACCAGATCGAAAATCTGTAACATATTCAATTGCATATTCAATTTGTTACACAATTGCAACAGAGATAATAATTGCAAATTCATTCTCTGCGCACAATTGCAACAGAAATATTCAATACAACAGCTAGAATCTGTTACAGCAGCAGCAGCTAGCAATTCATTACAAAAAATATAATCTGTTACAGTAGTAGCAACTAACAGAATCAGAGGGCTACAAAGGTAGCAGTGTAACCTATACATGGTAGATACAGCTAGGATGACTCCCAGCAAGAAATAGCATAAAACAGAAGCGTAAAACAGTACAAAAACGGTGCAGAAAACTGTAAAAACAAAATCCATGATAGCAGCATCAGAGCTAGCTAGTCTACCACTCCATTCTCATAAACATGGCTGCCATGCTCTCTGACATGCAACAAGTCGGCAGGAGCATAAGTCTTGAATCTGGCATAATGCTCTTTAATCTGCAACAATAAAAGGAATGGAACACATAATGAGATTAAGATAAAGACCAAAAAATCTGCCGAAAGAATTAAATACAAGACAGCGTTCGTATTACCTTGTCTATATCATTCTTAAAACCTGGGAAGTACCCGCAGAACTCGTACATATACCGCATCACGTAGTACCCGCAACTCTTAGAATCCCTTTGGGTAGGGCACTAAATCACCAAAATTCACAAATGTAAAACAATTGTACAAAGATAATAGCAGCACGAATGAAATACATGAATTACCAAACCTGGATGTAATCGACGGTCAAATCACCAAACTCTCCCTGAGGGGTTTTTTTGTAACAACTGTTACATATATTAACAAAAGCGTTTAGCAAAATGAACAAGTACATTAATTTTGGTTCAAAAAACTTACAAACAATTAAATAGTAATAAAAACTTACTCTTTGATTAAGTCTTCAGTGTTGAATTCTGTCCACTGCCCTAGTGGATCTAGAACGAGCAGAGTAGAGGTGGCAGCGCAGAATATAAACAAAGCCCAGTGGTGGCTACAATGTCAAATACAAAATGAAATGAGAAATGAAGGTAAAAAAGTTAGCTAATTAGTATGTAATTTTATATTAGAACTCACGTTTGGTGATACGGCATTAGAATGAATAATTTATTCTGTTGATCAACAACATTGAAGCAATGAATCATGTATTCACAAAACCTCCCGGGTCCCTAGTGACTGAGTCGTACGATAAACGCTCCGGGCACACCACAGTAATGGAGGTCATGTCCTTCTCAGCACATCTCTCAAGCAGACATCTATTATATCACATGTACTATAAAAAGTTAGCCAATGCAACTTCATAGATACTTACTCTATATGTTTTTACAGTATGAGGAAAGAACACTTACTTTAGATAAGCTTGAATAATGTTAATGTTCAGATAATCTCTACACATCATCTCTCTGATGTCCTCAAAGTTGATTGCCGTGATCATATCTTCTTCGTAGTGAAACATCGACTTTGGAAGCGTCATCATGAAGTTGTTAGTTTGAGATGACTTCAACATGATCTTGTCGTAGAGATTCATCTGTTTGGCCCCCAAAACATTAACAAGTTTTTGTGGCAGTGCGAGCTTATTTTTAGGCGCCTCAGAAGTCCTGGTGCGACCCCGGACGGGCGCTGGATTCTTACCTTTCGCACCCCGACTCACTGGATTCTTACCCTTCACACACAAACAGTAAAGCATAAATGTAAAGATAATTACTAATTGATTATTATAGTAACATTAAACATTTATCTAGAACATACCCTTGTACTTCTGACAGGATTCGCCGGCGCACAGATCTCTTCTTCTCTGGGCCGGGATACGCGGTGAGGAAGCTCAGGGATCTCAGGATTCACCGGCGCGCTGGTCTCTTCTAGTCTGGGCCGGGTTACGCGGCGAGGAAGCTCAGGGATCTATAATAGATTAGATTAGACACTTAATGC
The DNA here is from genome assembly GCA_023374045.1 of Limonium bicolor. NCBI lineage: Eukaryota > Viridiplantae > Streptophyta > Magnoliopsida > Caryophyllales > Plumbaginaceae > Limonium > Limonium bicolor. Next base: position 159,087,335 of record CM041776.1, on the reverse strand, counting down.
TAAATAATGCATTTTATTAGATACTAAATGGTTGTCAAACAGTCTTACCTCATCGGTGACAACAATATAACATGCTGGCCAGGGCAATATGTCTCCCTTCGCTTCGATCAGCGTGCATTTGTTGTCAAACGCCATCGGAAGGTATGCATGCTCAAATCCATCAACTATCAGGTCCAAGGTCACACGCGCAGTAGAATGGGGGTAGACGTATGAAACTGATGAGCGTGAGTGGACCTGATGGCAACACCGTCCCATAGGCCGCATCTACAGGGTGCCCTTCTAATGGTATTTGGAGACGACATTTTTTTTGCTCCTTTAATAAACAGAGATAATACGTGAAATAAATAAGTGAGTCCAATCTAATACTATTTAAATAACTTTATTTTAGGAGAAAAATAGTTAAACAAAGTTAACCTGGATGTTGGCAAAAGGGTACGGGTCAGCGGCCGGAGCACAACTAGACGAGGAAGACAGTCGAGGAGGATCTAGCTACTGCTGCTGAGTAGTCGCATGTGCAATCGCATTCAACGCTTCCTGCAGCCTCTCCTCGATAGCCCGGCGCTCAGCAGCCTGTTTCTCGTCATTAGCTTGGCGCTCAGCAGCGAACCTACGCTCTACCATCGCCTCGACTTCAGCAGCACTCAGCTGACCCTTCCTAGAAGATGGCGGGAATACGTTCTTTTGACGTACTTCTCCCCCAAATCCTCTAACACGCCCTGGGTGATCCTTCTTCCCAAGCATTTGATTGAGCGCGTCGTCTTGAGAAGGAGGAGCGTGTAAGTCTACTTCTCCTCTCTGTGCCGCTTCGTACTGTCCAATTTTCAAAGAAGTTAACACTAAATTTAAGATCAACACACTTGAGTATATAAGTAAATTATTTAACAGCTACTTTCAAATACTTACAATTTGGTTAGCCAGTTGTTCCATCGCAGGCATTAGGAAATATCCTCTGACCTTCGCTGGTCGTTTTCTGGCGTCCCAGTATGTACATCTGCACCCTCCTCGCCTCAGAGACATCCTCGATCGGGCATTCACTTCCATCCTCGTTCCTCCGTGTCAGCAAACCAGCTTCTTTCCATCCCTCGAGGCTGCCCACATATCCCCTTCGTCCCATGGTGTGGGGGTAGAGATTAGCTTCACGGTTTTGCCGTGCTTGTTCTTGTACTTGCTGTTAAGAAAGTACAATAGGAAATTAATTAGAAAATCAGGGATAAAGCATTATGAGCATTAATTAAGAAAAGAGTACACACAAACATACCCTGAACTCGGGGGTGGCGTGCCGCTCAACGAACTCCTTCCACTCCTCTTCAGTGATCATGCCATTGTACACAACATACGGCGGAGGCTCACGTGGGGGCACCCTGTTGATCCAATGCTCAACCAAGTAGTGGCGAATGATTTAGCTTTGCCGGACGCCAAAGAAAGAACGGTCTTCTTCACTTCTTCTGGGATCTTGTATCGTTCTTGCACCTTCTTCCAGATGGTCTCCTTAACTTCTTGCGGGACTTGTTTCCATGTGTGGTTGATGCAGCAATGTGATCTGGCCAGAGTCCCTAGCATACTAGCGAACTCTGACCTGCTGCCCCCACCATACCTCCCATACTTGTCCCACAGAAGACTAATCTGATCCGGTTTCTGCAGTTTCAACCCACGGGTCGGACCTCTACCTCTGGGTCTCTGAGTAGCACTCGTAGAAGGTGCACTCATGGAAGGGCCAACAGCAGCAGCGGCAGATGTAGATGGGGCAACAGCAGCAGCGGCAGATGTAGATGGGACCGGTACCATTTGCTGCTCATTTTCCTCCTCCTGACGACAAAATAAATCGAACTCTTCATCAGCCATGTCCGATCAGCCATGCCTGCAAGGATTGAAATACAATTTGAATTAAATTAAGCATTTCATAATGGTCATAAACAAGCAATAAATAAAAGAGTGTTAATTTCATATAAATTTTTATAGTAATAACTTACATACACCATTATCTCTCAACCCACAACATTAGAATTCATCAAAAAATCAAGGTTAAATGCTAGCTAAACCGCGGAAAAAAATCGACAGCATCTCCCCTATATTTCTAACGTCTCCAAATCAGTTTTATCAAAGTCAAATTCGCACGCACCATCTAGGAAACTGAAGCTGAAATCCAAACTGAAATCAAAACAGAAACTGAGTTGTGTTCTTGCTTTCTTCCCTGTCTGTTTTTTTTTCTTTCAACTGATTATACTTCTCCTAACTCCTTACCCAGTTACTTAAATATTCCATTAAGCTTTAAAATCCAGACCAAAACTCAAACAACTTGTTACAGTTCTGTTCCATTCATGAAACTGAGATATGCTACAGTTCTGTTCCATTCATTTTTCAGGAATCGGTAATATACTTGAACTTACTTTCTTTCCTGTGGTAGTTTTAAGTAGTAGCATTTTTAAAACTACACTATTATGTATTAATTGTAATACTAAATGCTAAGAATAAATAAATACAGCAGTTTACAGATTGGTTTGCAAAGTTACCGTAACTAAGCACCGAAGTGGGCAAGTAGTGTAGAAATCAGCCCATGAACTAGGTCGCAATTAACTGTGAATCTGGGCACAAATATATGAACAAGGTTAGAACATTTGCCATTACACTCTCAGGATTCAATACAAACGAGCTTAGAACTTGCAATCGAAATGCATGTATATGAACAAGGTTAGAAAAAGACGACAATCAATCGATCGCATACCCAATAAGCGATAGAGACGTCGACGGTGAGACCAGTGGTAGATGGGTGGTGACCGGCGGCGATGGGAGCGACGGCGGCGATGGCCGTTAGCAAGGTGACGGGAGAGAGGAGGCGATTTCAGTGAGGAAGATAGCGCGAAAGAAAGAAGAGTTACTGTGAGTAGAGTGTGCAGAGTGTAGGCAAATGTTTTAAATGGACTTTAGATTACGGTTTACATGTAAACCGTAAACTAAAGTCACACTTTACATGACGGTTCCCAAAAAAACCGTAATCTAAAGTGTAACGAAATTAAAAAAAAAGCGCGATAATTATTTGGCATATGTTGGGTTTCAAACATAGGTAACACATTAATATAAAGTTTTTATTAATCTAAAATACACTGGTAAAACGACATCGTTTACCGTAATCTAAAGTGTAACGAAATTAAAAAAATAGCGCGATAATTATTTGGCATATGTTGGGTTTCAAACATAGGTAACACATTAATATAAAGTTTTTATTAAAATACACTGGTAAAACGACGTCGTTAACTGCAATTTAGATTACGCGTGGAGTCAAAAAAATCAAATAATATGGGAAATATTTGGCGTCAGGTCAAAACGACGTCGTTAACCATCAGTCGGAGGTAGGCGCGCCTTTTTTAGGACGAACTTTAGATGACGGTTATTAGTGAAACCGTAATCTAAAGTCCGTTGACCGTAAAGCGCGCGTCAACACGGGACTTTAGATTACGGTTTCACTAATAACCGTCATCTAAAGTCCGTCCTAAAAAAGGCGCGCCTACCTCCGATCGATTATTGATTACAGTTAATTCAATCATCGTCGCTAATTAATTCCGACCTTCCTATTAATCACGGTGTCTGTTAAAGCCGTGATTAAAACCACCGTCATTAAAGGCTCGCGTTCCACCAGTGCTCGTTCCCACTGGTTTACCGTGGTTATTGAGCCTTAGCTTGTTTAGGCACTACCCTTGTAGTCCTATCGGTTCATATCCCGTGGATATCCTTGTAGCTGTGTAAGGTATGTCGGCCAGGTATTGTAACCTTTTTGGCGTTGTAGTTTTGGAGTCAATCACTCCCGACTATGTCTTTAGCCCGCTAGCATGCCGTTGGTGGTGCTGCTTGGCTATTACTGTTGTCCCGCAGACTTATGTCTCGGGTTCCATTACTGCTCCTTTTCCATTCCGTTGCACGGTTAGTGCTTCTTTTCCTGCTGCGGGTTGTTTAGCTAGGTTCTGCGACTACTAAGCATGTCGCCCCAAGCTGTTGTAAGTTGTAGCCTCCTTGTGGTTGGAGTGCTTATCCTACCGCTATTAAGTGCGGGTATTGTTGTTCAACCGGGATCCATCCCCGGACTCCCAATTCTTGGAATCTACCATGTGTCGGTTCTTGTTTACTGTGTGATTGCTTCACAACTGCCAGATCGGGTTTTCCCCGAGTATGAGAAGGCTTTTCTTCTCCCTGGCGTCTTTTCGAAAATCATACAAGGGGTTTGTGGAGGGCGGGTCTGGTGTTGTAGGTATCCGGTACTCACCGGTAGTTCCTAACTAGCATCTCTCTAATGCTAACACTCAGCCCTTAGCCCTAAGCTTCTAATTCCTAACTCGGTATTTCCTAAGCTCGGTATTTCCAGTCATCAGAGCGATACTTCGCTCTGATACCACTTTTTGTAACACCCCTACTAATAATACAAACATTACCGTTCAATCTTCTCGTGCTTTCAGAGTCATGCAGCGGATACATACTTACACACAGTGGGTGATACAACGCTGTTAGTCACCCACGTGACTAACAAGGCTACTACTTTTACATACAGCATCGGTCTGATGGACCGGAATATCCGAGTGCTACACAAACACAATCTTCACTACAATTACCAATTAGGTTCCACCATTTCCCATCCAATGCAATACTCCATAAGTTCAATACATGCTAATACACCGAGTTTACTAAGATTCTTATACAAGTAGAATACCTCTTTCAGTTCCAGACGTACTCATTAAGAGTCTACATCTACCCATTCCTCACAACTACTTACTTCCTAAGTACAAGAGTGTGCCATTTAGTACACCTCTACATTCTACTTCTAGCTATCCAAGCGTAGCCACCGGTCTCTTATCTTGACCATATCTGCTTCGGTACCTGCACACTAAAAACGTTCCCCCGAAAGGGTCAGCTTTCGCTGAGCATGATAACCGCATACCCCACGTACTAGTGAGGGTACGCCGATCACTTGGTCGAATACATGCAGTTCTTTTATTCATACATCATGCATACATGCCTTCATACACAATACTACAATGCTTACGCAAGGCATACATACAAACACTTCATTACATACAAGGAATACAATGTAAACCATCCAATACATACTTACCTTCTTCCGAATTACACATACTCATTACATACACAATATACAATACTTGTTAGCTTCATTGGTCCACCCGGGTTAATCGGGTGGAGATTACTCTTTTACTCGTTACTCCATACATACACATACATACTCATACTCATACTCATACTCATACTCATACTCATACTCATACATACTTGCTTACTTCTCTTACTCATGTTAAGTCGTTGGGACCTCCGGGCAGGGACTACACGGTCCCACCACCGGGCTTTACTTGACTCACCGATCCGGGATGCTACCCACTTAAGGGATTATGGGCCGCGACCGGTTTAAGAGTCAGGAATCGGATCCACCTCTTATGTCTCCTCATCCTCACGCGTGCCGAAGCTATATCGACTTCTACTCATTCCAGTTTACTCACTTAAGTTAGGAGTTAGGTAGTTAGGAATTAGCAGAAGTCATTCATACAATACCAGCCATTACTCAATTACAATGCTCAATACTCATTTATAACGAAATACGATACGATACTTAAGTGCAATACAAGATTCGAATACATTTCATCATCATTCATATGTTTCATGAATTATACAAACTAGTGTTCAAGACAATAAACATCAAGAACAACATAAGTCAAGCACAGATAAGTGCAATATAGTCCGATTCATGCATTTATCTTATTTAGGTGATCAAATAAGCACACAAATCGGGGTAACCAGATTAGGATACAAGGCATGAAGAAATCATACCGTTCACCGTCGTACTTGTATCCCAACGTTCCTCCGGTGTTCACAAATCAAATTCCTATGATATACATACAATTGAATGATTAATCTAACTATCATTAACTTAATTCGATTACTCTTACGTTTCCTAACTCATACAGACTAAGTCTTTACCTTCTTTTCACTTATATTCATTTACTTACTTTTCATTACTCATCTATGGTTTACTTACATATATATATATATATATATATATATATATATATATATATATATATATAATATATATATATATATACTAGTTATAATCCTATAGTTTTTTTTTTGTAAGTTATGGGTCGTCTGACCCACCGTCCGACCCAAGCCCTGGGTCGGACCATTCTAGTAGATTTTCAGTTCTGCTATCCAAGCCCCGTCCGACCCACGTCCGACTCACCCTCTAGGTCGGACGAAGTCAGAATGTTTACATTTCGTTACTCAAGCCTTGTCCGACCCACGGTCCGATCCAGGCTATGGGTCGGACGGTAGTAGATTGTGCTACAGTAGCCTTATTTCCTTCCCAATTTCACCCATTGCTTCCCCAATCTTCCTACATACATCCTAACATGTTTCAGTACTATTTAAACATTCTAAATCACCTTAATTCATCCACCGGATCCATTACTAAATCCATCAAACAACTTACGTAATTCCCTCACTTCTTTTCCAACACTTGTAACAGTTTTTGTTACACTTACACTACAGATTTTGAAACTCAATTCCCACATCCGATACTACTACTACCATACCATTACTAGCATCCCAAGTACATTTCCAAGCCATTACATTACCTATACCCAAGTCCAACTCTCCTCTTACCAAATCTTGCACACTAATTCTTCCTAGTTCTACAATGCAATTTAATACCCCTTTGCTACAGATTTTGGTTCCTACCTCCTCCTCCATACATAATTTCCTCTCCTAATGCCATTTCGAGGCCTACAATGCATTGCCTCTCCTCTTCAAGTCCAACACTCACTCCCTAGGTCATGTACATACGTTCTCCTAGTTCCTCCAATACCATTCAACAACTCTTGCTACAGATTTTACATTCTTTCATTCTCATACCAAAACTACTACTCATAGTTATTAAACATCTATACTAACTCCAATACACCCTTGGTTTTCCCATTCACCAAGTCACCCATACATGTACATATTCCTACTAAAATTTCACCATAGTTCACCTACTTTTCTTACTTATCCACCACATACTTCCTCCTCATCAAATTCATCCCTACACTAGCCAAACCACAAGGGTTCTACCAGCACCCATACAAAAACCTTAATACACCAATACTTCCTCAGTTACAATACCAATACATCCTTACTTCCTCAATCCACATTACTAATGCACATACACAATACACTTGGCTCCAAGGCCTACAATTCACATACTAGTTCACAAATACCCAAAATTCCACAATTACATTACCAATACATTCTTTGGGTTCTTTAAATCGGTTTACCCATTCCCATTACTCTAATGCATTAAATTTAGCCTTCAAGAAAGAGCTCTTACCTTAAGCTCTTATTTCCTCTTTCCTTTTCCACCTCTTCTCCTCTCTTCCTTGTACAATTAGGTCCCATGGGGAATGGAGTTGCCAAACTCCATTCCCATCACTCAAAGCACACATATACAAGTGTAATTAAAATACTAACCCTTAAATTAATGCTAGTTCCTTGAAGTGCTTAAAGCAAGTTTCCAGGGTTTACCTTTGGGGTGTGTTAGGAGGGGTTTTAGCCCTTGTTTCAAGAAGGAGAATCTACCACCATTGCAAGGTGAAGTTGATGCTCAAAAGAGAGAGAGAAAACAAGGCATTACAATGGGCAAAAAAATCGGTTACCAAAGGAAGGTGAAGAAAACTTGAATCTTTTATGGAGATTTTTACCTTGTTGGAAAGAGGAGACTCCAACTCCATAATGGTGTTCTTTTCTCTTCAAATGGGGAAAACCCATGGAGATGAAGTTGCTCATTTTCGGATTTTGAAAAGATAGGAATGTAGAGCTTGAAGAGGGGAGTTCAAATATGTATTTTATTTTACATTTGGAGCTCTAATATGGCTTGAGCATGAGGTAGAAGAAGGGAAGACATGGGAGGCTTGTGGAGCTTCAAGAAATCGCCCATACCAGAGGAAAGAGGAGGGAGAAATCGATGGAAGAGGGAAGAAAGAGAAAAGAGAAGAGAGAGAGGTGAGGTGAGAGAGTGTGGGGGTTACTTTTTACTTTATTACTTTGCTTTTTGGTTCTCTTTATTTGTTAACTAGTTACATGTGTGTGTGAGGGGTTATTTAACTAGTAAAAACCGGCCCCCCCTTCAGTTATACTAGTTGGAGCGTTTTTCGTCTTTTATAGAAAACACTCGTTATTTTACCCGGTTTAGGTACTATTCACTAACCGGGCTCGTTTTCCGGAATTTTCTTGTTTAATTATTTTTATTGGTTATTAAGCTTCCATAAATGCTTAATAATTACTATTTAATGATTTATACTTTTTACGGGTCTGTTTGACCACTTAAAGTCACGTTTCCGGGTTTTCTCGAAAAACGTGCGTTAAACTCTATTAGCGTTTTAATACATTATTTGGATCCGTTTCTTCGGGAGTTGTTCCCATATATTATTTAGGTCTTATTAAACCTTTGGAATCCATATAATACGCTATCCGGGGTCTCATACCCCCTATGGTTATTTGACGCTTATTTAGCGTTTTTCGCTTTTTAAGCGTTTCTTTGTTTCTTTTGGATTTATTTTTCCTCACCAATACTACTTAAGCATTATTAGGCTCTTAAACGAGGATTAGAATAATCTTAATCACTATATTTAAGTTTGGGGTATTTCATCATCAGCATCCCTCGGAAAAGTAGTAAGTTCCAGAGGGGACAGGAGTGTATGGATGCTTTTGAGAAAATCAAAGAGATTGTAAGGGAGTTACCTAAGTTGGGAGTACCAAGCCTAGGGCAAGATTTGTATATGTACACATCAGCCTCTGAATTGGCGTAGTAGTGGTCGGCAGATAGTAGTGTGTGAATTTTGATAAAATTTTTTGTGACCTAACTTTTTTGACCTCAACAGAAGCAAGATACATCAATATTAAGAAAGTAACGTTTGCTCTGGTGATGGCCTTCAAAAAGTTGTGACCGTATTTCCAGTCGCATATAATATTTTTCCATACCAAGTGGCCTCTGAAATACATAACAAACAAGCCCATCGCCTTTGAAATAATGGTAAGCTGAATGGTTGAGTTAACTCAATATGAAATCTGTTACCTTCCAAGAACAACAATAAAGGCACAAGCCCTAACAAACAACGTAATAGAAATAAGCTTTAAATAAAAAAAACACATATGGAGGCTCCACCTGGTGTTAGTTGATGGAGTGCGGTGTAAGACAGGAGTAGGAATTGGCATTGTGGTGCAGACTCTAGAAAGAAGATATTTGAATTATGCTTTCAGGCTCGAAATGACAAACAATGAAGCAAATTACGAAGCTTTGATCCGAGGATTGGAAGTGGCTTCAGCCCTAAGAGCAACAGGTTTTCAAGTAGTTATAAAAAACAAAAATCATGGTTAAAATATTTACTAAAATTGGAATAGCTAACAAATATAACATACCTGTAGATCAAGAATTTATTCAGATTCCATGTTGGTCACTAAACAAAGCAAGAACATATATGAAGACAAAAAGGAAAATCTCCGGAAGTACTTGTTAAAAGTTCAAGAGCTCAAAGCCAACTTCACAATATGTGAGTTGCAACAAATTCCTTGGTGTCAAAATGCAGAAGCAGATGTTCTGGCAAAGTTGGCAAGCATGGACGAGAAAGTAGCAGAAAAAGTGTGGATAGAAGTTAAGGCAAATCCCAGTACAAGTGAAGAATAAGTAATGATCATAGACAAAGAACCTCCGCATAAATCATGGATGACTCCAATTATTAAGTATATAAGAGAAGAGATATGAAGATCCTAAAGAAGTAAAAGCTTTAAAAAGAAGAGCAACATCAATGGGTAGTTTATAAAAGATAGTTTGTGAAATACCCCTAACCTTTAAATAATTAAATAATGATAAATAAGTATTATTTACGGGATTATTAAACCCTAAGAAAAGTATATAAACACTTGGGCGTTAAAACACACCTAAACTCCTTAAGGTCAAAAACGAGCGTTAAAGCCCGACCTTAAGCTAACCAAGTTATATAAGCTATAAAACTCATATGAAGTTAATCAAGGATCATTTTATGACCCTGAAAACACAAGTCCTCAGTTAGAACTGAGTAAAATACAATATGCCCGGGAGTTCCCTTAAGGGCCGTTAAAGCCCGAAAGTCCCGGAAATACTTTATAAAATAAAGTAAAGCATTACACTTCTTTTTAAATGCACCATAACACTTTGTTAAACATATAAGATGCATTCCTCAAGATAAATTCTCAGTTAAACACTAAGTGCTCGGAAGTTCCCGATGAGGGCCCCATAAACCCCTAGGAATGCCTAGGAGAGGTGCCAAGGTGGCACAAAGTCCTATATAATCCAATCTTAGAGTTCCAAAAATCATTAAGAAACATTCTAAAGAGAATGCTCGAGCTACTTTCTCAAAAATAAACAAAGTGCTCGGGGGAAATTCTTAACACTCCTATTTTGCTTAGGAGTGTTCCGGTAGCCCAGAAATTGTGTCTTGAGTTGATATAACCCATATAACTCAATTTAACACCTTAAAAACATATTATTATTGACTATAAAAAATGTTTAAAACACTTGGAACTCATAGCAACTACTTATTTTCCAGGAAATCCTAAAGCACAAAAACGCCCTTCGGGTGTCACAAAAATGTGTTCTACGCCAATGCCTTGAAGCTTTTTGTAACACCCCAACTCAATCCAATTGTGGTCTCGCAACTTAACAGTATATATATAAACATGTCACAGTGGAATTCTTTACAACCCAGGACCTTGCCACGGTCTGACTACAGAATATACCGAACATTAGTACAACAACCTTAACCAATTACATATCCCTCTTACAACCCCCTCACGTCCTATACATCTTACTAACTCAAATTGCCATACGAGTGTACATGCACAACTCGTAGGCCACTCTTAACCCGTAACACTTGTACCCCCTTCTTACTCTCGCGACGGCCGCTTCCTGATGTACCTGTGTAGTAAAAACAGCCCCCAAAGGGGGTCAGCACGAATGCTGGTACGATCCCCTCATGGCCCCAAGCTAACGTGGCTACGACGACTAATTGTCGATAGCATGGAGGTTGATTAAATGCACAACATAATAGTAAATGCTGTAAACAACAATCCATATATGAACAATCAAAGTTCACACACAATGAACGACTTAAATGCGTTCCCTTAATTAGAGAGTTAATTATTTAACTCCTTAAGTAATGTTCCCTCTTAATCTTAGTCCAACCTTATCTCACCTCAATCTTAGTCTTATCTTAATCTTAGAAACAACCATCCTTTAATAAGGAGTGGATGTCACTTATCTTAATCTTAATTATACAAACCATCCTTTAAAGAGGAATGGTTGCAACTCATCTTAACCTTACCTTAATCTTAAACTTAACAATACAAACCATCCTTTAAAAGGGAATGGTTGCAACTTATCTTAACCTTACCTTAATCTCAATCTTAACTTAATCTCAATATACAAACCGTTCCTGGAGGGGAATGGTTGTAGCTTAATTCGAACCTGGGATTTAGGTGATCCCACCGCACCATCTTAATGCCACCTACTCTGGACGGGAGTCCAGCGCAGCTGAGCCGGCAACCGGCCCTAGGCTACAAGTCCGAAGACAAGTCCTTAAGCGGAGGGCGGATCTGATTCAGATACCGTCCCCCTTTTTCCTTAGCATGCATGACCGGAGATCGGTCCCGGGTTTCCTCACTCAAGTTCCAGTTAGTAGTAATCTCAAGACCCTGTTTGTTGGTTAACCTCTTTCGGTTCATATCGTCCCTTATTAGGGGCGTTCCTTAGTCTCACTCAATTCCTTACTAAACATTGGTTAGTAAGTTCTCACGGTATGTTGTGTTAGTTTTCAAACATCACACAACAATACAAGAAATATAATATATTCCGGTTGCATGCTTTATCTTGTTTAGTGAGCACACAAAACAAATAGCACACAAGCCGAGGGACACCTCGTTAGCAAGCAGGTCACAAGAGAACTGTACCGTTCACCGTTGGCCGTTCGGTTGCTTACTCTCTTCCGGAGTCCAAATTCCCAAGTCCTAAAACATTCATTTAGTTTTAGGTTGTTAATCACTTAACTTAATTCAACTTACTTAAATTACTTACCTTACTTTACTCTTAATGATCCCCACCTAACACTTCTTAAGTCTTACAACTTAATCTTACAAACTTAATCTTAAGTGAATCGCTTCTCCTCATCACTTATACTTATTCATCCACTTAATTATCATTGTTACCCTCCAAACATGTCTTAAACAACCTTATAACATCAATACCTAATTATCCTCATCATTTCCCATCCTTAAACAAAGTTTTTGGTCAATACAGCACCTTGTCCGAACTTATGTCCGGACTTCCCAAGTTCGGACACTGTTCGAGACTCTAAGGGTGCAGATTGCCGAATGTCCGAACATGCGTCCGGACTTCCCAAGTTCGGACGCTGTTCGAGGCCAAACCAGAAAATAGAAATAGATGTGTCCGAACTTCTATGTTCGGACGGGTAGTTCGGACGCCAGTCGAAGATCAGAAGACTTACGCACTCCAGGGCATGTCCGAACGTCCAAGTTCGGACGTTAGTTCGGACGTGCCCTAACACCCATTTTCCTTATCTTTAAACTCTTACTCAATTCTTACCAAAATCCCTAACACCCATTATTTTATCCTTAGGTTTCTAAATGGCATCTCATGCCTATGTAACCATTATACCATGGTGTTTCTTCATCACCTTAACATCATCTCCCAAGCATCCTTATGCATATCCATTTGCTTTACTCAAACTTCTCAAAGCTATATGTAATCTAGCACACGCTTACATCTTCACAAGTCATTATACCTTATTTTTCCTTCAAACTTGTACAAGCTTCCTAGCTTCCTTAACCATGGTTTTGGTGCCTTAAATTCACCATTGTAACCCTTAGTCCCTCTAGACATCCCTAGGTCTTCCTAGTACTCAAGAACTCCATAGTTCATTCATTCTCACCAAACAACACTTAATGTTTCCTAGAACATCCTTAGTCATAAAATCTCCTTAGAACACCTTAAACACTACCCTTCATTTACCTTGACCAAGCAACACCCTCCTTAGACTTTTCCCTCTTTTGTTCAACTTACTCACCATTCTCATGATCATACACTCTTATAACTCCCTAGCCATTTCCTTTGACGACTTACAACCTCCTCCTACCTTTTTCACTTCCATCACCCAAGTCCACACATTACCATTCAACTAAACCTTACTAGTCCACCACTAACATCATCACACTCACACAAGGTTCTCAAAACTCTCATTGTCTTACTCTCTAGTTCAAACCTAAATCTCCTTAAGGCATTATACACCTTTCCTTAAAACTTATGCACAAGTCTTACATTCCTCATATCATGATTTTGTGTGTGTTTAGTACACTCGTCAATCCTCTAATTCCTCCTAGACATCTCTAGGTCACTCTAAACCCCAAGAACTCCTTAGTTAACTCATTTCCACCCAAATTCTTTTTTAATGGCTCCTAATAAACCCTTGGTCATATTAATTCACCACCATCACCTAAACACTTATTTTCTACTCAAATTTCGCCATAGCTCCTCTAGTATATTCTCATGCCCAAATGCATTGTTTTCTCACACAATAATCTCACATCCACCAAGTCCTTTCTCATCTCATTTTCTCACCCAAATCAACTTATTCACATCATACTCCATATATTGCAATAATCTTAAATTGCATAGCACTAAGGCTCTTAAATGACATGGCTCTTAGGCCCTTAAATGACTTAAACTTTAAACACTGAATTTCCCACATATAAAAGCCTTCAACCTGCGAATACACCCATCAATCTCATAGTAGTTATAATGCTCTTAAAATCCCTCTTAAACTTATATTACTAACTCATTCTCATGTGGCTCCTTAGTCACAAGTTCTCAAGCTTATTTATGTTCTTTTTCTTAGGTTACATAGCCCATTACCTAATGTAAGCCCTAGGCTACATTGGTACCCATCTAAAACTCATTCCTTAAACTTAAACCACCATTAGGTAAGCATTTTACCTTGTTTTCTCAAGCTTATCTTAATCTCCTCCTTAGACCTTCTTCTTGCATAGATCTCGGCCACCACTTAAATTCCCCTTGCCAATGTTCTAATCAATATTCAATGACTCATATGAGTACTAAACAATATACTAACCTCAAGGAATGAAAACCTAGGTTAGAAATGTGTTCTAAGCATAAAAGTGGATGATTACCTTTGAAGTCTCAAAGTAGACTTGGGCATTGAATGAAATAGGACCTCCACTAGTCCTTGGTGAATAAAACAAGCTAGAACAAGGCATAAAAACATAGCCCCATGAGAAAAATTTTCGGCCATGTAGAAGAAATGATGGAAACATGGTTTTTCTTACATTTTCTTTACCTTAAGAGAATGGAGAAGCTAATGAGCTCTTCAAACTTATTTTTCCCCTTCAATGGCGATTTCCCATGGCTCCAAAATGAGGCTTTTCAAATTTTGAAAAGATAGGAAGCAAGGCCTTGGTCTAACTAAGAGAAATATGCTTAGTTTTTGATTTGGAGCTAAAATGAGAGTTATGGACAAGGAAGGTGTGAAGCAACAATGGAGGCTTCTCTTACGTGAATGGAGAAGAGAAGTGAAGAAAAACCGTGTGAAGAGGAGGAATGAAGAGAGAGAAGAAGAAAGGTAAGCTAATATAAGATATTTGCTTTAATAAAGCAAATAGTACTCTTTTGCTTATCTCTTCTTTTCTTCCTTATTTGATAAAGTCTATGGTGACTCACCCTTAGAAAACCGGCCACCCCTTAAATAAGGCTAACATGGTCTTTGTTGACCAATTAATTGACTTATGTTGACTTAAGCTTAATTTGGGCACTATTTGGCACTATTCACTAATCAGTGCACATATTTCTGAAATTTTTGATTTCCCATTGATTTAGGCTTCCTAATGTGATACTAATTAGTACACATGTTGATTAAAGAGTAATGATGGACATCTAGCCACTCAAAACTCAATTCTAAGACAATTTCTCAAAAATGTGCTTTAAGACTTCTTAAAGCACATTTTGTGTTTTAACTTGTTTTCAAGCTTGGTTTTCTTTGCTAATTGATTTAAAATGTCCATTAGCATATTACTAAAGTCTTATAATGTATTTGAGTGCTAATCAAAGTCACTCCAAGCTTAGAGCACGTTTTTGCCCTGATTGCCCTTAAGGCACTTTCTTGTGTTTTCCTTGGTTTAAATTGTCTACCAATCTTTCTAAGGCATATTCTAGCCTTACTACATCATAATTTGATGTTTACATAGCATACTTAGGTTTGGGGTATTTCATCTACCCCCCTTAAAAGAACTTTGTCCCCAAAGTTCCCATGCATCTTTCTTATTAGAATACATGTCTTACCTCATTCCTTAGATCATATAGTCATACTTATGTATACTTAATCTCATTGGATCATTAGATCCGCCATATTCTTACTCAAATATCACAACATGCTTAAGCATGTATAGCACTCAAAATTCTTTTTGTTTCTTTCGATGATTAAAACATTCACATAACTTCCAACGTATTCTCCCATGTCACCGTCCGTAGACAATGGCTCATTCGTCCTCGTCACCATGGGCCAGAATACAAAACACGCTGCTCTCCCCATGTCACCGGTCCGAAGACAAAGGCTCGTGCGTCCTCGACTTCATGGGCGAGACTCAGTAAAAAGGTAATCCTTTTTACGAGGTCATGTGAGGATAATTCCTCTAATTAAAGATACAAGCAACCCAATTTCATTTTTATCCTAAGGCCTCTATCCATAGTGTGATTAAATTGTGACCACTGGTAGGGAGTTTCAGGAATCATCCTACCCTTATGTGATCAGCATCAGTGTAGAATCATCCTTCCACTCCAATTTGTGTTCGGTTTCCCTTGATCCCTAGAAAATCAAGTTCCACCTCCCACGTCATTTTCAAACATCCAATAATTCACTCATGTCCAATTTTCTATCTTTTTAGTTCTTCTAATCATAATCAATACATCTCCAAAGTGTGGACTCAGTCCAGCAAACATTCCCAATTCATCTCTTAGTACTTACCTCAGGGCTTAACTTCCTACTAAGTTCTATTACAGTCTCATACCATTTCTCACCATCTTATGTCTCATAGCATTACCATTTCCTTCCTCATACTCATATCAAATAATATCATATAGTGTTATCTTATTCTTATCTCACACATAGTCTCATATCGACTCATACCTCATATATATTCCTTATTCTTAAATCTCCTTATTCCTCTTCCTTAGTTCTCTTAACTTGTACCACACCGGAGTTAACAAGATAGTACTTAATATGTATGGTATTCACATCTTCTGTGTGCAATAACCATAATTTATCTCAAAATGTTTATGTAAAACATATTCTTAAATTATTTTGTGCTATGCACACCGTAGTTTATGTACTCAGTACACAACATACGCTAAGCGGTTTTTCGCTAACCCCTTAAAATGGATTACGCCCACGTAATCAACATTACATGATCTTTGAACATAAGTTCAAGATGTCTAATTCCTACCAAGCATTCTAGCTTCCATGTCATCTATCTTACTTAGAATTCGATCAGGAATGACTTAGTTCTGTATCGAGGATTCTTAACGGTACTTATACCGTTTCCTTAACTTGGTTTGGTCTAATCTCAAAGGTAGTGGTCTGCTAGCTTCCGCTGACTCTGATAATCTTAGGCTTAATTGTCTTAATGGACACGTGTTATCTTTATATACACGGCCTTAATGAGTTGTAACTCGTCTTCCATTCTCCTTGAAGATCTTATGCTCATACTCTTAGTATTTTCTCGAATGTCTAAATTGTTCTCCCCAACTGACCTTGGTCTGAGGATGATTCTTAGTCTGAAACTACTGTTTAGTGCATCGCGCTTTACAGTCACCCACATCTTGTCTGTCCCAATGTCTGTACTTAACAATCCGTGCTCTTCGCACTTCATAGTCCTTAATTATCTGTTCTCTGGTTCCTCTGTGTTGCTGGTTCACTGAATTCTTCTCCTCGACTGTTTGTGGTAGTAGATGCTCTTGTCTGATCTTGCGTCGTTGTCGGTGGTACGGAGTCGACTACTTCCCGTGTTCCTTACACCACTCGTCCACATGCATGGGGTACCTTACTGGTACATTACTACTTACCCAACTAACTCATAAATGACGTGTCAGGCCTGCAAGCCCCTGTGGGGTGCAGTCGTCCCACGTCTCGTTTTAGTAAACTCATAGTGTCCGTCACACGTTTAGCTATTGCTAATTATAAGTATTCTGTTGTCGATCTCCTCTTTCATCGTTCCATAATAACATTTATTGTTCTTCTTGAAGTTAATCAAGGGAAGTCCATTTACTGTTTTGGGTATGGTATGCTCCAGCTCCTTTCTGCATCCCGTACTGATTCGGTCTCTTAATAATTGAGGTCTCTTTCCGTAGAGCCTCTTATCATGTTTCTCATATTTATGCTACTAGGAATGCACTTCCAGTTCCTTAAGGAATGGGTAGCGTGCTTCCTGCGAAATCTTACCTAACCAGGTCCCGACCACTGGATCAGTGCTCAGTTCGTCTATTTTTCCTTACTTATACTGGTTTAACTCATAAATCTAATTGTCTCAGGTCAATATTTGACGCTCATACATAATGGTCGCCTTACCGCGCACCATGACTTAATCCACCTTTCTAACTATTGTACTCACGACCACTACTACCGTGGTAGTTGGCTCTTACCATGTTGCCCATTGATGGTGCAACCTCTTACTCATTTATTCTAATGTCTTACCTTATAATCAATCCCTTCTTGGTGTAAAACACTGGGAGTTCTCTCATTCCGGTATTGGCGGTTTGTCGTACCGTGTTGTAAATAGTTGACTCTTGATATGAAGATGTTCTGTTCCAATCTCGGATTCGTAAGTAGGCTAATTTCTCGCATTCTTTCATCCTTATGACGTTGCTTACCATGTAATTTAACTGGTTACTGAAGAAGTCATCCACTGAATCACAAGCTCTTCTGAGCATTGATTAATTGACGTGCCATAATGTGCAGTACAATGTTTATCTCTGCCCATTACTAATTCTTACATCCTGGGTGTTTGGATATGGGGTCTATCTGTGCTCAACCTTCCTTTTACTCAAGTGTATCTGGTAGTTCTAAGGTATCTCAGGTTCATAGTTTCCATTTCTAAATAAAGTGTATTTTATCTCTAATATGTGAAAGCCCTTTTTGAGGGGTTCATTCCCACTCATGGCTCACAACAAGGAGAGGTATCCCCACCCTAAAAGGCATGGTTCGTTCTCCGCTCCTGTCCTTAGCATTATCTCAATTCTCACTGGTACCCTTTCTTGGTAATGTTCTTCCAATCTAAGATAGGTTTGGTAACCATTCATATCTACAAATTGTAGTCCTTCATGGCTTAAAACAAGCTCTCTTATAACTTACCCGCCTAGGGCTCTGATGTGGTTAACATCCCTTGGCTCGTAGGCTATAATGCTTAACGTCTCAGTTCATTATTTGTGCTCTTACTCATGCAGGTCATTCTCTTAAGATTCTGGTTTCTTGAGCACTATCCACCGTTAGGTTATACACTAAATGTAGTATCGGGTTTCATGGTAAGTTGTTGCATCCTGCTTCCTGCTATGGAAGTTGTTCAGGCGTTCTGAGGTTACTTAATGTCTTTGACAATACTGTCATTTTATTAGACCTATGTCTTTTAGCAAATAAGGATAAGTTCGTATTAGGCGTTGCCTTAAGGTGTCCAAGTTGGATATCATCCAGTCATCTTATACTTCCATCTCAACGCTTCGTTCAACTTTCGTTGACTATGCCACCCGTTGATGATCAATCATACTTGGGTGTTAATGAGTTAAACAAACAGTGTTAACTGTCATTCATCAGTTGTTCGGCTCGACTATGCCCGCTCTGTGGGGGTAGTCCTCTGAGTTTTCCTTTTCCAGGGTTGTGTGACTTTAATCCTTAGTAGGTTATAGTTTACGTTTATTTCTTTTATCCTTGTTTTCTGGGTTTTCCAACATCTTCATCGAAGAACGTTGTTATTGGTATCCTTAATGGTCACTCTGGGAGTCTTATCCCGTTTCCGTTGTAAGTCGATGCTTGAACAATCTCAATAGTATCTTATAATACATCCCTTGTATATCATTGCTTATATAGTGTTTTTGCTCGCATTTCCGAGCGATCTCTTAGGTTTTCCCCTTTGAGATCCGGATTTGGTGTTCTTACCGCACTGTCGGTTGCTGTTGTCATAGTACGTTGTACTGTTGCTAACATCCATATGGTCTAATATTATGTCCAAGTCCCGCTCCCGGCTGACTGGTGTGTTACCTTATCTCATCTTGGTCAGGCCATCGGGCCTTTCCAAGGTCTTTTTTTTTTGTTCTTATGGAGTTACAATCCGGTACTAATATGTGCTACAACTGTAGCGTTCTCCTATCTTGCCATGATGGCTTTCCGTGTAGCTAAATCGTGGTAGCACTTGCTATGGCAAGTGCGCCATGCAGGATGGGTTATTGGTACAAGGTACATCGGTAGTGACACTTCCTTCTAATTCCCATGTAATTGGTAGTCCTCGGGACTCCTTCGATAATCTCTTACTTTGGATAACTGACCATTCGGCAGTTTCCTTGTTGTTTGACTGTACTATCATCTATTAGGGCATTCCTTTCTGAGGGAATCCCTTAATATCCTCTTGTGTCTTAATCCTCGCTCTTGTCTCCACACATTTTGTTGTGGTTATTAAGTAATAATTCTCCTTAGGCACTACCTCGTAGTCCTATTTTGGTATACATTTGTATGAGTTTCTACCGTCGTCCGCATTATGTCGGCCAGGTCTTGTAACCTTTTTTCATTGGTGTTGCGGGTTATTTCGACTGCGTAGCATGTCGACCCATGTTGCCGGTAATTACCGTTCCCCCACTGATAGTATTCCATAGGTAGCGCCTATTTCTCTGTTGCGCTCCATTAAAAACCTCCAAGTTCTCCATAACTGTTGTGCAACAAGATGTTTCTCGTATTGCTTACTGTTAGCTAACTGCCAGATCGGGTTCCCCCGAGTAAGAGAAGACTTTCTTCTCTCTGGCGTTTGTTCCACATATTTAGGGATAGGGATGTGGAGGGCGGGCCTAGGTACTATGGATGTCCGGTAAACACCGGGAAGTCCTGACTAACGCACCTCTCACTCTATCTCTCAACCCTTAACCCATAACTCAATCTTAACCTCAATATTCTCCTAAGTTCGGTATTTCTTGTCTTCAGAGCGTAACTACGCTCTGATACCACTTTTTGTAACACCCCAACTCAATCCAATTGTGGTCTCGCAACTTAACAGTATATATATAAACATGTCACAGCGGAATTCTTTACAACCCAGGACCTTGCCACGGTCTGACTACAGAATATACCGAACATTAGTACAACAACCTTAACCAATTACATATCCCTCTTACAACCCCCTCACGTCCTATACATCTTACTAACTCAAATTGCCATACGAGTGTACATGCACAACTCGTAGGCCACTCTTAACCCGTAACACTTGTACCCCCTTCTTACTCTCGCGACGGCCGCTTCCTGATGTACCTGTGTAGTAAAAACAGCCCCCAAAGGGGGTCAGCACGAATGCTGGTACGATCCCCTCATGGCCCCCAAGCTAACGTGGCTACGACGACTAATTGTCGATAGCATGGAGGTTGATTAAATGCACAACATAATAGTAAATGCTGTAAACAACAATCCATATATGATCAATCAAAGTTCACACAATGAACGACTTAAATGCGTTCCCTTAATTAGAGAGTTAATTATTTAACTCCTTAAGTAATGTTCCCTCTTAATCTTAGTCCAACCTTATCTCACCTCAATCTTAGTCTTATCTTAATCTTAGAAACAACCATCCTTTAATAAGGAGTGGATGTCACTTATCTTAATCTTAATTATACAAACCATCCTTTAAAGAGGAATGGTTGCAACTCATCTTAACCTTACCTTAATCTTAAACTTAACAATACAAACCATCCTTTAAAAAGGAATGGTTGCAACTTATCTTAACCTTACCTTAATCTCAATCTTAACTTAATCTCAATATACAAACCGTTCCTGGAGGGGAATGGTTGTAGCTTAATTCGAACCTGGGATTTAGGTGATCCCACCGCACCATCTTAATGCCACCTACTCTGGACGGGAGTCCAGCGCAGCTGAGCCGGCAACCGGCCCTAGGCTACAAGTCCGAAGACAAGTCCTTAAGCGGAGGGCGGATCTGATTCAGATACCGTCCCCCTTTTTCCTTAGCATGCATGACCGGAGATCGGTCCCGGGTTTCCTCACTCAAGTTCCAGTTAGTAGTAATCTCAAGACCCTGTTTGTTGGTTAACCTCTTTCGGTTCATATCGTCCCTTATTAGGGGCGTTCCTTAGTCTCACTCAATTCCTTACTAAACATTGGTTAGTAAGTTCTCACGGTATGTTGTGTTAGTTTTCAAACATCACACAACAATACAAGAAATATAATATATTCCGGTTGCATGCTTTATCTTGTTTAGTGAGCACACAAAACAAATAGCACACAAGCCGAGGGACACCTCGTTAGCAAGCAGGTCACAAGAGAACTGTACCGTTCACCGTTGGCCGTTCGGTTGCTTACTCTCTTCCGGAGTCCAAATTCCCAAGTCCTAAAACATTCATTTAGTTTTAGGTTGTTAATCACTTAACTTAATTCAACTTACTTAAATTACTTACCTTACTTTACTCTTAATGATCCCCACCTAACACTTCTTAAGTCTTACAACTTAATCTTACAAACTTAATCTTAAGTGAATCGCTTCTCCTCATCACTTATACTTATTCATCCACTTAATTATCATTGTTACCCTCCAAACATGTCTTAAACAACCTTATAACATCAATACCTAATTATCCTCATCATTTCCCATCCTTAAACAAAGTTTTTGGTCAATACAGCACCTTGTCCGAACTTATGTCCGGACTTCCCAAGTTCGGACACTGTTCGAGACTCTAAGGGTGCAGATTGCCGAATGTCCGAACATGCGTCCGGACTTCCCAAGTTCGGACGCTGTTCGAGGCCAAACCAGAAAATAGAAATAGATGTGTCCGAAATGTTCCTAGTTCGGACGCCAGTCGAAGATCAGAAGACTTACGCACTCCAGGGCATGTCCGAACGTCCAAGTTCAGACGTTAGTTCGGACGTGCCCTAACACCCATTTTCCTTATCTTTAAACTCTTACTCAATTCTTACCAAAATCCCTAACACCCATTATGTTTTATCCTTAGGTTTCTAAATGGCATCTCATGCCTATGTAACCATTATACCATGGTGTTTCTTCATCACCTTAACATCATCTCCCAAGCATCCTTATGCATATCCATTTGCTTTACTCAAACTTCTCAAAGCTATATGTAATCTAGCACACGCTTACATCTTCACAAGTCATTATACCTTATTTTTCCTTCAAACTTGTACAAGCTTCCTAGCTTCCTTAACCATGGTTTTGGTGCCTTAAATTCACCATTGTAACCCTTAGTCCCTCTAGACATCCCTAGGTCTTCCTAGTACTCAAGAACTCCATAGTTCATTCATTCTCACCAAAACAACACTTAATGTTTCCTAGAACATCCTTAGTCATAAAATCTCCTTAGAACACCTTAAACACTACCCTTCATTTACCTTGACCAAGCAACACCCTCCTTAGACTTTTCCGCCTCTTTTGTTCAACTTACTCACCATTCTCATGATCATACACTCTTATAACTCCCTAGCCATTTCCTTTGACGACTTACAACCTCCTCCTACCTTTTTCACTTCCATCACCCAAGTCCACACATTACCATTCAACTAAACCTTACTAGTCCACCACTAACATCATCACACTCACACAAGGTTCTCAAAACTCTCATTGTCTTACTCTCTAGTTCAAACCTAAATCTCCTTAAGGCATTATACACCTTTCCTTAAAACTTATGCACAAGTCTTACATTCCTCATATCATGATTTTGGTGTGTTTAGTACACTCGTCAATCCTCTAATTCCTCCTAGACATCTCTAGGTCACTCTAAACCCCAAGAACTCCTTAGTTAACTCATTTCCACCCAAATTCTTTTTTAATGGCTCCTAATAAACCCTTGGTCATATTAATTCACCACCATCACCTAAACACTTATTTTCTACTCAAATTTCGCCATAGCTCCTCTAGTATATTCTCATGCCCAAATGCATTGTTTTTCTCACACAATAATCTCACATCCACCAAGTCCTTTCTCATCTCATTTTCTCACCCAAATCAACTTATTCACATCATACTCCATATATTGCAATAATCTTAAATTGCATAGCACTAAGTCTCTTAAATGACATGGCTCTTAGGCCCTTAAATGACTTAAACTTTAAACACTGAATTTCCCACATATAAAAGCCTTCAACCTGCGAATACACCCATCAATCTCATAGTAGTTATAATGCTCTTAAAATCCCTCTTAAACTTATATTACTAACTCATTCTCATGTGGCTCCTTAGTCATAAGTTCTCAAGCTTATTTATGTTCTTTTTCTTAGGTTACATAGCCCATTACCTAATGTAAGCCCTAGGCTACATTGGTACCCATCTAAAACTCATTCCTTAAACTTAAACCACCATTAGGTAAGCATTTTACCTTGTTTTCTCAAGCTTATCTTAATCTCCTCCTTAGACCTTCTTCTTGCATAGATCTCGGCCACCACTTAAATTCCCCTTGCCAATGTTCTAATCAATATTCAATGACTCATATGAGTACTAAACAATATACTAACCTCAAGGAATGAAAACCTAGGTTAGAAATGTGTTCTAAAGCATAAAAGTGGATGATTACCTTTGAAGTCTCAAAGTAGACTTGGGCATTGAATGAAATAGGACCTCCACTAGTCCTTGGTGAATAAAACAAGCTAGAACAAGGCATAAAAACATAGCCCCATGAGAAGAAATTTTCGGCCATGTAGAAGAAATGATGGAAACATGGTTTTTCTTACATTTTCTTTACCTTAAGAGAATGGAGAAGCTAATGAGCTCTTCAAACTTATTTTTCCCCCTTCAATGGCGATTTCCCATGGCTCCAAAATGAGGCTTTTCAAATTTTGAAAAGATAGGAAGCAAGGCCTTGGTCTAACTAAGAGAAATATATGCTTAGTTTTTGATTTGGAGCTAAAATGAGCAAGTTATGGACAAGGCAAGGTGAAGCAACAATGGAGGCTTCTCTTACGTGAATGGAGAAGAGAAGAAGTGAAGAAAACCGTGTGAAGAGGAGGAATGAAGAGAGAGAAGAAGAAAGGTAAGCTAATATAAGATATTTGCTTTAATAAAGCAAATAGTACTCTTTTTGCTTATCTCTTCTTTTCTTCCTTATTTGATAAAGTCTATGGTGACTCACCCTTAGAAAACCGGCCACCCTCTTAAATAAGGCTAACATGGTCTTTGTTGACCAATTAATTGACTTATGTTGACTTAAGCTTAATTTGGGCACTATTTGGCACTATTCACTAATCAATGCACATATTTCTGAAATTTTTGATTTCCCATTGATTTAGGCTTCCTAATGTGATACTAATTAGTACACATGTTGATTAAAGAGTAATGATGGACATCTAGCCACTCAAAACTCAATTCCAAGACAATTTCTCAAAAATGTGCTTTAAGACTTCTTAAAGCACATTTTGTGTTTTAACTTGTTTTCAAGCTTGGTTTTCTTTGCTAATTGATTTAAAATGTCCATTAGCATATTACTAAAGTCTTATAATGGTATTTGAGTGCTAATCAAAGTCACTCCAAGCTTAGAGCACGTTTTTGCCCTGATTGCCCTTAAGGCACTTTCTTGTGTTTTCCTTGGTTTAAATTGTCTACCAATCTTTCTAAGGCATATTCTAGCCTTACTACATCATAATTTGATGTTTACATAGCATACTTAGGTTTGGGGTATTTCATATTTAAGGAGCCACGAGTTGATAATCTTAAAATGAAATAAATTGACCATATAAATAAATTAATGCCAGTGCTAAACTCACAGCATAAACAGGGCCGATTTCATCATCAAAAAGGTACCTAATATCAGCATTTTTACCTTAGAACTTTCATCTTTTACCATGATATAAATGTACCAAATAAACGCTGGAACCTATTACATGTTATAATATGGTCTTAATACAATATATTGTGACAGGAATCAAAATAAAAATCAGTCTCATTTGATCCTTATTGTAGGCGCCATTTTAGGTGTTTTTACACTAGATTTCAACTTGTAAATTGTCTTATGGAATGGTGACTCACCTAGCATGTGCCATATGATAATGTGTCAAATAAATTCAGTCAATGGAGCCCTTTATTACCGATTTCCCTGCAAGAAACAACAAAGAAATAAGTTAGGAAAAGTCATAGAAATTAAAATACAAAAAGTAAGTTCCTAGATCTACTCTAGCATTAGTCTAATATATGGAATTGAAACAGCCCATGTTCTAGCATGGTGGCTGCCGATTTTGATCAGTAAAAGAGGGGATTGATTGCCTCATTAATTAGTCAACAAGACAACTACCTAACTAAGCATAAATCATTGTCAAATATAGACAAAAATCAAGTGTATACAACAGCACATGGTGCCGATTTTGAGCATGAAAAGAAGGCTTGATTGCCTTATTAAAATCATGCTAAATCATCTACCAACCTAGGCATGTTATCATGTTTCAAAAGACAAAGAAAATCAGTTGCCTACTCACACATTCATTACCGTAAGATACAAAGAGAAACAAGGACAAATTAACTTAGAAAATGCTAAAGAAATACCTTACCTAAATTCCTAGCACTCTTGTCTTGTCTTCTTCCTTCAAGTGGTCAAACAAAGACTTCCAATTCCCTTATCAATCAGCCGAAACCTAGCATCAATAATGGGCATTTTCTTGAGCCCAACAATCAAATAATAAACAAAGAAAAGACTAAACGATTTGATAATTATTGTGTCAAAATAATTCCTTACCTTTGCCTACCTTCTTAGTCCATACATGATTTCTCATTTCCTTTGCCCTCACTCAGCCGATTGGTAAGCATTCCTTTCTCCTCTCTTTTCTTCTTCCTTTGTTAGGTAACTCCTTAGAGCTTCAAAGCTCCATTAATAGTGTACTAAGTTCTAACACCATTTCTATGAAATTTCCTAGTTAAATCTCCCAAGTCTTGAAGCAAGAATCATCCTAGCATCTCTACAAGTTTTCGCCAAGCTTAAGAACTCCAAGGAGGTTCGTAGATTCAACAACAACACAAGGAACAACAAGATCAAGTTAAGGTATATTTTCATGTTGAAAAATCCTAAGAAAATACCTTAAGCATTTCCGAAAATTTAGAGCTTCTAAATCTATATTCTCTTCATTATTTCATGAAGGAAACTTGGATCTACAATCATCCAAAGGTATACCGAAAATACCTTGTTAAACTCCTAAGGTAAACTCTTGTAAAACTACTCCAAATATTACTTATAAATCCTTATTAGAATTCTAACAAATGGATCTCCTAAATATGTACAAGGAGGCCGAATTCTCTTCATCCAAATAGCATTTGAAGAGCTTGGAATTCAAGTAGAAATCAAGTACAAGAATTACCTTGATTTAAGGAGTAAGTTTATTTAATTACGGTTTATTAAGTGTAAGCTTAATTTAAGCTTCAAACTTTGGTATAAAAATTATGTATAACCTCTAAATAAATTAAGGCCGAAATACTTTGGGTTATATTGTCAAGAAAATAAATTATAACATATAAGGTAAGATTATTACCTTAAGGTATAAATTTGTGTCACAAAATTTAATTAAGATACATATATGGTTAAACCGAATTGTCTAGGAGCTAAATGTTCTATTTTGAGTTTATAATCATTCTAAGTCATTAGCATAATTTTTAGAAGTGTTATATGGCTTATATACATTTATATGTATATATTATAAAGTTTAAACCAAGTTTTGAAACTATATAGTAAGTTATAATTGGAGTCGAGAACAAGATGTGTTATTTGGTGATTTTTGAAATATATATAAGTGTATTAACTTATATTATAAATTTTGGGAACATTAAAAATAGCTACAAGTATTTAAGTGGCTAGTTTATTAAGTTATGTGGCTAAAATGAAAATTTTGAAACGTTTAGTGAACAAATAATAAAAGCCGAGAGCTTAAGGGTTTGTTTGGTATATTTATGATATAATATAAGGTGGGAATTAATATTATGAATTTTGGTGGATTTAAATAAGTGTTTAAGTGTTAAAATAACATTTTATAAAGTTTTGGGGCTATTTTGTAATTATTGGAAACTATAGTGTATGGCCGAGAATTACATATGTTTTTCTAGGTATATTAAAGTATTAATTATAAAATTAAGTCTTGGTCAAAGTGTTGACCAAAAACTTTGGGTTAAAATGATTTATGACATAAAATATTAAGTTTATAAAAGTTTTGGGGTGAATATGTAATTTATGAAAGTTTAATTATGAAACCGAATTGATTAAGGGGCGCTAATGTAATTTGTGAAATTATATGGGTCTTTTCGGTTATTTAAGATAATTAAATATTAAAACTATAATTTATAAGTTAATATGTAACTTATATATAGTTTTGGGGTTAAAATGTAAATATGAAAAGAATGTGTTGAAAACCAAAAGTTAAAGGGGTTGATTTGTAATTCATAAAAGTTGGAGTGTTTAAACTGTAATTTCCGAAAGTTAATGTGTACATTTTGTAATTACCGAAATGTTATGGTTAATCAGGAAATTATAAAGTTATATGGTTATTTGGTAATTTATAAAAGTTGTTGGGTATAAAATATAAATACCAAATTAATAAGGTTGGTTTTGTAATTTAATAAAGAAAGGAATTAAAATTAAGTAATATGGTATATTATGGAGTATAAAATAAAGTTTATTAAATAATTGTGGTTGTAATAAAAACAACCAAAGGAGATTGATAGATGGAATAAGTGAGAATAATTATGGATAAATGATTAATGGAATAAAGATATACTACAAGGTAGAAATTCATTATCACATGTGGATATCACATAAAATAACGAACTGTTGAACTACCTAGAGCCACTGTAAAATAACAGGGGGAAATAAAGAACCTACAGAGTTAGTATACTACGAGTATAAACTCTACAGTGACAGTACTGTAATATTTAGTGAACAGTTGTATTAATATTACCCGGTATTGCATGTATATATAACAGCGTACGGGAAGGAATCACTAGATCATGAATTGTCAAGCTAGTTGTAATCCTGGTGAACGGTATGTTAATTGTGTGGTCTGAATGTGCTAAGGTTTTTTCTGAGGTCCAGACGTTGTGTATTTAATTGCTAAGAGCGATATCTGTGATTTATGTATATGATATTGTATACTGTATTGCTCGACACCACAGCGTTTTATTTTACGTGAACTTCTTATGACTGGAAGTTTATACATCTAAACTGGAACAAGGCTAACTGACCTTTAGGTATTATTAAACCTAACTGATGGTCAACTGTTATAGTCTTAACTCAAGGATTGGATATTGTATCATTGACTAAAGGGCTAACTTATTAAGAGAGGAATCCAGACTGTTTCGACTTTCTGGTTGCGCATCGTGATCACTACGAGAGACTTCAATGGGGAGTCACTCAAGGGAATCCATTGTCCACATTCGACGATGGCGGAGGGCACTGCCGTTGGTGCACAGGTTCGACCGGATCGGTCAATATATTATCCAGGACCATAAAGTCAGCTGGTAACGGTTCCATTGGAACCCAAGGGACTACTGTCCATTATTAAGTTATTAAGGGTTGTCTTAACATGACGCCTGAGGTGGAATTTAATTGGAAAATGTTAAGTGATTGGTTTTAAAGGATAAGGGCCAGGTGGCCAACTAACAAGTACAGTTAATACGCGTATCTTGTTTGGTTATTGTTATGGATTGTTGGTGTTTGATTATCTGGTTGTTGGTTACTATTATGTGATTTGCAGGTGGGCTGTTGTGCGATTGTTTAGCATTTACAATTATTACCTCTATTTGATACACTTAATCGACCTATTTTTGGAAGCCATTGATTTGTGGATTAACCACAATTCTAAGATATAGAAACAAACAATAAGCTTTGATGGTCCTGTTACCAAACCGTAGGATTCAAACTGGAAACCCTTAGTTTGAGATGGTACTAATATTAAGTGATACTAACCTAGGCTGAACATATGGTTCACCTAATTCATGGAGTTTAAATGGAATAAGAAAAGGCCAAGCTTGAAGGCGGAGGAAATAATACTTTATGGAACTGTAATTGTTGATCGAGTTATGAAAACTTTTCCTTGGAGTCTAACTGTGACTGTCCTTGTTCCATGTAATGATAACCAAAGTGTAGGCAATAATCAAGCCCTGGGGAGTTAAATACTAGATGAGCCTTTTAAAGAGAAGAGGGTATTCTAAGGTATCCAAGTCCATAACTGAATTTAGTACTTGTATGATGGATTTAAGAGTTAAAATGATTGATGGATATAATTATTAGACAGTATGTTCCTAGATGTTTTAGTAAGAATTTACCTTTTATGCCAAGAGGAAAAACTGGCTTCCCCGCTTGATGATTTGATCAAAGGAATACGGTTCCGGGGATTTGGTAATACACTAAATTCCAGTATAGATTATAACAGATATTGGATTAGTTGTATAGTGGTCAAGAGAAAATGTGGTAATCACCACGTCAGAAAGTTTGATAAGATAAAATTTAGAAAATGACAATTATGTGATTGTTTGATATTTGACGTGGGAGGTCGAACTTGATCCTGGTCAGATCAGGGAAAACCAAACACAAAATGGAGTGGAAGGATAGTTCAACATTGACGCTGACCCCGTCAGGGTTGAATGATTCATGAGACTCCCTACAAGTGGTCACAAATATCTCTATGATAAGTAAACATTTATTCTTAATTTTAATATAAAATTTGATTAAGGAAGTATATGAGTTGTAGAAAGTGTAAGTTAAAAATTAAGTTGTCCAGGTTATCTTGAAGAGATTAAATAGCTAAAACAACTCCGCGTAAGTCGTAAAAATAGTCAACTATGGAGGGAATAATAACTGTTATTATACATGAGCCATGTTAATAAGTTAAAACTGAGATTAAGAGACATTTACCTATAATAAGAGCATTCTCTAGCTACCTTCTAAGTTATGGCCATATTGCCATCTAGAGGGAAAGATCGACTTCCATGTCTTTCTTTATGAATTCAAACCCAATATATTAAATGGGAACCTACCTATAAGCATGGTAGAATATAAAGAGTAGAAACATTATACTAATACTCACATGAGTTGATTCACAACCGCAAGAACATGTTCAATTGAGAGGAAATTGTACCTTGTTAGAAACCTTAGCGGGAACCTTACTGTGGTATACCTGATGAACAGACGATAGTAATCGTGTATGTACTACCGACAATTGGTGAATCAATAATATCAAGAAATCATTCTATATTATACATAAGATGCACGGCTCGACCATAGCTCATACTTTACATTGAAAATGAAAACTGAATATGGTGACAGTAAACTCAAATACCAGAATCACAAGATGATAACCTGAAGATCAAAGATAGGGATTCCAGATTTGTTTCCAGATTTTGGCAACAAGTTCAGGAGGCATTGGGTACGAAGCTGAAGCTAAGTACAGCCTTTCATCCACAGACAGATGGTCAGAGTGAACGAACAATTCAAACATTAGAGGACATGCTTAGAGCTTGTGCCTTAGACTCCCAGGAAAGCTGGATAGATCGACTACATCTGATCGAGTTTGCGTACAACAACAGCTATCATGCATCCATTCAGATGCCACCATTCCAGGCATTGTACGGCAGGCAATACAGGACACCACTATGTTGGGATGAGACCAGTGAAAATATCATCTTAGGGCCAGAATACCTAGACCAAATGAAAGAGGATATTATGCAAATACGCAAAAACATGAAGATAGCCCAGGACAGACAAAAGTCATATGCTGATGTCCGTAGGAGAGACCTCGAGTTCGTAGTAGGCGATCGAGTCTTCCTTAGAGTTTCACCTATGAAGGGAATTCTCAGATTTGGGCAGAAGGGCAAGCTTAGCCGAAGTATGTAGGACCGTACCTTATTACGGAGCGAGTGGGCCCATTAGCTTACAGATTAGATTTACCTGTTGAGCTTGGGAGAGTGCACAATGTGTTTCACATTTCCCAACTAAAGCAGTATGTGCCTCACCCGTCACATATCTTAGAGCCCGAGACACTCGAGCTAGATCCTACACTTAGATATGAGGAGACCCCAGGTCGCAATTTAGACTCCAAGACTAGGGAGACCAGGAACAAGACCATTAGAATGGTCAAGGTTTGGTGGTCAAACCACGACATTGAGGAGGCGACATGGGAGTTAGAAGACTCCATGCGAGACAAGTATCCAGCACTTTTCTCTTAGTTTTGTGTATACTTGTGGGGGATACGTGGGCGTAACCCTTTTTAAGGGGGGTAGAGCACCACATGCGACTTGCATATCTACAGTCTATACTGGTTTTGTATTGGTTGTTTGTGTTTGATTGTAGCGCATATGTGCAATTGGTTGAATGGTTATGGTTGTGTTCTATGTAACACTTGGTTATTGATATGTCCTATGTGACACTTGAATGGTTATGGTTGTGTTCTATGTAACACTTGGTTATTGATATGTCCTATCTGACACTTGAATGGTTATGGATGTGTTCTATGTAACACTTGGTATTAAGTGAATGGTTATTGATGTGTTCTATGTAACACTTGGTTATTGGTGTGTTCTATGTAACACTTGGATGGTTAATAAAAATACACTTATTTACTTTACAGTATATTCATTCCTATTGCAATCACACAAGAGATTTACTGCCAAGGGTTTACGCCTCTGCACTCTGTAGGACTGAGTGTTTTGGCATTGCACTTGTGCAGTGATGACCTAGTGGGATAGCTAGGAAGTTGGGACACTTATTTACTTTAAAGTATCTATCAACTTACTTATGCTGTGATTACATTGATTATCATGAGTAAGAATATGTGTGTATGAATTGCATACACTTGGATTACAGATGGAATGTAGAAGTGTCAGTATAGTATTGGCACCCAGGAATGATATGTATACAAGGAATAGATATGAGGAACTTGATTCCATAGGATGAACAAGTATAAGTTATGACTTCGGGATGAAGTCCTTTTAAGGGGGGTAGACTGAAATACCCCTAACCTTTAAATAATTAAATAATGATAAATAAGTATTATTTAGGGGATTATTGAACCCTAAGAAAAGTATATAAACACTTGGGCGTTAAAACGCACCTAAACTCCTTAAGGTCAAAAACTAGCGTTAAAGCCCGACCTTAAGCTAACCAAGTTATATAAGCTATAAAACTCATATGAAGTTGATCAAGGATCATTTTATGACCCTTAAAACACAAGTCCTCAGTTAGAACTGAGTAAAAATACAATATGCCCGGGAGTTCCCTTAAGGGCCCTTAAAGCCCGAAAGTCCCGGAAATACTTCATAAAATATAGTAAAGCATTACACTTCATTTTAAATGCACCATAACACTTTATTAAACATATAAGATGCAGTCCTCAAGATAAATTCTCATTTAAACGCTAAGTGCTCGGAAGTTCTCGATGGGGGCCCCATAAACCCCCGGGAATGCCCATGAGAGGTGCCAAGGTGGCACAAAGTCCTATATAATCCATTCTTAGAGTTCCTAAAATCATTAAGCAACATTCTAAATTGAATGCTCGAGCTACTTTCTCAAAAATAAACAAAGTGCTCGAGGGAAATTCTAAACGCTCCTATTTTGCTCGGGAGTGTTCCGGTAGCCCAGAAATTGTGTCTTGAGTTGATATAACCCCACATAACTCAATGTAACACCTTAACATATTATTAGTTACTATAAAAATGTTTATAAACACTTGTAACTCATAGCGACGACTTATTTTCCAGGAAATCCATAAAGCACAAAAATGCACCTTCGGGTGTCACAAAAATACGTTCTACGCAATTGCCTTGAAGTTTTTGAGGAGCCACGAGTTGATAATCTTAAAAGAGGATAAATTTACCATCTAAATCAATTGATTCCAGTGCTAAACTCACAGCATAAACAGGGCCGATTGTATCATAAAAAAGGTACCTAAAATCAGCATTTTTACCTTTGAACTTTCACCTTTTACCATGATATAAATGTACCAAATAAATTCTGGAACCTATTACATGTTATAATATGGTCTTAGTACAATATAGTGTGACAGGAATCAAAATAAAAATCAGTCCCATTTGATCCTTATTGTAGGCACCATTTTAGGTGTTTTTACACTAGATTTCAACTTGTAAATTGTCTTATGGAATGGTGACTCACCTAGCATGTGCCATGTGATAATGTGTCAAATAAATTCGGTCAATGGAGCCCCTCATTACCGATTCCCCTGCAAGAAACAACAAAGAAATAAGTTAGGAAAAGTCATAGAAATTAAAATACAAAAAGTAAGTTCCTAGATCTACTTTAGCATTAGTCTAATATATGGAATTGAAACAGCCCATGTTCAAGCATGGTGGCTGCCGATTTTGATCATTAAAAGAGGGGATTGATTGCCTCATTAATTAGTCAACAAGAAAACTACCTAACTAAGCATAAATCATTGTCAAATATAGACAAAAATCAAGTGTATACAACAGCACATGGTGCCGATTTTGAGCATGAAAGAAGGCTTGATTGCCTTATTAAAATCAAGCTAAATCATCTACCAACCTAGGCATGTTATCATGTTTCAAAAGACAAAGAAAATCAGTTGCCTACTCACACATTCATTACCGTAAGATACAAAGAGAAACAAGGACAAATTAACTTAGAAAATGCTAAAGAAATACCTTACCTAAATTCCTAGCACTCTTGTCTTGTCTTCTTCCTTCAAGTGGTCAAACAAAGACTTCCAATTCCCTTATCAATCAGCCGAAACCTAGCATCAATAATGGGCATTTTCTTGAGCCCAACAATCAAAATAAACAAAGAAAAGACTAAACAATTTGACAATTATTGTGTCAAAATAATTCCTTACCTTTGCCTACCTTCTTAGTCCATACGTGATTTCTCATTTCCTTTGCCCTCACTCAGCCGATTGGTAAGCATTCCTTTCTCCTCTCTTTTCTTCTTCCTTTGTTAGGTAACTCCTTAGAGCTTCAAAGCTCCATTAATAGTGTACTAAGTTCTAACACCATTTCTATGAAATTTCCTAGTTAAATCTCCCAAGTCTTGAAGCAAGAATCATCCTAGCTCTACAAGTTTTCGCCAAGCTTAAGAACTCCAAGGAGGTTCGTAGATTCAACAACAACACAAGGAACAACAAGATCAAGTTAAGGTATATTTTCATGTTGAAAAATCCTAAGAAAATACCTTAAGCATTTCCGAAAATTTAGAGCTTCTAAATCTATATTCTCTTCATTATTTCATGAAGGAAACTTGGATCTACAATCATCCAAAGGTATACCGAAAATACCTTGTTAAACTCCTAAGGTAAACTCTTGAAAATAAATACTCACAAATATTACTTATAAATCCTTATTAGAATTCTAACAAATGGATCTCCTAAATATGTACAAGGAGGCCGAATTCTCTTCATCCAAATAGCATTTGAAGAGCTTGGAATTCAAGTAGAAATCAAGTACAAGAATTACCTTGATTTAAGGAGTAAGTTTATTTAATTACGGTTTATTAAGTTTAAGCTTAATTTAAGCTTCAAACTTTGGTATAAAAATTATGTATAACCTCTAAATAAATTAAGGCCGAAATACTTTGGGTTATATTGTCAAGAAAATAAATTATAACATATAAGGTAAGATTATTACCTTAAGGTATAAATTTGTGTCACAAAATTTAATTAAGATACATATATGGTTAAACCGAATTGTCTAGGAGCTAAATGTTCTATTTTGAGTTTATAATCATTCTAAGTCATTAGCATAATTTTTAGAAGTGTTATATGGCTTATATACATTTATATGTATATATTATAAAGTTTAAACCAAGTTTTGAAACTATATAGTAAGTTATAATTGGAGTCGAGAACAAGATGTGTTATTTGGTGATTTTTGAAATATATATAAGTGTATTAACTTATATTATAAATTTTGGGAACATTAAAAATAGCTACAAGTATTTAAGTGGCTAGTTTATTAAGTTATGTGGCTAAAATGTAAATTTTGAAAAGTTTAGTGTACAAATAATAAAAGCCGAGAGCTTAAGGGTTTGTTTGGTATATTTATGATATAATATAAGGTGGGAATTAATATTATGAATTTTGGTGGATTTAAATAAGTGTTTAAGTGTTAAAATAACATTTTATAAAGTTTTGGGGCTATTTTGTAATTATTGGAAACTATAGTGTATGGCCGAGAATTACATATGTTTTTCTGGGTATAATAAAGTATTAATTATAAAATTAAGTCTTGGTCAAAGTGTTGACCAAAAACTTTGGGTTAAAATGATTTATGACATAAAATATTAAGTTTATAAAAGTTTTGGGGTGAATATGTATTTATGAAAGTTTAATTATGAAACCAAATTGATTAAGGGGCGCTAATGTAATTTGTGAAATTATATGGGTCTTTTCGGTTATTTAAGATAATTAAATATTAAAACTATAATTTATAAGTTAATATGTAACTTATATATAGTTTTGGGGTTAAAATGTAAATATGAAAAGAATGTGTTGAAAACCGAAAGTTAAAGGGGTTGATTTGTACGTCATAAAAGTTGTAGTGTTTAAACTATAATTTCTGAAAGTTAATATGGATGATTAGTAAATTATAAAAACTATATGGTTATTTGGTAATTTATAAAAGTTAATGTGTACATTTTGTAATTACCGAAATGTTATGGTTAATCAGGAAATTATAAAGTTATATGGTTATTTGGTAATTTATAAAAGTTGTTGGGTTATATAAATACCCATTAATAAGGTTGGTTTTGTAATTTAATAAGAAGGAATTAATATAATTGGTGGTATTTATGGAGTATAATATAAAGTTTTTATTTACGGTTTGTAATAACACCAAAGGAGATATGATGGAATAAGTGAGAATAATTATGGATAAATGATTAATGGAATAAAGATATACTACAACGTAGAAATTCATTATCACATGTGGATATCACATAAAATAACGAACTGTTGAACTACCTAGAGCCACTGTAAAATAACAGGGGGAAATAAAGAACCTACAGAGTTAGTACTACGAGTATAAACTCTACAGTGACAGTACTGTAATATTTAGTGAACAGTTGTACTAATATTACCCGGTATTGCATGTATATATAACAGCATACGGGAAGGAATCACTAGATCGTGAATTGTCAAGCTAGATGTTATCCTGGTGAACGATATGTTAATTGTGTGGTCTGAATGTCCTAAGGATTTTCCTGAGGTCCAGACGTTGTATGTTTAATTGCTAAGAGCGATATCTGTGATTTATGTATATGATATTGTATACTGTATTGGTCGACACCACTGCGTTTTATTTTACGCGAACGTCTTATGACTGGAAGTTTATACATCTAAACTGGAACAAGGCTAACTGACCTTTAGGTATTATTAAACCTAACTGATGGTCAACTGTTATAGTCTTAACTCAAGGATTGGATATTGTATCATTGAATAAAGGGCTAACTTATTAAGAGAGGAATCCAGACTGTTTCGACTTTCTGGTTACGCATCGTGATCACTACGAGAGACTTCAATGGGGAGTCACTCAAGGGAATCCATTGTCCACATTCGACGATGGCGGAGGGCACTGCCGTTGGTGCACAGGTTCGACCGGATCGGTCAATATATTATCCAGGGCCATAAGGTCAGCTGGTAACGGTTCCATTGGAACCCAGGGGACTACTGTCCATTATTAAGTTATTAAGGGTTGTCTTAACATGACGCCTGAGGTGGAATTTAATTGGAAAGTGTTAAGTGATTGGTTTTAAAGGATAAGGGTCAGGTGGCCAACTAACAAGTACAGTTAATATGCGTATCTTGTTTGGTTATTGTTATGGATTGTTGGTGTTTGATTATCTGGTTGTTGGTTACTATTATGTGATTTGCAGGTGAGCTGTTGTGTGATTGTTTAGCATTTACAGTTATTACTGTTATTATTGTAAACCGGTATTTCATGTAAAAAAATCTAATATCAAGATGGCTAAAACGACTTAAGGAATCTAGATGACTTAGGACTACATTTAGCATACCAGCATTTCGATTGCTGAGCCCTTCAATGGGCAAAACATTTCAGGTTACTGAAGAAGACACAAGACGGAGTGCGGGGCACAGGGTAGCAGTTGGGTTTTAATAAAGAACTCTTTAAGTTTATTATGTGTTGTATTAAGGGGATTGTTGTATTCAGTTAGTTGCTCATTTAGTTTGGATTTGGTTTGTAATAATTAGAGTGCTCAGTATCTGTTCATCACAGCGTGAGGAGTTGAAGTGTTGGAAGGAGTAAGGATGCCTTGTTACTCACAATGGTGAGTAACGGCGTGTAACACCAAGGTAGATAGTTTTATTTTCCGCTGCGAATTATTATTCATTATGCTACGACTTGCGACGTTATTACAGGTTTAGGATTGAGGGTGTTACAAAAAGTGGTATCAGAGCGTAGTTACGCTCTGATGAAGGATACTGAGTCAAGAACATGAGCATAGGAATATTGGGATACGGGGAAACGTCTGTGAGGATTCGTGACCTAGAAAAATCTAGGAATATCTTTATTGCTAGTAGTTAGCTTTCTTACATGTTTGTGATTGTGTTTGTAAAACGGTGTAGCAACCGAGTAGAGATAATCATATACTATACTATAGATGTCGACAAGAGGAAGACCACGTGGAGGCAGCAGTGGACGCGGTGGCGAGACACCGGCAGATGTCCCGGCAATACCAGGCCTAGCAGCAGCCATGGCAGCCTTCGCGCAGCAGCTAGGAGCTCAACTAACGGGAGCGATACCCCACCCGCCGCAGCCCATAGAAACCAACTGGTTGAAGAGCATTGCAGACGCGAGGGTACCGACTTACTCAGGGGAATCAGACCCCGCCGCACTGGAGAAGTTCATTGTAGAGCACCAGAAGGCCTTCAAAGCTGTTAGAGTCCCAGAAGACCAGAAGGTCGACATTGCCGCGTACAACCAGAAGGACGCAGCTGATATTTGGTGGCGGTCTGTGGATGGCCACCATAGAGCTACACAGGAATTTGGATGGACAGCATTTGTAGAAGTGTTGTGGGAGAAGTACTACCCCGAACACTTGAAGCAGAGGTAGAGGCAAGAGTTCGAGACCTTAATCCAGGGGAGTCAAACCGTTGACCAGTACTACGCACGGTTCATCAGTTTGCTAGACTACATTCCAGGGGTCGACTACTCCGACACCGTGAAGATTCAAAAGTTTAAGGGAGGGTTACAATTTCGCATCCAGGGCGCCATGGGAGCAATACGTTTCACTACTATTCAAGAATGTTATGTCGCCGCATCGGTAACAGAACTAATGCTTCAGACCAGGGAAGAGGCCCAAGGAAAGAAGATGAAGAATACTGAAGGAGAAGATGGGGGAGCAACCTCTGGTGGTTACTACAAGAAGGGGAAGAAATTCTTTGATAAGAAGAAGGGGTGGAAGGATTTCCATGGTCAAAGGACGAAGAAGCATGTCCCTCGTCTGACCGGCCCAGTTATTGATGCTCAGCCACTAAGATCAGCACCACCTAAGGGCAATAAGCCACCCCAGCGTCACTACTACTGTAAACACTGTGGAAATGATCACCCAGGCGTAGATTGTACAGGAAGGAAGGTGGAGTGCTGCTATTGCAAAAAGGAAGGCCATAGAGAGTATGAGTGTTTTTCCAACCCAGGGAGCCGAGTATGCAAGGGATCTAGAGGTTCACAAAGAACACCAGCTATTAAGGCGGGCGGACCAAGAGGAGTCCAGGCGCCGCAGAACAACACCTATACTAGAGGACCGGCAGGACAGCCATCCTCATCCGGGTTTCAGAAGGGAAAGGAGATAGTTCCAGGAAGAAACACCTTGTACTCAGTGGGAACTTCAGGCGCTGAGGCTAGCGCTCAGCGTGAAACCGGTAAGCCTAGAACTTAAACCAAATGCATGATGCATGAATGTGTGTTTATAGTTATCAGTCGATGAGACTTGTATGTGTTAGTAAGTATCAAAAAATTTAGAGAGACCTAACTTAGGTAACCTCTCACCTAATAGGATACTTCGACATTTGTTTTCCCTTATCTATGAGACCGAGGTCACCTGAGCCTATATGCGAAGGTCGGGAATATCCAGGGGCAGAATGCCTAGTACTTCGACCCGGCATGATCCTACTCAAGAAATACTTAACTATAGATGAACAAATAACCATTGTAAATGAATGTAGAACTTTGGGGATAGGCCTTGGAGGATTTTATATTCCAGGATATGGGAGTGGATCAAAACTTAAATTATGTGTGATGTGTATGGGTAAGGATTGGGATCCACAGGCTAGGTTATACATTGAAGTAAGGAAGGTAGATGGAGCACGAGTTCCTAGGATACCAGTTGTGTCATTCTCCATAGGAGATGATGCTGTTTTTTTTATACGGTGATTAGAAGAGGATGGATAAGGCGAACAAGATTATTTTGAAGTCAGGAGACATGTTGATATTTGGTGGAGAATCCAGATTAGTGTACCATGGGATTAAGAGTATTAAACCGAATACAAACCGAGATTAGCCTTGGGAGATAGGGTGTGAGATAGTACAGTGAGGAATAATAAGTTAGTTTTTGCTTGGACCGCCGAAGGGCGTTATCAACTGTCCAAACTTACAGTAGCTACAAATTATGACCTGCCTAAATGACGAGCAGATGTCATAAAAAGGAATACATTAATTAATATGAAATACTTAAGACTACATGAATTATCAAAAGGGTTGGCTGAAGACCTGCACGTGAAGAGCAAACACTGAATTTTATGGGATACCAGGCACCGAGCTTACCGCCCAGTGCGGGATTGGAAAATCTTACAATCCCTTATTAACTTCGCGAGAAGATAGTGCGAAACCTTGAAATATGATAATAGAGAAACAGAATCTCAAAATATATATCTAAACATCCATCATGGATAAGCACAGG
Organism: Limonium bicolor; assembly: GCA_023374045.1. Lineage (NCBI taxonomy): Eukaryota > Viridiplantae > Streptophyta > Magnoliopsida > Caryophyllales > Plumbaginaceae > Limonium > Limonium bicolor. The sequence goes on along the minus strand of CM041776.1, from coordinate 159,047,077 downwards.
TTTTAAATACCTGAGCAAATACCAAGGGTCTCAGCTAGTATCAATGTAGTGACAGTGCTGGACTCCTAATTAATAAAGGGGAGAAAACAAACTTTGAATCTATATTTTCTGAAGTCGGGAGAACTACCTAATTAGCAATACCAAATGCTACATATATACATATAATTTGGAGGTTGTAAACCTAAAACGTTGAGGAGTATTGATACATTTGAGAGGGTTAAGTATCATTAAATATACCTACCCTATTTTGAGGCTCACATCCTACACTATACTTATGGTTCTATACGAGCATATGTCTTCTATGACAGCTCAATTTATGAATGCGAATAAAGAGCACAAGAAATCAAACAAGGTTAACCCCCTATGCAATATAAATTTTAATATAAACATGGTAACGAATAACTCTCCTTGATACTGCCAATGAAGGTAGTATAAGTTATATTAAGAGTTTGAATTAATATATACACTAAAAGTGAGTGGAAGTTAAATTTAAAAGTAGGAAAACATACCCCTTGGCTTGTAACAACTGTTTTACACGTAAACCTTCCTAATGTTATATACTAATGCTTGTGATTCTAAAACCTCTATTTGATACACTTAATCGACCTATTTTTGGAAGCCATTGAGTTTGTGGATTAACCACGTTTCTAAGATATAGAAACAAACAATAAGCTTTGATGGTCCTGTTACCTAACCGTAGGATTCAAACTGGAAACCCTTAGTTTGAGATGGTACTAATATTAAGAGATACTAACCTAGGCTGAACATATGGTTCACCTGATTCATGGAGTTTAAATGGAATAAGAAAAGGCCAAGCTTGAAGGCGGAGGAAATAATACTTTATGGAACTGTAATTGTTGATCGAGTTATGAAAACTTTTCCTTGGAGTCTAACTGTGACTGTCCTTGTTCCATGTAATGATAACCAAAGTGTAGGCAATAATCAAGCCCTGGTGAGTTAAATACTAGATGAGCCTTTTAAAGAGAAGAGGTTATTCTAAGGTATCCATGTCCATAACTGAATTTAGTACTTGTATGATGGATTTAAGAGTTAAAATGATTGATGGATACAACTATTAGACAGTATGTGCCTAGATGTTTTAGTAAGAATTTACCTTTTATGCCAAGAGGAAAAACTGGCTTCCCCGCTTGATGATTTGATCAAAGGAATACGGTTCCGGGGATTTGGTAATACACTAAATTCCAGTATAGGTTATAGCAGATATTGGATTAGTTGTATAGTGGTCAAGAGAAAATGTGGTACTCACCACGTCACAAAGTTTGATAAGATAAAATTTGGAAAATGACAATTATGTGATTGTTTGATATTTGACGTGGGAGGTCGAACTTGATCCTGGTCAGATCAGGGAAAACCAAACACAAAATGGAGTGGAAGGATAGTTCAACATTGACGCTGACCCCGTCAGGGTTGAATGATTCATGAGACTCCCTACAAGTGGTCACAAATATCTCTATGATAAGTAAACATTTATTCTTAATTTTAATATAAAATTTGATTAAGGAAGTATATGAGTTGTAGAAAGTGTAAGTTAAAAATTAAGTTGTCCAGGTTATCTTGAAGAGATTAAATAGCTAAAACGACTCCGCGTACATCGTAAAAATAGTCAACTGTGGAGGGAATAATAACTGTTATTATACATGAGCCATGTTAATAAGTTAAAAATGAGATTAAGAGACATTTACCTATAATAAGAGCATTCTCTAGCTACCTTCTAAGTTATGGCCATATTGCCATCTGGAGGGAAAGATCGACTTCCATGTCTTTCTTTATGAATTCAAACCCAATATATTAAATGGGAACCTACCTATAAGCATGGTAGAATATAAAGAGTAGAAACATTATACTAATACTCACATGAGTTGATTCACAACCGCAAGAACATGTTCAATTGAGAGGAAATTGTACCTTGTTAGAAACCTTAGCGGGAACCTTACTGTGGTATACCTGATGAACAGACGATAGTAATCGTGTATGTACTACCGACAATTGGTGAATCAATAATATCAAGAAATCTTTCTATATTATACATAAGATGCACGGCTCGACCATAGCTCATACTTTACATTGAAAATGAAAACTGAATATGGTGACAGTAAACTCAAATACCAGAATCACAAGATGATAACCTGAAGATCAAAGATAGGGATTCCAGATTTGTGGCAACAAGTTCAGGAGGCATTGGGTACGAAGCTGAAGCTAAGTACAGCCTTTCAACCACAGACAGATGGTCAGAGTGAACGAACAATTCAAACATTAGAGGACATGCTTAGAGCTTGTGCCTTAGACTCCCAGGAAAGCTGGATAGATCGACTACATCTGATCGAGTTTGCGTACAACAACAGCTATCATGCATCCATTCAGATGCCACCATTCCAGGCATTGTACGGCAGGCAATACAGGACACCACTATGTTGGGATGAGACCAGTGAAAATATCATCTTAGGGCCAGAATACCTAGACCAAATGAAAGAGGATATTATGCAAATACACAAAAACATGAAGATAGCCCAGGACAGACAAAATTCAAATGCTGATGTCCGTTGGAGAGACCTCGAGTTCGCAGTATGGGATCGAGTCTTCCTTAGAGTTTCACCTATGAAGGGAATTCTCAGATTTGGGCAGAAGGGCAAGCTTAGCCGAAGTATGTAGGACCGTACCTTATTACGGAGCGAGTGGGCCCATTAGCTTACAGATTAGATTTACCTGTTGAGCTTGGGAGAGTGCACAATGTGTTTCACATTTCCCAACTAAAGCAGTATGTGCCTCACCCATCACATATCTTAGAGCCCGAGACACTCGAGCTAGATCCTACACTTAGATATGAGGAGACCCCAGGTCGCAATTTAGACTCCAAGACTAGGGAGACCAGGAACAAGACCATTAGAATGGTCAAGGTTTGGTGGTCAAACCACGACATTGAGGAGGCGACATGGGAGTTAGAAGACTCCATGCGAGACAAGTATCCAGCACTTTTCTCTTAGTTTTGTGTATACTTGTGGGGGATACGTGGGCGTAACCCTTTTTAAGGGGGGTAGAGCACCACATGCGACTTGCATATCTACAGTCTATACTGGTTTTGTATTGGTTGTTTGTGTTTGATTGTAGCGCATATGTGCAATTGGTTGAATGGTTATGGTTGTGTTCTATGTAACACTTGGTTATTGATATGTCCTATGTGACACTTGAATGGTTATGGTTGTGTTCTATGTAACACTTGGTTATTGATATGTCCTATCTGACACTTGAATGGTTATGGATGTGTTCTATGTAACTTGGTATTAAGTGAATGGTTATTGATGTGTTCTATGTAACACTTGGTTATTGGTGTGTTCTATGTAACACTTGGATGGTTAATAAAAATACACTTATTTACTTTACAGTATATTCATTCCTATTGCAATCACACAAGAGATTTACTGCCAAGGGTTTACGCCTCTGCACTCTGTAGGACTGAGTGTTTTGGCATTGCACTTGTGCAGTGATGACCTAGTGGGATAGCTAGGAAGTTGGGACACTTATTTACTTTAAAGTATCTATCAACTTACTTATGCTGTGATTACATTGATTATCATGAGTAAGAATATGTGTGTATGAATTGCATACACTTGGATTACAGATGGAATGTAGAAGTGTCAGTATAGTATTGGCACCCAGGAATGATATGTATACAAGGAATAGATATGAGGAACTTGATTCCATAGGATGAACAAGTATAAGTTATGACTTCGGGATGAAGTCCTTTTAAGGGGGGTAGACTGAAATACCCCTAACCTTTAAATAATTAAATAATGATAAATAAGTATTATTTAGGGGATTATTGAACCCTAAGAAAAGTATATAAACACTTGGGCGTTAAAACGCACCTAAACTCCTTAAGGTCAAAAACTAGCGTTAAAGCCCGACCTTAAGCTAACCAAGTTATATAAGCTATAAAACTCATATGAAGTTAATCAAGGATCATTTTATGACCCTTAAAACACAAGTCCTCAGTTAGAACTGAGTAAAAGCACAATATGCCCGGGAGTTCCCTTAAGGGCCCTTAAAGCCCGAAAGTCCCGGAAATACTTTATAAAATATAGTAAAGCATTACACTTAATTTTAAATGCACCAGAACACTTTATTAAACATATAAGATGCATTCCTCAAGATAAATTCTCAGTTAAACGCTAAGTGCTCGGAAGTTCCCGATGAGGGCCCCATAAACCCCTAGGAATGCCTAGGAGAGGTGCCAAGGTGGCACAAAGTCCTATATAATCCATTCTTAGAGTTCCTAAAATCATTAAGCAACATTCTAAAGAGAATTCTTGAGCTACTTTCTCAAAAATAAACAAAGTGCTCGAGGGAAATTCTAAACGCTCCTATTTTGCTCGGGAGTGTTCCGGTAGCCCAGAAATTGTGTCTTGAGTTGATATAACCCCATATAACTCAATGTAACACCTTAACATATTATTATTGACTATAAAAAATGTTTATAAACACTTGTAACTCATAGCGACGACTTATATTCCAGGAAATCCTTAAAGCATAAAAACGCACCTTCGGGTGTCACAAAAATGCATTCTACGCAATTGCCTTGAAGTTTTTGAGGAGCCACGAGTTGATAATATTAAAAGAGGATAAATTTACCATCTAAATCAATTGATTCCAGTGCTAAACTCACAGCATAAACAGGGGCGATTTTATCATAAAAAAGGTACCTAAAATCAGCATTTTTACCTTTGAACTTTCATCTTTTACCATGATATAAATGTACCAAATAAATGCTGGAACCTATTACATGTTATAATATGGTCCTAATACAATATAGTGTGACAGAAATCAAAATAAAAATCAGTCCCATTTGATCCTTATTGTAGGCGCCATTTTAGGTGTTTTTACACTAGATTTCAACTTGTAAATTGTCTTATGGAATGGTGACTCACCTAGCATGTGCCATGTGATAATGTGTCAAATAAATTCGGTCAATGGAGCCCCTCATTACCGATTTCCCTGCAAGAAACAACAAAGAAATAAGTTAGGAAAAGTCATAGAAATTAAAATACAAAAAGTAAGTTCCTAGATCTACTTTAGCATTAGTCTAATATATGGAATTGAAACAGCCCATGTTCAAGCATGGTGGCTGCCGATTTTGATCAGTAAAAGAGGGGATTGATTGCCTCATTAATTAGTCAACAAAAAAACTACCTAACTAAGCATAAATCATTGTCAAATATAGACAAAAATCAAGTGTATACAACAGCACATGGTGCCGATTTTGAGCATGAAAAGAAGGCTTGATTGCCTTATTAAAATCAAGCTAAATCATCTACCAACCTAGGCATGTTATCATGTTTCAAAAGACAAAGAAAATCAGTTGCCTACTCACACATTCATTACCGTAAGATACAAAGAGAAACAAGGACAAATTAACTTAGAAAATGCTAAAGAAATACCTTACCTAAATTCCTAGCACTCTTGTCTTGTCTTCTTCCTTCAAGTGGTCAAACAAAGACTTCCAATTCCCTTATCAATCAGCCGAAACCTAGCATCAATAATGGGCATTTTCTTGAGCCCAACAATCAAATAATAAACAAAGAAAAGACTAAACAATTTGACAATTATTGTGTCAAAATAATTCCTTACCTTTGCCTACCTTCTTAGTCCATACGTGATTTCTCATTTCCTTTGCCCTCACTCAGCCGATTGGTAAGCATTCCTTTCTCCTCTCTTTTCTTCTTCCTTTGTTAGGTAACTCCTTAGAGCTTCAAAGCTCCATTAATAGTGTACTAAGTTCTAACACCATTTCTATGAAATTTCCTAGTTAAATCTCCCAAGTCTTGAAGCAAGAATCATCCTAGCATCTCTACAAGTTTTCGCCAAGCTTAAGAACTCCAAGGAGGTTCGTAGATTCAACAACAACACAAGGAACAACAAGATCAAGTTAAGGTATATTTTCATGTTGAAAAATCCTAAGAAAATACCTTAAGCATTTCCGAAAATTTAGAGCTTCTAAATCTATATTCTCTTCATTATTTCATGAAGGAAACTTGGATCTACAATCATCCAAAGGTATACCGAAAATACCTTGTTAAACTCCTAAGGTAAAGTCTTGTAAAACTACTCCAAATATTACTTATAAATCCTTACTAGAATTCTAACAAATGGATCTCCTAAATATGTACAAGGAGGCCGAATTCTCTTCATCCAAATAGCATTTGAAGAGCTTGGAATTCAAGTAGAAATCAAGTACAAGAATTTCCTTGATTTAAGGAGTAAGTTTATTTAATTACGGTTTATTAAGTTTAAGCTTAATTTAAGCTTCAAACTTTGGTATAAAAATTATGTATAACCTCTAAATAAATTAAGGCCGAAATACTTTGGGTTATATTGTCAAGAAAATGATTGTGATGTTATCGTGTGTACGACGAAACAAGAAAGGTTTGTTATGTTCTGTTATGTGAGGAATGAGATATGTTGTAGGATATGGAGTGTGTGGATCATGGAAATGAATCCCAGTTTGTGACAAGAGGCGTTTAAGGATAACCCGATTAATGGGTACATGTCGTTCGTTAAGGAAGTAACTCCGTTTTAGAGGAGAGCCACTCTAGGGTTTAAGGAATCGTTGGATGGTTGGTTAAGTGTGGATGTGTTGGTTATTGGTTGAGCCCATTGAGGCGGAATATTATGTGTTGTATGTTTATGGCTTGTATGCATGATTTAAATATAATCAACTGCATGCTAAGACGACAATTAGTTGTGCGTGGCCCGGTAGCATGTGGGCTGCGGGATTACCATACCAGCAAAGGTGCTGAGCCCCTTGGGGGCCACCCTTTCTCTCCTTTTCTATTTCAGGTACAAGGAGCTGGAAGCCGTCCGAGAGTAGGACGGGTAGTAGACTGACTGTTATGGGTAGCCATTTAAATTGAGTACGTACTATAGGCGTAGTAAGACCGAAATTGTTATCGGCATTAGTTTGTAAATACTCGGTACAGTGGGAATGTATGTATATAATAAATGTTGAGAATGGAGTGAGGATTGTATTGTGCAGTTGCTCGGGAATCTAGTCCATCAGACCGATACAAATGTATATGTATTAGCCTTGTTAGCCACGTGGGTGGTTAACGGCGTGTAACACCATTGAATTAAGTAATGTGATGAGTTGTGGTTTCCGCTGCAGTTTGATATTAAGTGTACGGTGGTGGTTGGGGTGTTACAAAAAAGTGGTATCAGAGCGAAGTATCGCTCTGATGACTGAATTACCGAGCTTAGGAAGTACCGAGTTAGGATTTAAGTACTTGGGGTTAAGGGTTGAGTGATAGCGTGAGAGATACGCTAGATAGGAACTACCAGTGAATACTGGAAACCTACAATATCCATCCCGCCCTCCACAATCCCTGTTTTATAACTTTGGCAACAACGCCAGAGAGATGGAAGTCCACTCTTACTCGGGAATACCCGATCTGGCTGTTATTAAATACCTCTAAAGGTACGGAGAACCGGTCATACGGTAGATCCCGAAAACTGGGAATCCCGGAGACGGTCTCCATCTGAATAATGTTAACCGCATTTAATAGCGAGGAAGGAAGAATCTTGTGTATAGAAGGATAGAATTTCCAGCAACCTGGGTCGACATGCCGAGCAGTCGAGAACAACCGGCTTGCAACGCACTGACCGTGCAACAAGCAAAAAGTGGATTAATGAAACCCGAGACGAATGTCTATGGGACCACAGTAGATAAATAAAACACCAACGGTATACCAACCGTCAAGGAACTACAACGTAGTGCCCAAACAAGAGACAAGTCTCAGTAACCACGATAAGTGCGTGGAACGGGCTATAAAGAGGATACGATACTAAAAAAAGGGGACTCCAAGAATGGGAGACACCCCAGTTGATAACTATTATGTGAATACAGTGAGAAGTTACCCAAAGGTTATTGTCGAGACCGTAAGAACAAGTAAGGGCCAACCAGGCCACTGATGATAGTGCGGGTAAAACAATACCACAACCGGTATGTGTCAAACCGATAGCCAGTTAGCATGGCGCACTTGCCATAGCAAGTGCTGCTATAACAGGGCTATTCGGGAAATTTTTAACCACTACAAAGTACTTGGAAAAGTACAATAAAGTTAAATGTGATTGTCATAACAGTGGAAGGGCCTGCTAACCTAACCTCTGTAATTGTAAGGACACCAGTCAGCAAGAAGCTAGACTTGGCTAAGGTAAGAAGATGTTGTGAAACCATGAAAATTTTTCTTTAAACCCAGATTTATACAAACCCTTTCTTTTCAAACCAGATTTTCTTTCAAACCAACACTTCTTTCCAACCTTCTTTTAAACCAAACCAGTAAAACCAAGGACAGTTGACAAGGATACAACAGTGGATAAACTTTCCCTCGATTAAGTTCGGGAAGCAAGGAACGAATATTGTCACGGGACAATATAAGGGAGTTGACAACAGAATACTTCACCTAGGCGTGTGACGGACACTACGAGTGTACCAACTGAATTGTGGGACGACTGCACTCCGATAGGAGCTTGTGGGCCTGACAGACCTACTTATGGGTTAGTTGGGTAAGTAGCAATGTATCAGTATGATGCCCCATATATGTATACAGGTAGAGTCCGAAACACGGGAAGTAGTCGACTCCGTCTACGGTCAGCAGTATAAATCAAACAAGAGCTAGAGATTACAAGGAATGGTTGAAGTTAAGGAACTCAGTTAAGTTAACGAAACTAAAGGAATTAGTGAATTCCTTCAAGGAAATGTTTAAGAGTCAGGAGGTGCGAAGTGCACTAACTGAATGTAAAGACAGCTTATATGACTTAAGGATCCCCAGGGATAAACGTGGAAGCTGGAATGGTGACCCAGCCTAGTGTGGACACAGTAAAGTGCAATGGACGGGATGAAATTCCCAGAATGGGTACCTACATCATTAGGAAATGATGACCTTCACAGAAGAAATATAACCAGTGAAGAACGCAAGAAGGCGTGGCTAACTGAATGTACCAATAACTGTGAACCGGATGTAAGGCATAACTTAACGACACCCAGGAGAAATCCTTGAAGGGTGTGCGCATCAACAATTGTTGAACGAAATGCATGACAGAAGCACAAGGGTTGAAATTAACACCCAGTTTAGACATGAGTTGTCAGGAGACGGACTGGCAATCCTAAGGGACATCCATGAAAGGAAATGTGATGCAACAACCTTGTCATGGATGCCAATACAACCTCTAACCAGGTAATATGGTATAGAGAAGTACATGTGTGTGGACACCCTATAATGAGGGGAGCTCAAGGCAGCAAGGCTTATAAGCCACAAACAAGATATGTTATGTAAATTTGAGTTAATTGTAGAAGTTTATGTGGTACAAGGAAATAGAGCGGAGAACGAACCACTGCATTAAGAGTGGGGATACCACTCGATATTGTGAGACCGCAGGAGCGGTAGCTATATGAACCAAGTTCCAGAGATATGTCAGGGATTAACCATGTGGTTATTACCCTAGAATGACTTGAATAACAATAATACGAAAGGAAATGTTTGTACCAGTTGAGTACACAGGAGGAATGATAAGTCTGATAGCAATCACCATAGGTGTGTGAAGCTAAATGTGTAGCGAACAACGCACAAGAAACATAAAGGTTCAAAAAAATATAGTAGTATATTCAAAAATCAGCCAAATAAATGGCCAGATAAACCCAGCGTAATAGCGGAAGCTAATATAATAGCGGATGCAGTATAAGTTGATGTTGTATAATGAGTAAGGATATGGTGCGCAATAAGCGACCGTTGTGTGAGTATGGTTAGATGATAAAATGGGAGTGAGCAGAGTTATGAGTTAAACCCAGTGGAGGCACAACAGTAAATGATAGCAAACGAACCGAGCAGTAAGCCGGTGACAAGTTTATGTGATAAGAATTTCAGTAAAACACAGTGTGAATTCCTATCGCAATCGCATGAGAGATTTACTGTCAAGAGTTTACGCCTCTGCACTCTGTATGACTGAGTGTTTTGGTATTGCACTTGCGCAGTAATGATCAAGTGGGATAGCTAGGGATCAGAAGCATGGTAATGGAGGAATAATGTTATAATGGCCGATGCATAGGAAATGCAAGGCCCCACCAATAAAAGAGTACTTGTACAAACCAATGTGGAGACATGATTAACAGTAAGTGACTGCGGTAGCACTAACTGCCAAATATCGGTATGGAATATACCCCAAATGTTGTAAATAGCTGAGAGAGCACTACACACTAGGTAGTAGCTCAATCTCAACCGACAGTGAGTCGGTAGAAGCAAGTCAATCATTGTGAATTACATAGTAGTTTACGCTGTAAGCTATTGGAGAAGTGGATGGAAAGTTTTGAAACTCACCGAATTCGCTCAGGGTAAGAGATACCATGCGTCGGTTGAGAAACCATCCTTCCCAAGATAAGGGTAATACATTGGAGATGTACAATACAGTAACAGTAACGAATGGGGCAAACTAGCCCTATAATTATCAAAATGGCGCAGGAGAGGCCAGTGAGCCCATGCATCAAATGCCGAATATACATTGTGAATATGAATGGATGGCTAGTCATCAATGCCTAAAGCCTTACAGGCCAGGACTGAAACCGGTTATGAGTTACAACTCCAATGCGAATTCTTGGTTTGGAACTAAACCGCTAATATGGTTAAGATCCTCTAATCAGAATCCATTGTGTAATAGACCGCGTGGAAGTTAAAGTGATTGATTACGTGGGCGTAATCCCTTTTAAGGGGGGTAGAGCGCAAAACCACTTAGTGTGTTTTACCATACAAGTGTACGCGAACTAGGTGTGCATAGCACAAATGATTGTTATGATGGTTGGTGCGTGTGTTATAAAACATACGCATTTATTTGTGGGTAAATTGTGGTAATTGCGCACAGAAGATGCGAATACCATTGTGGGAAGTGTGTTTATTTGTTAACAGTGGTGTGTGAGAGTACAAGTGGAAGGGAGTAAAGAAACTCCCGGGGATCTAAACCCCGATGGTGCATAAATGTAAGCCATGTATTGTATTATGATAAAAAAATTTATATATATACAGTGTTGTGATTTATGAAGGGATATGAGACCGACATAGAACCTAGTGAGAATTAAATTCCCTAGGTAACTTGAATTAAGTTGCATTTGGATGATGATTGATAGACGGAGTTCTATCCCTTGGAGATGTAATGATTATGACTAGAAGGATTTAAAGATAGAAAATGGGGCATGTTTGAACTAGTTGTTGGTTGAAAAAGAAGTGGGAGGTGAAACTTGATTATCATGAGATCAAGGGAAGCCGAACACAAATTGGGGTGGAAAGATAGTTCAACCTGATGCCGATCACATCAGGGTTGGATGACTCTTGAAGCTCCCTGTAAGTGGTCATAAATAACTATGTTAAGAAAGATACAAGAGCATAAATCGGACTTGGAGTTGTTGGTGTTTCAAAAGGATTTTCAATTGGTGTTTTCAAACAATCGATTAATATTTTGAATAAAAGATCTTCTTATACTTAACCTAGTAAAGAATATTTTTGTAGTACTTGCTCACGAGCTGAGGATGTATGAGCCTTTGTCTTCGGACCGTGACATGAGAAGTATATATGTTAAAGATTAAGTGACTGTTTTGATCTCCCAAAGGAACGGGGACCAGAAGGTGTCCATCGCGACCGGGTTCTGCGGGATCACTGTGTATATGTACTCAATGTGGGATTCGAACCCATGGAGAGATGGAAAAGGTATTTCTGTTTGATATACATGCTATGACATGTTGTTTGGTATGTGTGATAAAGGTTATTTTGGCTTTGATCTCCTAAAGTGTATGCTATCAAGGCCTATGAGTCTAAATGTGTTGCGTTACATAGACCTATGAGTCTAAATGTGGTTATGTACCCAGACCTAAGAGTCTGAGGGATATTATGTTAGTGCAAGTGTGGTGAAGGTACCCGGACCATTAAGTCCGAGGTTACCATGTGAGTAGGATATTTTATGTGAAATGTGGATATGTTGCCCGACCATTAAGTCCGAGTTGGATGTAAAGGGTGGTTGGTAATGGAAGTTTATGGCTATAAGTAATTCCCGTATTCTAATCCAATGATGCGAGGAAATGTGAACTTCGAGGACGAAGTTCTTTTAAGGGGGGTAGATTGAAATACCCCAAACCTTGGTATGTTGTGTAAATGTTACTATGGTATTTAAAGGCTAAAAAGTGCCTTAGAACATAATCGAACCATTTAAACCATGGTAAAACACAATAAAACACTAAGACACGGTTTGAGCAAAAACATGCTCTAAGCTTGGAGTGAACTTGGCTAGGACCCAAAGAGCCTACCAAGACTTGATAATATTTAATTATGACTTATAAGGCTAATTAAGTCCTTAGGAAACTTTGGTAGACGATGAAACCAAACAAAACACAAATAATACCTTAAGGTCAATATGGGCTAAAATGTGCTCTAAGCTTGGGATAATGTTGTATAAGACCTAATGGTCATACCTATGCCTTATTTATATGTTAATGAACATATTAAATCAATTACTAAAGAAAACCAAGCTTGAAAACAAGTTAAAACACAAAATGTGCTTTAAGGAGTCTTAAAGCACGTTTTTGAAAAATTGTCTTTAAATGAGTTTGAATGGCTAAATGTCCATCATTACTCTTTAATTAACATGTGTACTATATAGTATCACATTTGGGTGGCTATCACAATAGGAAATCAAAAATTTCACTTCTATGTGCCTTGTTTAGGTGAATAGTGATTTTTATAAGCTAGTTTGTAACATATAATGTATAAGTAATTAAGTTGGTCAACAAAGACTAAACCCCTTCTACTAAATGGTGGCCGGTTTTTATGAAGGTGAGTCACCACCATGTAAAAAGCAATTAAGGAAAGGAAGGGTAGGAAGGTAAAAAGGAGGAAGTTACCTTTTAATACAAATATCTTGTTAAAGCAAGTTTCTATCTTCTTTCTCTCCGTTCCTCCTTCATTTCACGTCCCCAACCTCCCTTCTTGCTCTCTTTTACGAGCTGATACAGCAACACCAACACCACCATTGTTTTCCATCTTTGAATGCTTAACTCCTAGCTCCATGGTCCAAATTCAATTCCAAGACCACCATTCTTCTAGTTGGAGCAAGCTCTACACTTCTACCTTTTTAAATCTTCAAGAACTCAGTTTTGGTGCCAAGGAGATTCACCATTGATGGAGCTTGAGCTCACCTTTTCACATATTATGGTTCTCCTTTGCTTCTAGGTAAGGAATCTCAAAGAAAAATCAAGTTTCCTCTCCTTTTAGTACATGGCCGAAAATTCACCTCACCATGGTGTCTTTACCTTGCTTGTTTTAGCTTCATTTGAATCTCCCAAGGGCTTGGTGGAGTCCTCTCTTGATACTCATTCAAGCTCTCTTTCCATTCGAAGGTAAAACAATTACCTTGATGTGTTAAAACAATATATGTAACTAGGGTTTACAATGAGATGGAGCTTAAAGCTTGAATACTCATTATGTTGTTTGTATAATGTTTAGTAGTTGGCAAGGAACCAAATGCCTTACCGGTTTTGTAAGGAAACAAGAAAGAAATTTGGGAGGAAAAGAGGTAAATATGCTATCTTAATGTGGTTTAATGCCTTAGGAGAAATAAGCTTATAATGCTTGTTAAAACTACCTAAAGAGCAAATGGTGAATGACCTAGTAAAGTGTTTCAAGGAGACTAGTAAAAGAACATATGTTGGTGTATGTATTTGCAGGTCAAAGGCATTATTTATGTGGGAAATTCAGTGTTTAAGGTTATGCAATTTAAGGGCCTCAGAGCCATGTTATTTAAGGGCCTAAGTGCCAAGCAGTTTAAATATGCACTATATTGTGATGTAGTGTGAATTTGGTGAAGTTTTGTGAGTGATAATGTTTTGATGGATCTAGGTGTTCTTGAATGTTAGTGGTGAAAACTATGATTTTGGAATGATGATGTGCTAAGAGAACCCATGGCGAAATTTGTAAAATGAATAAGGAGTTCTAGGTGTTTAAATGAACTTGGGTGAACTAGGAATTGTTAGGAATGGACACATGCTTCACTAAGGGAGAACACATGCTTTAAGGTGTTCTAAGGTGCTATAAGGATTTAGCATTGTCTTGGAAGTTCTAGAAATCCAATGAGGTTTTTAGGAGATATTAAAGTCTTGGAGAAGTTTGTTTAAGGTTTAGGTCATGTTGATGAATAAGGAGAGAATGATGTTTAGGTAAGGTTTTGAGAAAGGAATTTAAGGAGTTGTGAAAGAGAAGATTTGGTTAGTAAGAGAAGATGCTTGGGAGATGATGTTAAGGTGTAGAGGCAACACCTTGGGTGTAGTGGTCATATGGTGAATTACCACTTAGAAATCTTAAGGAGAAGACATCCCAAGTGCTAGGAATTTTGTAAGAAATTTGTGAATGATAAGATGGTTTTGGTGAGTGATTTAAAGAGTTTAGCACATGGCTAAAGGTGTGTTTGAAGTGCCCAAATGAGGTTAGGATATACTAGGATATATGGGGTGAAGTTTGGAGTGAATGTGAAAAGGAAAACAAGGATTTGGGGCAGACCGGACTTGCGACCGGACTTGCAAGTTCGGTCGGGCCCAGTTTACCCTGCGAGAATTAGTTTCTGGAATGGACCGGACATAGGACCGGACTACAAGTCCGGTCGGAGAGAAAAATTTTGACGGAAATGTGTTCTGGAATCGACCGGACATGGACAAGTCGGTCGGCAAGTCCGGTCGGACCAAAAATGTGGTTTAAGGTTATGAAATGAAATGTAATGATGGGGATTGATAGGTAATGATGTTATAAGGTTGTTAAGGACATGTTAGGTGAGTTTTAAATGGAAATTAAGTGGGTGAAAAGTTGTATCAAAATGTGAAAGTAAAACAAGTTAAAAATGTAAAGTTGTGTAACTAAGTTAACGGGGAAAGTTAAGCATTGGACATTAAATAATCAAGCAAACCCCGAAGTTAATAAAAACAAATGTGATGTTAACAGTTGTTCGAGAATCGCTCGAGGAACATAAGTGGACGTGGTAAAGTGGACTCCGGTGACAGGTATGGTTTTCTTGCAACCTGTGTCCTACCGGATTACACCGGCTTGTATGCCAATATGTTTTCTTGAGTGTTTGCCACCTTGTAAGATTTAAACATGTAATGAGTTTATAGTAATTCATTTATGTGGCGAATTTGGCCTCCGATACCATTTAACCTCAAGTAGGTGTTAAACCTTAGCTAACCAAAACTAGGAACACATGAGTGATCGGTATACGGAGTTGACGGCCCAAACATTGGGAACGTGCTAACCACGGCTATGTGTGAGTTAGTTGGATATTGTGATGTATGCAAGTGTGTGAACCTCCTTGTGTGCTTAACTCGGTATGATACCGTATGGTGTGTGGATGGGTAGGCTCCATAATGGATCTCTAACTACTTATTTAAAGTGTATATGTGCTAATGGGGGGGGGTGAGGAGTCCGGTTGTTCCGGCCACGCGTGTGATGGAGGGAGTCGATCATCCGGTTCGGCTCTCTTGGTGTATGTATAGGTGGTATTCCAATTTGGTTTCTACCTTCCCTTAGCTTATCCAAAGCTAGTTACTGACTCACGTCGGGCCACAAGGGCATACGTATCTTATTTCGGTGTGCTTGGGATTACTATATCCGACACACCTTGGGTATAAGTTAACCGTTCAATATAACCGGACGGTAACGAGGTTGGTAACGAGCTTAACATGGGATTGGTAAAATCTCTAGGCTCACTGGTATACTAACTATGGTGGAAGGTTCCTTGTGAGAACGATTTTATGGTGTTATGTAATGTTATGGTGCTATGCAAATACCCTTGCTATGCTATGGTATATATATATATATTGGATGTTTAAAATGATTGTGATGTTATCGTGTGTACGACGAAACAAGAAAGGTTTGTTATGTTCTGTTATGTGAGGAATGAGATATGTTGTAGGATATGGAGTGTGTGGATCATGGAAATGAATCCAGTTTGTGACAAGAGGCGTTTAAGGATAACCCGATTAATGGGTACATGTCGTTCGTTAAGGAAGTAACTCCGTTTTAGAGGAGAGCCACTCTAGGGTTTAAGGAATAGTTGGATGGTTGGTTAAGTGTGGATGTGTTGGTTATTGGTTGAGCCCATTGAGGCGGAATATTATGTGTTGTATGTTTATGGCTTGTATGCATGATTTAAATATAATCAACTGCATGCTAAGACGACAATTAGTTGTGTGTGGCCCGGTAGCATGTGGGTGCGGGATTACCATACCAGCAAGGTGCTGAGCCCCTTGGGGGCCACCCTTTCTCTCCTTTTCTATTTCAGGTACAAGGAGCTGGAAGCCGTCCGAGAGTAGGACGGGGTAGCTGACTGTACATGGGTAGCCATTTAAATTGAGTACGTACTGTAGGCGTAGTAAGACCGAAATTGTTATCGGCATTAGTTTGTAAATACTCGGTACAGGGGAATGTATGTATATAATAAATGTTGAGAATGGAGTGAGGATTGTATTGTGCAGTTGCGGGAATCTAGTCCATCAGACCGATACAAATGTATATGTATTAGCCTTGTTAGCCACGTGGGTGGTTAACGGCGTGTAACACCATTGAATTAAGTAATGTGATGAGTTGTGGTTTCCGCTGCAGTTTGATATTAAGTGTACGGTGGTGGTTGGGGTGTTACACAAGACGGAGTGCGGGGCACAGGGTAGCAGATGGGTTTTAATAAAGAACTCTTAAGGAGATTGTTGTATTCAGTTAGTTGCTCATTTAGTTTGGATTTGGTTTGTAATAATTAGAGTGCTCAGTATCTGTTCATCACAGCGTGAGGAGTTGAAGTGTTGGAAGGAGTAAGGATGCCTTGTTACTCACAAGGGTGAGTAACGGCGTGTAACACCAAGGTAGATAGTTTTATTTTCCGTTGCAAATTATTATTCATTATGCTACTACTTGCGACGTTATTACAGGTTTAGGATTGGGGGTGTTGCAGTTTGGAAGACCAGCCACCAAATGTTGATTGAAGAAGTACATAGTGGAGTATGTGGGAATAACCAAGGGGAAAGAACCATGACGCACAAAATATTCCGATTGGGATACTTTTGGCCAACTCTTCTAGAGCAAAGCAAGAGGTATGTCAAAACATGAGTTACGTACCAAGAGTATGGTCGTAAGTTCAACAACCCACCGACAAATTTTAAAATCAATCACAAGTGTTGTCCCTTTTACGGTATAGGGTTTGGATATTGTAGGTGTTAAGTCAAGTTCCTTAATATTTTGATGATAACAAACTATTCTTGTGGTTTAATGTATATGTTTAAGTGTTTCAGCAAATAAGGATTCTCAAGATCGCTTGTATGCAAGGTTACAAGCGGGTTCTACCTTTCTGACTGGTACACAACATTCGGGCACCTGTCCACAATCGCTCCAAAAAAGGCTCAACGACAGCAGAGGAGAACACTCACTTGGGAATAAAGCCAAGTACAAATGTTGAAGTCAGTCACATTGCCCAACATGCTTCACAACATCAACTTGCATGAATTGATCTTCGAAGATCAAATGTTCAGGTGCATGGGAGACAAGGAAGAAGAAGAAGAAAAGTAGTTGTTGCTTCTGCTTTTCTGTTTTTTCTTCTGCTGAGTCATTCTTATTTGTGGTTCTAAACTGGCGTGGCAGTGGCTAAGCCACTTAAAAGCCCGAACTTCAGAGAAATCAACAACAAGCTTTAGGATTCACTAATGAGAACAAAACAACATTGTCTATAAAGATCAACCAGCTTAACCGAAGCAGGTGTGCTGAAGGACCGAATTACTGAAACCGAGCTGAATATTTTCTAGAGAGCTTAGGCTTGTAAACTTAGAGTTTCAGTTTCTTTGTGAGTTTGTAAAATCCTGTAAAAGAGCGATATGAGTGAACGAGTGGAAGAGAAACCAAAAAGCATTTTGTGTAAGTGTCAGCAAGGGGTTGCTGAGGGCTAGTCGGGGATTCCTGGGAGACTAGAGACCGATAGGGTTCGGTCTGGGTAGAAAGAGATTGGTGAAGTCCTAAAATGTCCCAAGTTTATAGGTTGGGTGTGAGGGGGGTTGAGTGAATTACTAGTGTGTTAATTCTCAATCGAATAGAGTTTCCAGTTTGAAGTACTTGAGCCTTTTACCTCTAATCAATCCCGAGCTAACACTGCATGACACGTCCAATACCTGTCGGGGACGTGTTGAGGAATATTAATCGACAAACAGGAGGGATATTTCCAGAAGCTTCTTCGGGAAGATTCAAGTACATGTATGTTACCACTGATTATTTAACAAGGAATTCATCTGGAAAAATGAAGTATGCAGGTTGCCAAGGGTGATAATAACAAATAATGCACAATGGTGCACAATTGTTGTTGCAAAATATAAATGAATATATGTTGCTAAGTAATGGGCAGTGAACTCAGTCGTTGTAGTCCAACAAGGTGGGAGCCTTGGTTTTTGAACCTTATCCTATATTGATTCGGATAGATTAGGATCTGATCGGGTTCTACGTCCACTTATAACCTAAGCTTAATAACTATTTTGTAAAATAATAATTATTAAAAACTAAGCTAGCTCACTCGAACCTATTACAAGTCGTCACCTAATTTTAATCTACGGTAAATTAGGAAAGGTTAAAGATCGGGTTTGGGGGCTTAGTATACAACTTTGTGGGGTTCAAATTACTTTCACCACCCTTCTAAGCCGTGTTTCCTCTACTTATGTCATATGCGGCTTATTATAAAGTCGGTTTAACCTAAGTACACAAGTTTTTGTATTTTTTTATTTTTTAACAATTTTGACAGAATTAAAAAGTGAAAATGAAATACCTAAATTAGGGTTTCGAGGGCCGAATTAGGTCAAATTGTAAAACGTCCGTAGCCACGGACCTAATGTCAGTATATATGAACCCTAATTGAACTAGCTAAAAAACAAAATTTGCATTAAAAACAAAACTTTAAAGAGTCCGGGGCTACGGAAAAGGTGTATGTGGGCCTGGACATAGTGTGAAAACCCTAAATTTTAAAAAATAAAAATATCTCACCACCTTCTGAGGGTGTATGTGGCCACGGACAAGCCGTCCGGGATCCCGAACGGGACGTCCGTAGGCACGGACTACCACCGAGCAGTGACGTTTGGGCACTTTCTGGCTATCTTTTCAGCTCAAATTTTATGGATGCGTAGCCTGAATTTTTTTTAATATGTTAGTGAGTGAAATAACTCAGTTTGAGTTTGAATTCAGTGCGAAACTTAGCAAACAAGTAAGAGGGCAAAAACACAAACAAACCCTAATCCAGAAGCCAGAAAAAGTCGGTTTGATCCTATATTTGAATAGAGAATGTATTAGGCTTAGAAGAGTTAGAAAGATTGATTCCTAACCTATTTTGCCTTCGGGATTTAGGAGTTCCTTCACGTCGGGAATCCTCGGAAGCTTCATCGGTGGCAGTCCCAGATTGATTTTGACCCGAGCTTCTGAACCATGGTAGTTGACTGTGTTCTTCACGTTTTTTGGTGGTTTTGTGGGTGGTTTTATGATTTATGTGGTAATGGGAGTTCAAAAACTTGTTTCTGTGTGGATTTCAGTGGAATTTCGAAGTTGATTCGAGGCACGGGAGTACAAAAACGTGGAAAGTTGGTAGACGGCTGGGATTTTTAACTTCTTAGGGTTTGTGGATCCCTACTAAGTCAAGAGGAAATATCCCTTATATAGACATCGATAAAGAAAAACTAAACATGGTAAAGGAGCCAAGTTTACCGGGATTTGGTCGGCTAACTTCCGAAGGGAATCTGACCATGAGATTTTACTAGCAAGTAAAGGAGAGTATTTCTAATTTTTCCAATGAAGAATTAAATTTTTGGATCAAGGAATATTTTTAAAATCAATTTTTCATCAGATATGTTCATAAATTAGTGGGAAATTATTGAAAATTCAAATTTTTGAAATTCCAAAGCCATTATGCTCTAAATTTCATCCTTTATCATGTGTCAAAATTTCATGACATATCAGGTTGATTTGAGCCATTTTAGAAAGAGAGAGAAAGTTACGAGATGACTCGTATTTTCCTTTTATTTTGGGCATTGGACTTCAAATAAAACTTGTTGGGCTTGTGGACATGGAAGGGCTTAGTGACCAGATTGCGAAGTTTTACTTATTGGATGGAAGCCTTTTTATTGATTTTTCGAGAATTGGGACTTTATATTATAAAAATCTAGCTTACAATATGTGATAAAAGCTCATTTTTCAGAATCAAAGTTCCCTGAAAATTATGAAAATGCCCCTCGTGATGATTGAGCTTAGGGGTGGGAATTTTTACACAACCTGAAATCCCGACCCAAACCTGTAGACACCAAAAATTCTCACCCTCTTTCTATTTAAACGAGAAAATACAATATAAGCATGTCTCCCAAAAATAAGAAGGTCGTCCCCGTCTTCTATCAAAGTTATTTCTTTCTCCCGATCTTTAAATCTCACCTTCCTTACAAAAAGGAGCACGAGCCTCTTTTATTGTAATCTATTTTATCGTACTTTATTTTGTATACTTATTTTGTTACTTTCTGTAACGACCCCAAAACCACCCTGGTTGAGAGACCATTACACGTCGCACACTTATTACCTAAGACACGCAAGGCTACACTATCGAATACCTACAACAGAAACGGAAGACTATTATAATACAAATAGCAGTTACAAACTTGTTCATACTGATTACAACGCAGAAGCCATACTTACAAAGCGGAAGCGATTAAATACAAAAGGGCCCCATAGCCAACTGTTCAAATACAAAATGCAACTCGAAACTAAATAAAAGCATAAGGCTCCAGCCAATAGCCAAACCTACAAATCAGACGGAAATAGGGGTGAGCAAAACTATAGCTCAGCAGGTGATATACTTCATCAGCTGAGCATGCTCAAAATAGATACTAAACATATATATATATGTGTGTGTGTGTGTGTGTGTGTGTGTGTGTGTGTGTGTGTGTGTGTGTGTGTGTGTGTGTGTGTGTGTGTGTGTGTGTGTGTGTGTGTGTGGTGTGTGTGTGTGTGTGTGTGTGTGTGTGTGTGTGTGTGTGTGTGTGTGGTGTGTGTGTGTGTGTGTGTGTGTGTGTGTGTGTGTGTGTGTGTGTGTGTGTGTGTGTGTGTGTGTGTGTGTGTGTGTGTGTGTGTGTGTGTGTGTGTGTGTGTGTGTGTGTGTGTGTGTGTGTGTGTGTGTGTGTGTGTGTGTGTGTGTGTGTGTGTGTGTGTGTGTGTACATATACGAAAGTGCTTAGCTAGAGCAAAATCAGAGACAAAGCATAAGTCTTTCAAACAGAAATAAGTCTAAAACAGAGGGAGCTAATTAATGGTCAAAACAGATACTCAATAGCAGAAGACAAACTGAAGATGACAGCTTAATAGAATCAGAAACATAACAAAATCAAAAGCTTAACCAAAATCAAAAGCTTGACAAAATTAGAAGCTTAGGGAATTCAGAAGCTTAACAGAAGACGGAAAGCACACAACAGTGCATCTTAAACCAAACATAGGGAAAGAGCAGAATCTTAAACCAAACACAAGGAAAGAGCAGATGAAGTCGAGCCCTTTATAAATCAGAAACATTTCAGAAGACCGAAAGCACACTGTCTGTCAAAATTCAAAAGCTGACAGAACAGACGGAATCATAACAACATACAAACAAAGGTGGGACACTAGTACTCAATGCATACAACAGGGAGGGAAAAATACCCGTAAACAGAACAGGAGAGACACCTGTGAATAGAACGGGGATAACATCCGTGAGCAGAACGTGGGAGAAGCGTGAGAGGTTTATAGAAGGACAATATTATATGCAGCATGCAACGGGATAGCTAGACCCAGCCATCCCCGACTCAAACACAGAGAAGACTAGGTCCCAAAATAGAGGTTTACAAATCAGAGCAGAGGGTGTTGCGGAGCGCTAAAGCCAAAGCACAAGGTCTTAAACACAACCAAAACATAATTCAATAGCTAAAACAGAAGTCCTTAACCAAGACTAGCAAAATGCAGAAGGTCAAAACGAATTCAGAAGCTGAAACACACTTTCCGAGCAAAATAGAGTTCAACAGAATATCAAAGGCTTTCAAAAAAAAAAATACATATCCACATGTCAAAACAGATACCAGACACTAAGAGCAATCCAACGCCGCAGACGGCACTCAAAACGGAGCTCAAACGAAGAAGCTAGGTGAAAACAGAGGTGTGTCCGGACATATGTCTAGACCTACAAGTTTGGACGCATGCCATGACACAAAATAGAGGTGTCTGGACTTACGTCCGGGGCACAAGTCCGGACGCAACTCCAGTTTGAAAGCAAAGAAGGGTGTCTGAACTTTTGTCCGACCCTACGGTCCGGACAGAGTCCAAAAAGTGAAATAAATACGTGTGTCCGAACTTGTGTCCGGGCTTGCAAGTTCGGACACAAGTGGAACTGCAAACCCGACATTCGTCCTCGCACTCTGTTCAAACTTACAAGTTCGGATGAAAGTCCGAACATCATAGAAGTTTACAAAACCAAAAGTGTCCGTGCATGCTGTACGAACCTACAAGTTCGGATGCATGTTCAGACGCGGCAAAAGTCCCAAATTCAGAAGTGAAATCAGACAGAATCAAAGCTTCAAGACTCCGTTGCAAAATACATAAAATCCCATATCAAAATACTCGACTGAAATACATCCCTCAAGGCTTTAAGCATGGCAAACATAATTCCAAATCCGAATCAAATTCACAACGCATTCAAAGAAAAAGAACATATACGTATACAGAAACCTAGAAATCAAACACAAAAATAGACGAAGATCAATCCCCAAATTACCATTAACGAAATCGGAGTTCTTCATAACAAAATACACAAATCAAAACACTTCCCACGGGGTTTTAGCGAAGTAAAATACAACTCAGAAACCAATCACAGATTCACACAAATTAGAGAACGTTCAACACATTCCAAAACAGAAACATAATCAGAAACCCCTGTGGGTGAACGCACACAACTGAATCCATCTACCACCTACCTCACATCCGAAGCAAGGCGCAGATCTACAAACTCCACACAACGTTCTCCTCGAATCACCACTCGAACCACAAACGCTTGAATAATCAAAGAAAGACTTACACCAGAAAAATGGGCAAAGGAACTTGAACGCAGAACGGCAACCAAACTCGGATTCATTAACTAGAGATCTATAGACTAGAACAATCGAACCACCAACGCTGGCGCACTTGAACAATAGATTTACAGAGAGGAGGAGATGAGGGAGGGAGAAGCAAAGGGAGATGAAGGTTTGCAGAGCGGAGGTTTAAGGGAGTGAGAAACTGTCGTCAGATATTGTCAGGAAAGAGAGAAGGAACTAAACGTGAATTAAAATGAGGAAGGGGAAAAGAAGAGTTAGGAATAATAAGAAAAGAAATAAATTTCCTAACTCCTTAATTAATAACAAAATGAAAAGGACATCTTTAGCATTTCTTCTTCCAGCCAATGCAATAACAATAGAAGAATGTCATAAACATATATATAAGATCGAAAATTAATACAAACTCCTTTTATGAATCAATAAGAGAATAAAGGAAATAAAAAAATCTGGGGCATAACAATATACCCCCCTTAAAAAGAATTTCATCCTCGAAATTCGATGAAACCCAAAATATGAACAAATGCACTTCAAGTCTAGAATACTACAAACATTCACAAGGAGCTAACACTCAAAACTCACCGCTGATTGACTGACAGAAGAACAAGTCGAAGATTCCTAACACATAGCACTAAAGCACAGAAGGAAACGTTCACACATCTCAAAAGCTCACACCTCACAGAGCTAGCACTCAGAATTTGTTAACTGACTTGCTGACTGAAGAGACGAAGCAAAGGATTACTGAAAACTAAACCTAAAGGCACGGGGACAACACTCAAACTCAATGCTGACTGGCTGACATGGAACATAGCAGAAGATTCCAACAGGCTTAGCCTACGGCATAGGAAGAACGCTTCACACTCAAAAGATTTCTTATCCCTAGGACCAACACTTTCATGAACTCACATCAGAATATAGCAAAGGACACACAACTCAAGCTCATCCGAACTCATGCACCACTCAACCCATACACATCTGATTAACACTCAGCACAATAGAAACATACCACTGAAGCTCGCCACTGAAGCACACAACCATATCAAAAGAAAACTCACATTCGGTCATCCTTTCCCAAAGAACCCGACTCCCTTAGACTCACTCTCAGAACAGAACAGACACGTACAGACAAACACTACGCTTCCACTGCGCTACTCTGATGGCGGACAACCACGGAGACACACCTAGCAGACGTCAGATAGCAATCAAAACAACACAACAAATAGCACAAAGCAGATAACGGGCAAAGATATGGAAGCGTAGATATGCAGACACCCATAAATCCTAACGAAAACCAAATCTGGCTCTGATACCACTAAATGTAACGACCCCAAAAGCATCCTGGTTGAGAGACCGTTACACACCGCGCGCTTATTACCTAAGACACACAAGGTTACACTGTCGAATACCCAAAACAAAAAGAAGACTATTATAATACAAATAGCAGTTAGAAACTTGTTCATACTGATTACAACGCAGAAGCTAGACTTACAAAACGGAACTGATTAAATACAAAAGGGCCTCAAAGCCAACTATTCCAATACAAAATACAACTCGAAACTAAATAAAAGCATAAGGCTCCAGCCAATAGCTAAACCTGCAAATCAGACGGAAATAGGGGTGAGCCAAACTATAGCTCAACAGGTGATAAACTTCATTAGCCGAGCATGCTCAAAACAAATACATATAATATATATATATATATATATATATATATACAAAAGCGCTTAGCCAGAGCAAAATCAGAGACAAAGTGGAAGTCTTTCGAACAGAAATAAGTATGAAACAGAGGGAACTAATTAATGGTCAAAATAGATACTCAATAGTATAAGACAAATAGAAGAAGAAAGCTTAATAGAATCAGAAGCATAACTGATAAATGGGGAATTTATCTATGTTTATATGCTTTATTGTTTATTAATTTAAGCTCTAATGTTATATATTTCCCCACTTATGTGATTAGTTTTGTTAAATGTTAAGATTAATCCTTACATGTGGTTTTGTACTTAAACGGATTAAAATACTGAAGAAAAGGTCTAAGAACATATGTCAAGAGCTTAACGATCAAACCGGGACCAAACGGGAGCAGAAACAACTATTTTGGGGCATTTTAAGATGTGTCCGGGTTTGTTACTTGTTTACAAACCCTGACCAACCATGAGAACAACTCTCTGCCTAATTTCAGACATGGTCCGGGTTTATGTACTTGTTTGTAAACCCGGACCATCCTTCCGAGAAACTCACTGGACAGTTTTAGACATGGTTCGGGTTTATGTACTTGTTTACAAACCCGGACCAACCTATCAAGAAGCGCCTACTGTGTATTTTTAGACATGGTCCAGGTTTGTACTTGTTTACAAACCCGGACCAGTATTAGCGAAGGGCCAGAATTGCGTTACGAGACTGAAATAAAAGATAAAATTTTTATCTTTTATCAGGGCGGGCACGCCGTAGAATAAGAAGAGGAAGACTACCGTCTTTATTCTACGTGTGATTTTGACATCGAAAGAGAGAGAGTTAGTAGTTTTGGAGATTTTTCACTGGGAGTTTGAGCAGAGCAGACTGGAGATTAGACACAGAGACTTCGCCACGGAGTCCCAAACCAGAGTTTCTTCCTGTTCTACTTCTCTAATACTGTTTTCTACATATTTGTTTTTTGTTAACATGTCTATGGCTGAGTAGTACTTTTAAATTCCGGTTCGCTATGTAATCCGAATTCGAGGTTCCATTATCTTTGTGATTTACCAGTTTTAGTCAGGTTAAAGTTTTGTTCTTTGTTTATATTAATTCTTTGATGGTATGGCCAATTATTAGAGATTACTAGTTTGTTTGCTTACAAGTGAGAACTGTGTCATTCAATAGACTACAAGAACAAACCAGTTAATTTGAAGATGGCAATTACTCTAAATTAACTAAACTTATTATCTAACTAGGTCGTGCTTAAAGCTATTAGCAATTAGGAAATTCATAACGAGAGTTAGGGTTTGGTAATTGTTAAATAGGTTTCGTCGAGCAGGAGACCGGACGTGAAATAATCTGATCTAGGATTTTAATCTAAAATTTGGTAAACACATTGAGAAGGGAACCGAGAATTAGGAGGAGAGTAGTAAACCGGGATTTCTCCCATAATTATCAAGAAAACCAACACTTTCCTTTCTACAATTATTGTTATTTTCTTGTTATTGCTTATTTTACTTAATTTTAGAATTACAATATCATCAATTAAATCCCCTAATTTAGTGTTTTCTAAATTCAATAATTTAATAGTTGTTTTAGATTGAGATTAGACTAAACACTGTCTCCTTGATTCAATAACCTAAGGAATATTTTCTAGGAAAACTTGTTACAAAGACCGATACACTTGCCGAATTAGTTTTAACCCCAACAAGTTTTTGGCGCCGTTGCCGGGGAGGCACGGTTATTAGTTTAGTCTTTATTCTATTTTTCTTTTGCTTATTTTGTTTAGTTAGTTTTTAGTTTATTTGGGTTTTGTTTTATTTTGTTTAATTATCTTTATTTAGGTTGATAATTAATTTGGTTTGTTTGATTGTTTTTATTTTTATAGTTATTTTAGTTTCTAGGAATTTTGTTTTACTAGATTAGTTTATTTATTGTTTCGTTTACTTTTGTTCTTATTTTTTTAGTTGTGTTTGTTTTGTTTAGTTCAATTTTATTTATTTTAGTTTTTCTTATACTTGTTTATTTTTAATTTAGTTCATTTTATTTTGTTTTGTTTTATACTGTTACTTTAATTTGCTTAGTTTAATTATGGTTGATATAATTTTATTTTTGTTTCTAGTAGTTTGATTAATTTTGTTTTTATGATTTAGTTTAGTTATTATATTTCCTTAGATTCCATTTTAATTAATTTTCTTTGTTCGCATATTACTTTATTCTTCTTTCATTGTTTTAATTTTTGTTTATGGTCTTTACTCGTTCTGCAGGAGAACTAGAGTTTGAGCTTGATCACAGATTAGCAAGAAGAATTCGACAGAATCTAATCTGGAATTAGGAGGTGAAGAGGAAGAGGTTCTACAGTTGTTAGAAGAGGAGGAAATCAATTGTTCTGCAGAACCACCAGTTGATCAGGTTATTTGAGAAGAGTTAGACATGAGTGGAGTTGAAGTTAACCAAGAGGACGAATGAACGATTATACCCGTCCGAACGTGGAGGGACTCACATCACCCATAGTGATCCCTGCACTACCGGCGGGAGTAATATGGCAATTCAAAACCCATTACATCACCATGGTTTTGAATGCGCCACAGTTCAGCGGGACAGTCACAGAGGACCCAAATGTACGTCTTACATCCTTCCTCTACTGGTTGGAGCTTGTTCTACTCCAGCATCTCAAGAGGTAGCTCGACTCACCCTGTTTCCATTTTCACTATGGGATAGAGCTGCAGAATGGTTAAATTCTCTAACGCCCGACAACATCACCACTTGGACGGAGCTTGCTAACACTTTTCTGCCAAATATTTTCCACCCTCTCGAATGCTGACAATGAGGGGTGAGATTACAAATTTTAAGCAGTTTAGTTGAGAGACTCTTTTTGAGGCTTGGGCGCACTTTAAAGGTATTGTTAGAAGAGTGCCACATCACGGTCTAGGTGAGGAGGTTGTACTGCAGTCCTTTTATAAGGACCTGGATCCACAGAGCCGCCTATTGGTAGACACCTGTGCAGGAGGAAGTCTCATGGAGCTTCCAATTACCACGATCAAAGAGATGTTAGAAACGTTGTCAAATTCAGCTAACCAATGGGGTGGTGCCAGAGCTGTTCCTGTAGTTCCTCCAAAGAAAGTTACAGGTCTTTATGAAGTAGATTCGCATACTTTCCTTGCTGCCAGGATGGAGAGTATGTCTAAACAGTTTGAGAAAATGTGTGCCTTGATGACTTCAACATCAAATGTGCCGGTTGTGCCTGAATCAGTACCACCTTTTGAATTTTGTGGGAGGAGTTCTAGCATGTGTCAGTGTACCCCACAGCAGAATGAGGAGATGAATTATTTGGGAACATGCAAGGAACTTCTACAATAATCAGAATAATCAGGGGTATTACCAGCCACAACCTAGATATCATAATAACTTCAATCAAGGCCTAGCTCAGAATAATCAGGGGAACAATAGTGGAGCTGGCATTTCTTCGAGTTTAGAGGCTACAATTCATAAATTTGTCAAGTCAACCACTATGAGATTTGCAGAGCAAGATAAGACAAATACAAAATAGAGAAGCGGTTGGAGGAACTTGCACAACAACTTGCTCAGCGTCCTCCGGGAGCTCTGCCAAGTCAGCTTGAGAGGAACCCAAGGGAGCAGGCCAAAGTTGTTTGTTGCGGAAGATGATGCTCCACTTGTTGCTGCAGTTCTGCCTGTTCAAAAAGAGGTTGAGGACTCTAGTAAAGTTTTTAAAAAACCCAAGAAGAAGGAGTCTCCTGAAACTCAACCTTCTTAATCTTCTATTTCTAATCGTAAATTTGAAGAACCTATTCCCTTTCCTGACAGGTTAAAGAAAAGGGATATGCCTTTTTCTAATGTGCTTAAGTTAATGCCAAATTATGCTAAACTATCGGATGATATAATGGCTAGCAAATGTTCTTTGCAGGAAAAGGAAATAGTGAAGAAGGTAACTACTATAAGTGGTAAAGGTAAAGCTACTGAGCCTGAGGTGGTAGTCATAGAGGAACCGGTGCTAAAGAATGAGCAGAATTGCGAAGCTACCCAATCTCCTCCACCTACATCACCTGCAATTGAAGTTGCTCCTCCAGTTCCCTTCCCAAACTTAACCAAGTGTTCCAAAGAGGATAGTGAGTTTGATAAGTTTCTTACTTTACTTCGTTAACTATCTGTTGATATCCCTTTTGTTGAATTAGTTGTGAAGGTGCCTAACTATGCCAAGTGTAACACCCCTACCGCTAATACCGTCATTACTGTCCAATCTCCTTATACAAACCAGATTCACGCAGCGGATACTTACATACTCAACGGTGGGTGATACACTGCCGTTAGTCACCCACGTGACTAACAAGGCTACTACTACTACATACAGCATCGGTCTGATGGACCGGAATCCCGAGTACTGCACATTACATTACATACTCCATTTACCAACTAAATACTACTTTGCTCCATTCAATACTTGCTCCTTTACAATACCATTCCATACAATATACATAACCGAGTCTACTAGGTTCCCAATACAAGTACAATGCTTCCTCCAAGTTCGCATGTACTCATTAAGAGTCTATCCACTACCCAGTCCTCACAACTACTTACTTCCTAAGTACAAAGGGTGTGCTAATTAATACACCTCTACCTTCTACTACCACTATCCAAATGTAGTCGCCGGTCTCGTGCCTTGACCATATCCTCTTCGGGTACCTGCACACTAAAAATGTTCCCCCGAGGGGGTCAGCTTTCGCTGAACATGATAACCGCATACCCCGCGTACTAGTGAGGGTACGCCGACCACTGGTCGAATACATGCAGTTCATTTTCATTCAAACATACATGCATACATGCTCTTAAATACGAGACTACAATACTTACACAGGAGTACACGAATACATTCCAACACATACCAAGAAGTTATACAAATCCAACAATACTACTTACCTTCGGTATCACGATACATGCACAAT
This sequence comes from Limonium bicolor, assembly GCA_023374045.1. Taxonomy (NCBI): domain Eukaryota; kingdom Viridiplantae; phylum Streptophyta; class Magnoliopsida; order Caryophyllales; family Plumbaginaceae; genus Limonium; species Limonium bicolor. Next base: position 159,017,248 of record CM041776.1, on the reverse strand, counting down.
ACATACTCATTACATACTCAATCCATACACGGTACATATACAATGTCCAATACTTGTTAGCTTCATTTGTCCACCCGGGTTAATCGGGTGGAGATTACTCTTTTACTCGTTCCACAATACTTACGATACATACTCATACTCATACATACTTACGGATCCATACTTACTTACTCTTACTCTTACTCATGTTAAGTCGTCGGGACCTCCGGCCCAGGGACTACTCCATCCCACCACCGGGATTTACTTGACTCACCAATCCGGGATGCTACCCATTTAAGGGATTTGGGCCGCGGACCAGTTTAAGAGTCAGGAATCGGATCCAACCTCTTGTGTCTCCTCATCCTCACGCGTGGCCGAAGCTATATCAGACTTCTACTCATTCCAATTTACTCACTTAAGTTAGGAGTTAGGTAGTTAGGAATTAGTAGAAGTCATTCATTCAACCACATACCCAAATACATTATTCATATACACATCCATACAAAATACAATACAATATACAAGTACACTACAAGATACAATTACACAACATCATCATTCATATATTTCATGAATTATACAAACTATTGTTCAAGACAAATATCGAGAACAACGTAAACAAGCACAAGTAAGTGCAATATAATCTGATTCATGCTTTTATCTTATTTAGGTGGTCAAATAAGCACACAAATCGGGGTAACCAGATTAGGATACAGGGCATGAAGAAATCATACCTCTCACCATTGATTTCGGACTCACCGATTCCTCTTCGGTGTTCGACTAATCAAATCCTATCACATACATACAGTCGGGTGGTCAATTATCCATAATTAACCTTACTCATTACTTTACTAGAGTTTCCTAGTTTACACTTACTAATTCTTCATTGTTCAAATACCTATACTTATGTTACTTACTTAAAATTATTTCCTAAGCTTGTTTATAGCCTTAATGACCTTTAAACATCTTTAATCATGTCTTAATTACCTTATACTATCATCACCCTTCAATTCCCATCATTAGAATGCAAGAAAGCACTTTCTGGACAAAATTTGGGGTGGTCCGGGTTTGTGTCCGGGGCTACAAACCCGGACCAACATTGGAATGCGTTTTCTGGTGACTTTTGTGTGTGGTCCGGGTTTACACCCTAGTTTACAAACCCGGACCACATGTATTTGTGACTTACGGGTGCTTTTTATGCATCGTCCGGGTTTGTTATTCCTTTGCAAACCCGGACCACATGTTTTGGTATGTTACGGGTATGTTTTTGGGGTGGTCCGGGTTAGTGTCTTGGTTTGTAAACCCGGACCATCCCTTGTAAAACTTTCTGTCGAATTTAAGGCTAGTCCGGGTGTGTGTTCTGGTTTGCAAACCCGGACTAGTTACAGTATTGCATTTTACATAAGTTTTTGAACTTATTTCAATTCCAAATCTCTACCAATCTCTTCCATAATATTCCTACATATTATTTAGCATGTTTAATCTTGTTTAAGCATTTTAAACTAGCCTAAACCAACACTATAAAAATCTGTTACATACACCCATTTCACTGTAAGTTTTCTCCTCTGTTACAATTTCTACTCCTTCCAGAAATGCTACAGACTTTCCTTCTCTTCTTCCCACTCACCAAATGACTCTCAAACTATCCTAACTTAGTTTGACAACTCACGTTTTACCATTTACAACTCCACCCAACTACACTCATTCTTCTTGTTACAAACCAAAGTGAAATCTCTATTTTCCTTCTTTGTACAACAGCTTTGTTCTTTCTTTTCTAGCACACTCAAGTCTCTAAATTCCTGAACGAATTTTGACAGAGTTTCCCCACATTTCTAAGTGTTCTCACCACAAAATTTTGCACACTCAATATATTCATCACCAGTTCAACATATACATCAATATACAAGCTTTCATACACAATTTCCAAACACTAAACACTACTAAAAATTCCTGCACTCTACATTACCTCACCATCTAGTTTGTAACAGTTTTTAATATGTCTTTTAAGGGTTCAAAACATTTATATTCTCCTACACATTACACTACTACACAATACCATTTTCATTACTAATTTCAACTTCTAAAAATCTGTTACATACATACATATACCAAGCTACACAAGTGAGCATCCTTACCTTGTTTTTCTTCTAGTTTTTCTTTCTCCTTCTTTCTTCTTCTTCCTCTCCTCTCCTTTCTCCACCGGTTATAGTACTTCACAAATCTAATATCAACCCATACATACACACCATTTCAATACTAAAACCAATCCCCAAACATTACTTAAGCTTTAACGTAAGTTCTAGGGTTTAGAATTTCCTTTACCTTCCAAGGGTGTAAATAAAGCTTGGAGTGGCTCAAGAACAAAATTTCCAACTCCACCAACAAGCCAAAATCGGCTGAGTACAAAGGGACAACAAGATCTTAGTTTCTAAATTTCGTTTTGCCCTTAAGAGCTAGAAAAAGATGGAGTTTCAAGAAGATTTTTACCTTAGAAGAACAAGGAGAGAAGGTGGTGCTAATGGTAGTCTTGAAGCTCCAAATGGGGTATACCCATAAAAACGAAAGTTCTCCTTTTTGATTTTTGAAAAAGAGAAATGTTCCTCTTGATGAGAGGAATCCAATGGTGTAGTTTTTGTAATTTTTTGAGAAGGTTCAAGAGGGTTACAAGAGGAGAGAAGAGAGTTTTTGTGTGGTTTGTTTACTCCTCCATGGTTGTCGCCTGCTTAGGGAAGAAGAAGGGAACCATAGAAAAGAGAGGGAGTGGGTACGTAAGTGTTGTGAGGAGAATGAGAGATAGGAGAGAGAATAAAGGTGAGTGTTTACTTTATGCATTTTTATTGTATTTGTCTTTTGTGTGTAAAAAGAGAATTGAGGGTGTGTGTGAGTGAGGCTCCCAATCGGACAACATGCAGCCCATATGGGTTTTTAAAATTCTATTTACAATATTGGACACATTAGTTTTGGTTATTTATGTTTCTACCCCACAACTTCCCGTTTTTGACAGTTTTTACTAATTTCTCGTTTTATTGATTTTATTGGTTCTAAAGCTTCACTAATATTTATTAATGACGATTTAGTTGACCAAAATTGTTACGAGTCTATTTGACCCGCTTAAAGACGCGTTTTCCCGGTTACTTCGAAAAACGCGCTTTAATGTTCATTAGTGTTTTTAATCCATTTTAAGGATCCGTTTTCTTGGGGATTTGTTCCCTAATATTTATTTAGACTTAATTAAGCCTTTAGAATCCTTACAATACGCTAACCGAGGTTTCATACCTCCTATGGTTATTTAATGCTTATTTAGCGTTTTACGCTTTTTAAGCGTTTCTTATTTCTTTTGGATTTATTTTTCCTTACCAATATTGCTTAGGCGTCATTAGGCCCTTAATTACATACTAGATTAATTTTAAATCCCTATATTTAAGTTCGGGGTATTTCAATCTACCCCCCTTAAGAACTTTGTCCTCAAAGTTGTTCGCGGTTATGGGATTTCTATGCTTACTCATTTATACTTGCCTAATACCAAAGCCATACATTCCTCCTCCTTACAATTCCCAGATTCGTTACTCAAGGTTTCTCCTTTCCATACCATACCATACCAATGTACAATACCTACTCCAATCCATATTACTACTTACCATCCGGTTCCTCATTACCACATTTATACGTACATACAGTGCAAAGCTATCCCCAAAGCAATGCAATACACATCATAATCCCGCAGGCACTCAGGTCATCTCGACACAGGACTCCTCTATGTCCCGCTGCCCTTGGAATAATACAATATGCTACACTACTATCTTCTCTGGTATAAGCTTCTAACAAATCCTCATTCTCCAATCTAAGGGAAATTCCTTTACAACTACTAAATAGAAATTTCTAAAAACATACAACTCCAGATTCCAATTTATATTCATTACTCTTATCCTAAGTGTGATTCTTGTGACCACTTAAGGGGAGCTTCAAGAATCATTCGACCCTGATGTGATCAGCATCAGTGTTGAATTATCTCTCCACCCCAATTTGTGTTCAGTTTCCCTTGATCTGATCAGGATCAAGTTCGACTTCCCACATCAGTTTCAAACAAGCAAATAATTCAGTTGTTTTCATTTTCTATCTTTTTGCTCTTTCTAGTCGTGATACGAATTCGTACATCTCCAAATGATGGAATTAATCCATCAATCATTCTCACTCTACTTCCCAAATGCTTCACTCCGTGGTTCAATACCTAGATGCTCATTTCATCAACCTTCACTACTTCCATCTATTACTCTCCATCATCCTAACTAGGGATTACCATACTTGTAAAATTTAATTGTCCTCAATTTACTTCCATTAACCTACTTACAAATACACTACTCTTAGAATTCATTCCTCAACTACTCTCCATCAATTTGTACTACTTATTCAAAGGTTACGGTACTTGTGGAGCTCCGTCCACTGCTCATTACTTTTCTTTACCAATACTCTTACACTGGTGTTACAAGATGGGTACATTCATCCTATGGTGTTTGCATATTTAATGCCTAGTTACCATAATTACAATATGAATGAGTACTTATGTTTATTTAACATAATATCAATCATCAATTTGATTCTCATTTGTGCTATGCACATTACGGTTTATGTGTTTTATTCACAAAACTTACATTAAGCGGTTTTCGCTCTACCCCGCTTAAAAGGGATTACGCCCACGTAATCTACCATATTTTATTATTATTAAACTTGGGTTTAATCAGTCTGGGCAAACTGAAGCGTTTAGCTTCACTACAGTATACTATACAATATGCTCTGGTCAAAGGGATCTTAACCATACCATGGTTTAGTCTCTGCACCAAGAGTTCCTATATGAGTTTACTTAACTCATATTTAATTCGATTCTAGCCTAATCGGCTTCAAGGCATTAATAGCCATTGTATTATGTTCACTAGGTTGCTAGGGCCCACTAGCTTCTCTGCGCGACCCTGATAACTCGAGTTATTCACCCTTCTTGTTATCCTAGATGTGGTATACATCGCCTTCTTATCCGTCTATTATGGGAATAGGGTTTACTAAACAAATGCGGTATTCTTTTACCGTGTTTGAACTCAATGAGTTTAAGATTTATAACCAGCTCTCTGGTAATCTACTACACATGCTATTTATGCTTCCACGATTATTCATTAAGCTCCTCCGACTTATTGTCGGGTGAGGTTAAGTCACTACTTAGTTGTAGTACTTCCTCTGTTGTCAATAGCTTCTGAATTGTACCAGTTCTCTTGGTTCAGTACAAGTGTTCTTTACTTGTATGACCTTGCATTGATATGTGTCGGTCCTAGTGACTTTCTTAAGTCTCCTTTCACCTCTTATTCCATTGGAATTCACATCTGTGATTGTTAGTGTGTTTCACACTCTTCGTGCTTCTTTGGCCTTAGGCCGCACGGTTTTTTGCTAAGCTTGCTTGACTGGCTTATGCCATGTTTGTGGTGAAGGAAAGGATTTACTACGGTTTACATTCTCCATATCCCTAGCCATCTCATTAGATCATTAGCTGAACAAGTGCAATGCCAAAACACTCAGTCATACAGAGTGCAGAGGCGTAAACGCTTGATAGTAAGTCACTTATGTGATAGGAAAGAATATTTCTGCCTGTCATCTCATACTTATACTCTGTGTCATTATCTGCTACTTCCTCATATCGGTCGCTTGTTGCGCACCGTATTCTTACTCATTGTACAACATTGTTTTTACTGTTTCTGTTACGGTGATAGTTCCTCTTTACTTATTGCCATTGTCATTGGCACCATTTCCTTGTGGCATGAACACTAAGGGTTTCCCCTGTTCATGTGTATGACGGTTGTCGTAGAATACCGTGATGTGATTATTTCCCAATGTGGAGATGTTTTATTTCAATCTAGGTTCCATGTGTAGGTTAGCTTACCTCACATTGCTTCATCATTTATGATATAATTTACCAGGTATCTTGGTTGATAATGGATGATGTAACTTATCGGGTTACAAGCTCTCTTGAGCGCTGGCCATTCATGGTGTGCAATGTGCATTCCTGTTGATTGTTTTGACAATCATTGTCTTTCAGTGCTGAGCATTGGTTATAGGCTCTAGTTGTGTAGTTCTACATGTATGTACATCACCGGGACATCCCAAGAAACTTCAAGGGTTTTCTGGTCCTGTTCTATCATTGATAAATGAGGTTCTTGTTGAGAGGTTTGTTTCCACTCATAGATCTCATGACTAGGTTTACCATGTTGGTGTTTACACAATGGTTCACCACATGCTTGGGTGCATATGGAGTATGCTTACTCCTTAAGTCATAATGGTTTGGAAATCTCATTTCCTTATTCCATCGCCCCTTGGCAATATCTATATGCGTAGGCTTTTCTGTTATAATTGATGGAAGCCTTTCTAAGGGTTCACATCTTCACCACATTGGTGGTCTTTGGCTAACGAGGGGTACCTTCCCTTGGGTTTCTCGTAGTGTCCAAGTGTGAACTAGGCCAACGTTGGCATTATCATGATTCTTATGCCTCTGTGCTACCATTGCTACAGAAGGCATGAAAGTAATTAAAAGCTTATCAACTGTATACTAGACTGATGCTCTAGTGATAGTGACACTGAGTTGGCCATTACTACAAGCCATTCGGAATGTTGGGTTTGAATCGATGGTCCAGTTGTTGATTTCTTTGTCGTATGAGACAATATCTCTTGCAAGTCTTGTTATCCAATGGTGTAGGTTTTGCAACCGTTTAAGTTACATAACGTAGTCGGTTTATGGCTTTTAAGCCGAATTGCTGCGAGCTATGCACTTGGCAAGCTGCCTATACATGTTTCCACTCCTTGTATACCCCATAGGTTGGAGGTATTACTGGGCTCCATGGTAAGTCGTGACATCACGCTTCCGTTCATAGGAGACCCTTTAGGCATTCTGGTGTTAATCAGCTCCTCTTCGTAATTTAGGGCATTTCCTGTTAAGTGAAATCCCTTCGGCGTCTTAACCAAGTGTTCGTTCTAACTTCTGTGCTTTTATCATGTCGCTGTCGTTCGACTGTTGCAATTCAGACACCCTTCAAGGATTGCTCCTAGGTGTTGTCAGGTTATGCCGTTACATCCGGCTAATATTAATAATATGTTGTGTCTACCATACCACCTTGTGGTATTATATTTAAGCTATTCCCTTTCGGGTTATAATGCCTCCTGTCATTGGGTAGGCCGTTTATACTTGCTCCTTGTGCTTGAGACTAGGTTTAAATGTCCTCTTCGATGATGGTTTATATTTAGTGGTAATCCCATGATTGCTCTTGGGAACTCTGTCCCATTGTTGAGCATTGTGGTGTTCACGTTAGGCTTCCGCCTTACTGTGTTGGGCTGGATGTTCGTTCCAGCTACCATGTATTTGTTTGAAGTCTTTGAGACATGTCCAATGTCTATACCTACTAGTCGGTGCTCTTGCGCTTCTTAATCCTCATTCCTTTTCTTCGGATGGATTCGCTGAGTTCTTTATACTTGTTATGTAGCGGAGTTCCTTCTCCTTGATCGCCTGAGGTGTCCAGCTGTTCTGCTCTGCATTTACTCATGGTCCGTAGAACGGAGTTGACTACTTCCCGTGTGTCGTACACTACATGTATACATACGTGGGGTACCATGTTGGTACGTTACCACTTACCTAACTATATGTCAGGCCCGCAAGCTCCTCCGGAGTGCGGTTGTCCCACATCCCGTAATTGGGTACAGTAGTAGTGCTCGTCACACGCCTAGGTGAAGTATTCTATTGTCAACTCCTCTTGTATCATTCAATGATACTCACCGTAGTTATGTTTGTTCGGCTTTTAAAATCCAAGGTTTAAAAGAAAGGTTGTGGTTTTGAAAGAAAAATTTGGGTTTTAAAATCATAGTGCGGTGTTAAAAGAAGTTCTACATGGCATAGCCATGTTGTGGTCTTGACCATGTCCAGCTTCTTGCTGTCTGGTATGTCCTTAATACAATGGTCAGGCCGTTAGGCCTTTCCAAGGTTTGATTCTTCTAGCTTTCAGGATTTATGATCCTATAGTCGTTTTATTGCAATCACGGTACATTACTATGTACCGGTGGTATGTTAGAGTTCCTTTACATATTCCTATTCTTACTGCACTTGCTGTGGCAAGTGTGTGGTACTGGTGGTTTTTGGGTAAACCTATACCGGTCTTGGTATGGTTCCCACTTGTATTTAATAGTCTTGCTGACTCTTCCCTTTATCATATTGATCTATGTTTGGGATACTCGATCCTTTTGAGCAGCTTCTTAATGATCTTGACATGGCTGTCTTAGATCTGGGTACTTCTCCAATCCTTGGAGATCCTTAATTATTTGTTTTGTGTTTTCCCGTGTTGCTCGTTCCTACACATTTGTTGTGGTTACTGAGCCTGAGTTGATTTAGGCACTACGGTTGTAGTTGCGTCAGATTATATCTTGTGGATATCCTTGTAGCTGTGTACGTTATGTCAGCCAGGTATTGTAACCTCTTGGCGTTGTAGTTTTGGGGTTAACCACTCCTGACTATGTCCTTAGTCAGTTGATATACCATTGGTGGTATTATCTAGCTACTGCTGTCCCGCAGACTGGTGTCTCGGGTTCCATTACTGCTCCTTTTCCCACTCTGCTGCCCGCTTAGTGCTTCTTTTCCTGTTGATGGTTGATTAGCTAGGTTCTCGCGACTGCTAAGCACGTCGCCCTATGCTGTTGTAAGTTGTAGCCTCCTTATGGTTGGAGTGCTCATTCAACCGCTATTGAGTGCGGGTATTGTTGTTCAACCGGGATCCATCTCCGGGACTTCCATTTCTTGGAATCTACTACTTATCAAGTTCTTGTTTACTGTGTGATTTCTTTACGACTGCCAGATCGGGGTTTCCCGAGTATGAGAGGACTTTCCTTCTCTCTGGCGTACTTTCCCAAGTTATACAATAGGGTTAGTGGAGGGCGGGTCTGGTATTGTAGGTATCAGGTACTCACCGGTAGTTCCTAACTAGCATATCTCTAATGCTAACACTCAGCCCTTAGCCCTAAGCTTCTAATTCCTAACTCGGTATTCCTATACTCGGTATTTCCAGTCATCAGAGCGATACTTCGCTCTGATACCACTTTTTGTAACACCCCTACCGCTAATACCGTCATTACTGTCCAATCTCCTTATACAAACCAGATTCACGCAGCGGATACTTACATACTCAACGGTGGGTGATACACTGCCGTTAGTCACCCACGTGACTAACAAGGCTACTACTACTACATACAGCATCGGTCTGATGGACCGGAATCCCGAGTACTACACATTACATTACATACTCCATTTACCAACTAAATACTACTTTGCTCCATTCAATACTTGCTCCTTTATAATACCATTCCATACAATATACATAATTGAGTCTACTAGGTTCCCAATACAAGTACAATGCTTCCTCCAAGTTCGCATGTACTCATTAAGAGTCTATCCACTACCCAGTCCTCACAACTACTTACTTCCTAAGTACAAAGGGTGTGCTAATTAATACACCTCTACCTTCTACTACCACTATCCAAATGTAGTCGCCGGTCTCGTGCCTTGACCATATCCTCTTCGGGTACCTGCACACTAAAAATGTTCCCCCGAGGGGGTCAGCTTTCGCTGAACATGATAACCGCATACCCCGCGTACTAGTGAGGGTACGCCGACCACTTGGTCGAATACATGCAGTTCATTTTCATTCAAACATACATGCATACATGCTCTTAAATACGAGACTACAATACTTACACAGGAGTACACGAATACATTCCAACACATACCAAGAAGTTATACAAATCCAACAATACTTACTTACCTTCGGTATTCACGATACATGCACAATACATACTCATTACATACTCAATCCATACACGGTACATATACAATGTCCAATACTTTGTTAGCTTCATTTGTCCACCCGGGTTAATCGGGTGGAGATTACTCTTTTACTCGTTCCACAATACTTACGCATACATACTCATACTCATACATACTTACGGATCCATACTTACTTACTCTTACTCTTACTCATGTTAAGTCATCGGGACCTCCGGGCCGGGGACTACTCCGTCCCACCACCGGGATTTACTTGACTCACCAATCCGGGATGCTACCCATTTAAGGGATTTGGGCCGCGGCCCAGTTGAAGAGTCAGGAATCGGATCCAACCTCTTGTGTCTCCTCATCCTCACGCGTGGCCGAAGCTATATCGGACTTCTACTCATTCCAATTTACTCACTTAAGTAGGAGTTAGGTAGTTAGGAATTAGTAGAAGTCATTCATTCAACCACATACCCAAATACATTATTCATATACACATCCATACAAAATAAATACAATATACAAGTACACTACAAGATACAATTACACAACATCATCATTCATATATTTCATGAATTATACAAACTATTGTTCAAGACAAATATTGAGAACAACGTAAACAAGCACAAGTAAGTGCAATATAATCGATTCATGCTTTTATCTTATTTAGGTGGTCAAATAAGCACACAAATCGGGGTAACCAGATTAGGATACAGGGCATGAAGAAATCATACCTTTCACCATTGATTCGGACTCACCGACTCCTCTTCGGTGTTCGACTAATCAAATCCTATCACATACATACAGTCGGGTGGTCAATTATCCATAATTAACCTTACTCATTACTTTACTAGAGTTTCCTAGTTTACACTTACTAATTCTTCATTGTTCAAATACCTTTACTTTGATTACTACTTAAAATTATTCCTAAGCTTGTTTATAGCCTTAATGACCTTTAAACATCTTTAATCATGTCTTAATTACCTTATACTATCACACCCTTCAATTCCCCATCATTAGAATGCAAGAAAGCACTTTCTGGACAAAATTTGGGGTGGTCCGGGTTTGTGTCCGGGGCAACAAACCCGGACCAACATTGGAATGCGTTTTCTGGTGACTTTTGTGTGTGGTCCGGGTTTACACCCTAGTTTACAAACCCGGACCACATGTATTTGTGACTTACGGGTGCTTTTTATGCATCGTCCGGGTTTGTTATTCCTTTGCAAACCCGGACCACATGTTTTGGTATGTTACGGGTATGTTTTTGGGGTGGTCCGGGTTAGTGTCTTGGTTTGTAAACCCGGACCATCCCTTGTAAAACTTTCTGTCGAATTTTAAGGCTAGTCCGGGTTTGTGTTCTGGTTTGCAAACCCGGACTAGTTACAGTATTGCATTTTACATAAGTTTTTTAACTTATTTCAATTCCAATCTCTACCAATCTCTTCCATAATATTCCTACATATTATTTAGCATGTTTTAATCTTGTTTAAGCATTTTAAACTAGCCTAAACCAACACTATAAAAATCTGTTACATACACCCTTCACTGTAAGTTTTCTCCTCTGTTACAATTTCTACTCCTTCCAGAAATGCTACAGACTTTCATTCTCTTCTTCCCACTCACCAAATGACTCTCAAACTATCCTAACTTAGTTTGACAACTCACGTTTTACCATTTACAACTCCACCCAACTACACTCATTCTTCTTGTTACAAACCAAAGTGAAATCTCTTATTCTTCCTTCTCTGTACAACAGCTTTGTTCTTTCTTTTCTAGCACACTCAAGTCTCTAAATTCCTGAACGAATTTTGACAGAGTTTCCCCATTTCTAAGTGTTCTCACCACAAAATTTTGCACACTCAATATATTCATCACCTGTTAACATATACATCAATATACAAGCTTTCATACACAATTCCAAACACTAAACACTACTAAAAATTCCTGCACTCTACATTACCTCACCATCTAGTTTGTAACAGTTTTTAATATGTCTTTTAAGGGTTCAAAACATTTATATTCTCCTACACATTACACTACTACACAATACCATTTCATTACTAATTTCAACTTCTAAAAATCTGTTACATACATACATATACCAAGCTACACAAGTGAGCATCCTTACCTTGTTTTCTTCTAGTTTTTCTTTCTCCTTCTTTCTTCTTCCTTCCTCCCTTTCTCCACGGTTATAGTACTTCACAAATCTAATATCATAACCCATACATACACACCATTTCAATACTAAAACCAATCCCCAAACATTACTTAAGCTTTAACGTAAGTTCTAGGGTTTAGAATTTCCTTTACCTTCCAAGGGTGTAAATAAAGCTTGGAGTGGCTCAAGAACAAAATTTCCAACTCCACCAACAAGCCAAAATCGGCTGAGTACAAAGGGACAACAAGATCTTAGTTTCTAAATTTCGTTTTGCCCTTAAGAGCTAGAAAAAGATGGAGTTTCAAGAAGATTTTTACCTTAGAAGAACAAGGAGAAGAAGGTGGTGCTAATGGTAGTCTTGAAGCTCCAAATGGGGTATACCCATAAAAATGAAAGTTCTCCTTTTATTTTTGAAAAGAGAGAAATGTTCCTCTTGATGAGAGGAATCCAATGGTGTAGTTTTTGTAATTTTTGGAGAAGGTTCAAGAGGGTTACAAGAGGGGAGAAGAGAGTTTTGTGTGGTTTGTTTACTCCTCCATGGCTGTCGCCTGCTTGGGGAAGAAGAAGGGAACCAGAGAAAAGAGAGGGAGTGGGTACGTGAGTGTTGTGAGGAGAATGAGAGATAGGAGAGAGAATAAAGGTGAGTGTTTACTTTATGCATTTTATTGTATTTGTCTTTTGTGTGTAAAAAGAGAATTGAGGGTGTGTGTGAGTGAGGCTCCCAATCGGACAACATGCAGCCCATATGGGTTTTTAAAATTCTATTTACAATATTGGACACATAAGTTTTGGTTATTTATGTTTCTACCCCACAACTTCCCGTTTTGACAGTTTTTACTAATTTCTCGTTTTATTGATTTTATTGGTTCTAAAGCTTCACTAATATTTATTAATGACGATTTAGTTGACCAAAATTGTTACGAGTCTATTTGACCCGCTTAAAGACGCGTTTTCCCGGTTACTTCGAAAAACGCGCTTAATGTTCATTAGTGTTTTAATCCATTTTAAGGATCCGTTTTATTCGGGATTTGTTCCCTAATATTTATTTAGACTTAATTAAGCCTTTAGAATCCTTACAATACGCTAACCGAGGTTTCATACCTCCTATGGTTATTTAACGCTTATTTAGCGTTTTACGCTTTTTAAGCGTTTCTTATTTCTTTTGGATTTATTTTTCCTTACCAATATTACTTAGGCGTCATTAGGCCCTTAATTACATACTAGATTAATTTAAATCCCTATATTTAAGTTCGGGGTATTTCATCAAGTATTTAAGGAAGCTTTTATCTAATTAGGCGAAGTTAGTTAAGATAGGGACTGTTCAGCTCACATAAACCTGTTCAGCAATCATACAGAAGCGCGTACCAGAAAAATGCAAAGACCCTGGAAGTTTCACAATTCCTTGCAGAGTAGAAGACAATGACTTCGACCACTGCCTTGCTAATTTGGGAGCGTCGATCAGTCTCACGCCATACACTGTATTTGAAAAGCTTAGAATTAGGGACTTACAGCCTACACGAATGACGCTTCAGCTAGCAGATCACTCAATCATTTATCCTTGTGGAATTGAGAAGGATGTGATGGTTAAGGTGGAGCAACTGTACTTCCCTTGTGATTTTTTCGTACTCGACATGGCTGCAGATCCGACAGTTCCTATCATCCTTGGAAGACCCTTCCTAACAACAGCCAATGCTCCAATCGAAGTTGCTCACGGTACGATCACTTTGGATGTAGAGGGTGAGTAACTACTATTTTATGCTGGTAGGGCTTTGAAACAAGTTTTGAAAGCTTCTCAAACTTCTTGTCACCAAGTTTCAAAGACAATTCAATCTTCTAGAATATCTTGAGAGAACAAGACACGTCTAGCCAAAGACATTAAAGAAGGGCGGCCGGGTGGGAGGCAACCCAACATTACTCATTATGTTTTATTAGTTTTTTTAAATTTCAATTTAATTTGCTTTGTAGTTATTTTCCTGGTTTTGTTGTTTATTAATCTGTAACTCCATTTGTAGTTTTCGGTTGCTTTTAGTGTTTTTCTTTCATATGAATTCTTCATGGTGCTACTACAACCACGCTGCAACACTTGAGCAAAACTCAAGTGTAGGGTGGGGTTGTTCTACATACAAAGTAACAACAAAATATAGAGGAGTTCTAGTTTTACTTTTTTTAATGTTAATTTTTGTGACTGACTGCTCTGTTGTATTCCTTTGGACATAAATGTTTTTTTGCGTGTTCAGAATTTTTCACTCCTACCTTTTCACACAATGAGATTGTTTAATTTTAAGTGTGGGGTAGGGAGTGATCTTCAGTTATCACTTTAGACCACTAGTTTTGATTGTTTTTAAGGTGATAAATTGAAATACCCCTAACTAATTAAACATTGATTAAAAATTTAATCAATTAATTAAGGCCTAAACATGCCTTAAAAATTTAAAAACAACAATGGTCAATATAAAGCAAATATTGCACCCTTTGACCATTTAGGGTAAATATATACCCAAATGAACTCCTTAGAACCTAAAATTTTTTCCTAAGCATTATTACTCATAATTAACGTACTAAAATTATTGGACAACACTCCAACCTCAATAACAAGCATTAACATGCTTAAAAGTCACTTAGGGCAAAAATGTGCTCTAAGAAACCTTAAAGGTCTTACGACCTCCATTTGATTCCAAATTGGATTTCTAAGTTTAGTAATCTTGTAATGGACATAATAAAGCCATTACCAAAGAAAACCAAGCTCAAAAACAAGCTTTAACACAAAATGTGCACTAAAACTCCTTAAAGCACATTTTTGTGAAATTGTCTTCCAAATTGGTGTTATACCCAAAATTTTGACCCCCCTGGTTAGGGTCTGTAAGGCTTTGGTGTTGTGAGAGGCACTTCAGTCAAGTCATGAGGGATTCCGGCTCGATCGGTGCATTCCGGGGCGTTGGGAGCAGTTTCGCCATCGTTAGAGGCGGTTTCGTAATTTTTAAGGCTCCTAAGACCTCCTATAGGCTTTCTCTCTCCTCCAAAAGATGCCCAAATCAACTTTAAATGCTTTGAAATTTTAACCCATGATAGAGGATGACATTTTAAGCATAGTGACGTTGGAATTTTGATTTTTCGAATTTCCAATAATTTTCTAGCAATTTCTGAGTGAATCTGACGAGAAATTGAATTTAAAAATATTCCAACATTTAAAAAGATCGATTCCACTTCATAAAAATCATAATTGCCATCCTTGACACGTGGATAAAATTTCACAGCAAAATTTCTTTGGGAAGTCAATTAATTAAAATGCCAAAAAATCTTACTTTTACTAGATTTCTTTATCTTTAAGAAAGTCTATATAAAGGGATAAATCTTTTGATCAAAGGGGAATCTCATAAGCTCAAGAACCCTAGGACAGCTTCCCCTCTCTCTCTCTCTCTCACATTTTTCAGCACCCGGCACCCGAATCATACCGAAAATCCCCCGAAATCACCATCTAAACTCGTTTTCCAATCCCAAAGCACCAATAATCATCAAAACCCTACATAAACACCACCAAAACGTGAAGAACAACAAGAACAACCAACAACCAGAAGCTTGGTTAGAAAATCTTTCGGGTTTGCCATCAACGGGGCACTTGACGAATCCCGGTGTGAAGAATCATTGTAAATCCGAAGGTAAAACAGGTAGAAATTCCACTTTCCTAACTCCCTACGAATTTATCAGTCTTGCCTCAAAATTTGGGTTCAAACTAACTCCTTTTGGTATCTGTATCACTAATTGTTTTAGCTACTGCCTTTTTACTTGTTTGCTAAGTTTCATGTTAATTTTGATTTCAAAATGAGTTCTTTCAATTACTAACGTGTTTATAATCTTTCAGGTTACATACCCATAAAATTTGAGTCAAAAAACACCGTCGGGAACCGCCTGAAAACCCCTGTCTGTGGGTGGTTCGAGACCTCGGACCTATGGTCTGGGACCACGGACGGGTTGTCCGTGGCCATGGACACCCACGGACGGCGGCGGGATTTAAAATTTCAAAATTTAGGTTTTTTAAATAATGTCCGGGCCCACGGACAGCTTGTCCGTGGCCCCGGACTTTTCAAAATTTCATTTTTTCTTAAATTCGACTTTTCTGTATAATTAGGTTAACTGGGGTCCGTGGTCTCAGACCTGGGGTCCGTGGCTACGGACGTAAACAAAATTTGACCTAATTCTGCCTCTGAAACCCTAGTTTAGGTATTTTCAATTTCCACTTTCATTTTCTGTCAAAAAATGCTAAAAACACAAAAAATAGAAGCTCGCGCACTTAGGTTAAAACGACTCATAATAAGCCGTAATTAAACTAAGTAGAGGAAAAACGACTTCTAGGGGTAATGAAAGTAATTGAACCCTAATTAAGTCGAATATCAAGCCCCCAAACCCGAACTCTCCTTTCCTAATTTACTCTAGGTTAAAATTAGGTGGCGACTCAGAATAGATTCCAGTGAGTTAGCTTAGGTTTTAATAATTATTATTATATGACATAGTTATTAATCTTAGGCTATAGGTGGACCTAAAACCCGGTTAGATCCTAATCAGCTTTAATCAACATAGGATAGGGTTTAAAATCGAGGCTCACAATCTGGCGACTCTGCTAGGGACAACTTCTAATATTAACTTGTTTAATTTTAAGAAAGAGGGCTTAACTCGAAAATTGTTTATTTATGGCTTTATTACTTTGTTTGTTTACTTTCGTGCGAACTTTAATTTTCTGCACCTTTGCATCATATGAGAGCGAGGGTCCACGCAAACCAATTTCACTTCGGGACCCGTTTGAGAGTCCCCTGTCAGGGACTCACCTTTTAGGTGATGTGAATAAGCAGGGGAAAAGAGGAGGATGTCGTCTAACCACATCCCCTTAATACCTGGGCCTTAGCCTCGAGCGTTTTCCTGGCAGTGCCCTTACCTAGCCCATTGTTTGGTCAGTCAAAGACCCGACCGTAGACGCACATCTTCAGGTGATGTGAAAAGAGTGGGGAAGCCCAAAGAGAATGGCGTGCGAGCCCTATTCCTTGTGGTGACCTGGGCCCATGCCCCAAGCACCTCTCCGGATCGATCCATACCCGGTTTGATTTAAACGTCTAGTGAGGACATGTTGAATTTTTGTGGGCCCTGTTTACTTGTATGATCGGCCCACTACCCAGCCTAGAGATTGATAGGGACTTCTCCTACATTAGCCTAGCCCAACCCGAATTGGCAGCTCCATTTGTTTGCGGCCCAGAGGTCCTGTTTGGTTTAATATGCGAGTCATTCGGTCTTCGGCCCAAAAGCCCAGACTTAGGTGATTTCTCTTCTGGCCCAATTTAAACTATCCAATTAGTTCTAGGACCATAAAAAGGAATCCACCTGAACTTGAAATAACTCACAGGTCCTGAAAATAAAGTCATTTTCAGCTTAACAACCATCTTCTCCGACCCAAAGAAAGTTAGGCCCATTTGTGATATAGGGACCATTCCAGCCCATGTGCTTTTCTTCAGGCCCAAACACATTCCGGCCCAAGAGCTCATTCTAGTCTAGGTAGACCTCTTATCTGGGCCCTAGCCCAAAACCCTAGATCTAGGTGCCACCTCTCAGGCCCAATCAAAGCCATCTGTTTGATTTCAGTCCAAATTCTAGTTCATTGTCTGAAAAATACTCCAGCCCAAACACCTCATTTCTAGGTATCCTGGCCCACTTGCTTTCAGCCTAAGCCGGTTTCGATCTACCTTGTGAAGCTTCATTCTCACCTTAGTGTCTTTCAACATACTTCCTCTTGTTAGCTAATAATGGACAACTTGGGAACAGGCAAGCCCGAATCCGGATATGGCAGAAGGAGGAAATATGATCAACACAGAGGCCCAGTTGGCCGCTATGCAGCAAAGGTGCAAGGTCTTGAAGTCCATTGTAGAGGAATTGAGGGGTAGGGCTAATCTTCAGGAGACAAATCAGCACACTCTGGAAAAGCTTGCGGATGAAAATCTTAACCGTAGTTACGTCGAGAATGACTCCGTTAGGGCCAAGATTCTCAAACATGTGTGGGGAAGGATGTTCCTGACAACCAACTAGCTGCAGAGGTTAAAAAGGTTTTTAAAAGGATTGAGGGCATAAAGAAAGCCAACAAACCAGCTGGCTTCGATTATTTCTCCACGGCGTCATATCCCGAAATTGATCTTCTCCCAAAGCTGAAGCTGCCCACACTCGCTTTGTACAAGGGTTCCTCGGATCCACATATTCATTTGGCTATGTTCGACCGGGAAATGTCCATCTTGGGGCTAAACGACATGCAGAAAGCCAAAGTTTTTACACCAAAAGCCAAAAGTTTTTGATGCTATCTAGATGAGGCTCCTCAACGTTGGAATCTCACTCAGAAGATGAATACCAAGACCTACGAGGAGGTTTGTGAAGCTTTCCTAAATCATTTCGAGTATGCTAAGAACCTCGAGGTCACCAGAATTGATCTTGCAGGCACTCGACAGAAAGACTGTGAGTCCATGTCTGACTTCATCAAGCGTTGGAGGAGAAATGCTGCTGCCATGCCTACCAAAATGGACGAGCAAGAGCAAATCCGTATGATAATTGAGAACATGCGAAAACAACACAACTATGAGCTAAAGTTTATGTACTTCTCGAGTTTGGAGATGTTGATGGGACAAGTCGGCATTCTAGAGGAAAGGATTCATAAGGAAGGGTTGGAGCTCGAGTGCTCAAGAAACTCCAGCAGCGGCTCCAAAATCTCTAAGTCGGGACCAGAAAAGGCTTACTTTCAGATGGTAGCTTGCGCTCAAAGCAGTTTCCCAGAAGTGAATGTGGTTCAACGACCCAGAGCTCCGCATCAAAACTTTAGGGCGGTACCTTTACCACGCCGAGACTCATCGCAAAGGGAATTCATCGACATTGGTCGAACACCAAGTCAGGCATTTGAAGAGCTTCAGAGGAGAAACTTGCTACAGCCCTTGGCCCCTCGACCAGGAACCACTCATTTGGGGAGGCATCTAATCAATTCTGCCACTACCATCAGTTGCCTGGCCATTGTGCTGACAATTGCCGAGCATTGAGGCACAAGATTCAAGACCTCCTCGAGCAAGGAGTCCAATTTTTCTAAGTATGCAGATCATTTTATTTATGTTTTCTTGCATCTTCAGATTTCCTAGTAGCTTATTTTCTTAGTTAGTTTTTAGTCTCCTCAAATTGTAATTTTTACATTCTTTCATGATTCATAAATAAAATCATAGTTCCATTTTCACAATTCCTGTACAAACCATTTTTCATTCATCGAAAAAAAACAAAAATGTTTTTGAAGGAAAGGGATCACGAAGTTATCATTTCCCGACTATGGAACAGAACGATTTATCTCTTGTTTCTAAAAGTTGAACATGCCACTCTAAGCATCACAACTTACCCCAAAACATCAAAACAACCCACAAAGGGCTCCAAATCCACATCTTTTAAGTTGTTGTCATAAACCCCAAATCAATACTGGGGGCAATCTGAGTTGAAGTTCGTCATCTTTCATCTTTCGTTTAATGTGTGAACGAGTTTCGGAGTGAAAATCTTGTGAGGGTGTCTTGAGTGGTAAAACCATGAGTGAACGAGTGTGTCATTTTTACACGACTCCGGTGAGACCACATTCAAAGGTGAGGTAAACGGCATGACTCCGACCGAAGGAGATAATATGTAAATTTACTCTTAGACCTGCGAAAAGTAACAAAGAGCGGATACACAACTATTAAGAATGAAGCACCTAGGTACAGCCCCACATAGCCAAAAGCTTGTGAACCCTGACGTTAAACCCTAGGCACCCCCGCTGAGCCTTTCATATATCCCTTTTTTATATTATAAGCACCACAAGAATCCAGCCAATGATGAATGTCCAACCCTGTGACCGAAGGGAGCAAGGAGTCAGACTCTCAGATAACGTTCTCATCAGTCCAAAGAAGCAACGCCGCTGTCAGCATGACGAAGTGATCCGCAAATGGTCCCAGAGTGACACAGGATCTAAAGTGCTCACATCAAAACAGTTCTCGAAGCCCAAAACCGGGAAACACAAGAACCCCGAAGGCAAAGTCAAGAAAGGAAAACAAAAGGCAAACCCGAAATGCCTCAAGGAAATCCGAATGACAAAAGAGGATAAATGGTGTAAGGACGACTTCAAAAGTCCAAGTCCAGAAGCTCAAGAACCACGTCAACGCGAAGCAGTTGGACGACTTCAAGACAAGGAAGATGATTCCGAGAGAAGACGCAAGGTGTAGCTTTGGTCACCCCTTTAGCTCCACATACCTAAAATATCCCTCTATGGTCCCGTTGTCTTTCATCACACCCCATGGCCACGTTATAAGCTTTAAAGACTTCCGACTTGATAGTTGTGTGTGTCCAATCAAGTGAAAGTAACAGATCAAATGCGTAAATCCATCAAATGTCGAATTCAATGGTCTAAAAGTTATGACCACGAGCGAAAAAATGAGTGCAAAACACCAACACGTCGTGTGTAGGTTAGGAAGCACCAAATCAAAACATAAGCCTTGACCCTGTGAGGACAAGACTTGTTCGCGCGTTTAATCAAAGAAAATACTGGGGGAAATCGATCGTTCCGATCGATTGCCGTGAACTCTAGCTCAGATTGTCCTAAGAGAAAAATACTGGGGGTTGCCATGTCAACACCAATTGAAACCCAAAACTTGAGCACCGCCATCCCCACAGGCACACATAAGCCCTTACCATCACACACACACACTCTCAAGCCCGTCATTGGCCTTACCTCCACAAGAACATCAGGCCCGTCATAACCCTGACCACCATCCAAAATCACAACCCAATCCAGGTCTATCACAAATCTTGAACACTGGCAAAAGCCATTAGCACCACATCTAGCACCACACACTTCCACCAATGGCATGTTCATCCTCTGAGAAACAAATTGCAGATCTAAATTCTTAGTCAGGAAATGATCATTTCACTTTCCTTTTTCAGCTGAGTTTTTCTCAAGCATTGCCATGTTTGGCACATTTTTCAACAGTTCCTTGTTTTGGGCGAGCTTCCAACAAGCACTTTAGTTGCACTTTACAACTTTTGCATAACACCTCCACATTGCCAAGTTTGGCACCTTTTCCAACAGTTTCCTGTTTTGAACGAGATCTTTCATGTATTTTGATTGCATACATCTTATCATCATTGCCTTGTTTGGCACTCCAGTAATCAGTTTTCATCATTTACACGAGACCATTATCTTTCTAACTCATTTTTAGTTCGAGACCCAGAATCAGTGCGAGACCCTGCATTTCATCATTCAGTACGAGACATCTTCATTCAGTGCGAGACCTAGAATAGTGTGAGATTCAGCTTTTCTTCATCCATTTAGTACGAGACTTCAGTGCGAGACCCACCATCTTCATCAGTGCGAGACCCGTCATTTTTCTTCAGTGCGAGACCATGCATCTTCATCAGTGTGAGACCATCATATTCGTCAGTGCAAGACCCATCATCTTCATCAGTGCGAGACCCATCACCTTCATCAGTGCGAGACCGAGCATCATCATCCAGTGCGAGACCAGTACGAGACCTAATATCATCTTTAGTGCTAGACAAGTACGAGACAGAGCGTGATCTAAGTTGGTGGGGGCAGAGGCAATAAGTCCCCATTTTCATGTCAACTTCTTGGGAGAAACAACTAGTGGGCAGTGGCAATAAGTCCCCTTGGTAATCTAGAAGTGATCCCAACACCCTAGTTGGTGGGCAGAGGCAATAAGTCCCATAGTATACCAACCAGGAGCATTGGAATGGGTTTCAGTCCCCAGAAGCATCCGAGCATCATCCGCATATCATATCATTTTCTTTTGCATGACATCTACATTTGCATTACAGGTTCCCGACACCTTAGAATGTTCGGCATACTTTATTTCACTTTAGGTAGTCAACGCCTTAGAATAGCTTGACATCTTCTTATTCATTATAGGTAGTCAACGCCTTAGAATAGCTTGACATCATATCATCCTTATAGGTAGTCAGGGCGCCTTAGAATAGCTCGACATCATATCATCCTTATAGGTAGTCAGCGCCTTAGAATAGCTCGACACGACTTGTTAGTTTCCAACGGTATGTAGGGTCTGTTCATGACCCGAAATTTTGGCATCACTCAAACATCAACCAGACTTTTTATATTAATTACAAAGTCTAGTTGACGGGGGGCAATCTGTTATACCCAAATTTTGACCCCCCAGGTTAGGGTCTGTAAGGCTTTGGTGTTGTGAGATGCACTTCAATCAAGTCATGAGGGATTTCGGCTCGATCGGTGCATTCCGGGGCGTTGGAGCAGTTTCGTCATCGTTAGAGGCATTTCGTAATTTTTAAGGCTCCTAAGACCTCCTATAGGCTTTCTCTCTCCTCCAAAAGATGCTCAAATCAACTTGTTGAAATGCTTTGAAATTTTAACCCATGATAGAGGATGACATTTTAAGCATAATGACGTTGGAATTTTGATTTTTGGAATTTCCAATAATTTTCTAGCAATTTCTGAGTGAATCTGACGAGAAATTGAATTTAAAATATTCCAACATTTAAAAAATTGGATTCCACTTCAGAAAAATCATAATTTCCATCCTTTACACGTGGCTAAAATGTCACATCAAAATTCCTTTGGGAAGTCACTTAATTAAAATGCCAAAAATCTTACTATTACTAGATCTTCTTTATCTTTAAGAAAGTCTATATAAGGGATAAATCTTTTGTTCAAAGGGGAATCTCATAAGCTCAAGAACCCTAGGACAGCCTCCCCTCTCTCTCTCTCACGTTTTTCAACACCCGGCCACCCGAATCATACCGAAAATCCCCGAAATCACCATCTAAACTCGTTTTCCAATCCCCAAAGCACCAATAATCATCAAAACCCTACATAAACACCACCAAAACGTGAAGAACAGCAAGAACAACCAGCAACCAGAAGCTTGGTTCGAAAATCTTTTGGGTCTGCCATCAACGGGGCACTTGACGAATCCCGGTGTGAAGAATCATTGTAAATCTAAAGGTAAAACAGGTAGAAATTCCACTTTCCTAACTCCCTACGACTTTGTCAGTCTTGCCTCAAAATTTGGGTTCAAACTAACTCCTTTTGGCTTCTGTATCACTATTGTTTTAGCTACTGCCTTGTTACTTGTTTGCTTAGTTTCGTGTTAATTTTGATTTCAAATTGAGTTCTTTCAATTACTAACGTGTTTAAAATCTTTCAGGCTACATACCCATAAAATTTGAGTCGAAAACACCCGTCGGGTACCGCCTGAAAACCCTGTCCGTGGGTGGTCCAGGACCTCGGACCTATGGTCCGTGGCCACAGACACCCATGGACGGCGGCGGGATTTTCAAATTTCAAAATTTAGGTTTTTTTAAATAATGTCCAGGCCCACGGACATCTTGTCCGTGGCCCCGGACTTTTCAAAATTTTGTTTTTCTTAAATTCGACTTTTCTGCATAATTAGGTTAACTGGGGTCCGTGGTCTCGGACCTGGGGTCCGTGGCTACAGACGTAAACAAAATTTGACCTAATTATGCCTCCGAAACCCTAGTTTAGGTATTTTCAGTTTCCACTTTCATTTTCTGTCAAAAAATGCTAAAAAACACAAAAAAAAAAGAAGCTCGCGCACTTAGGTTTAAAACAACTCGTAATAAGCCGTAATTAAACTAAGTGGAGGAAAAACGACTTCTAGGGGTAATGAAAGTAATTGAACCCTAATTAAGTCGAATATCAAGCCCCCGAACCCGAACTCTCCTTTCCTAATTTACTCTAGGTTAAAATTAGGTGGCGACTCAGAATAGATTCCAGTGAGTTAGCTTAGGTTTTAATAATTATTATTATATGACATAGTTATTAATCTTAGGCTATAGGTGGACCTAAAACCTGGTTAGATCCTAATCAGCTTTAATCAACATAGGATAGGGTTTAAAATCAAGGCTCACATTGGTCTTTGATGGACTTTAGGGGCTTGATTACCCTTAATTATACTAATGTGACATAATACATCACATTAGAAGGTCTAAATCAAAGTTTTTCAAAAAAATCATAAATATGTGCCTTGATTGTGAATAGTACTTTTTTAACATTTAATCTATTCAATGGTCAAAATCTTTCCTTTGACCATTACCAAACATTTCCGCCTAACTAACAGCCCTTTCTTAATTATTAGCCGGCCCCAAATGTACTAATACAACTCATAAGTAACTTTTGTATAAAATAACATTTATACCACTTTAACTATATAATATATTCAAGATCACCTTTTCCCATCTTGGCAGCCCTTTAGGGTAGCCTTAAGAACTTTCCTCTTCATTAAGAAACCTCCAAAATATCTTGCCAATTGGTGACTCATCTTGTTACTATTCCATAAAGTATTACTTATTACTTTATAAGACAAAATTAACTAATCTCTTTCATTCTCATCCTTCCAGCCGTATTACCCCAGCTCAAATGCTCTCTTTTTCTTCTCTCTTACCGTACTCAGCATGCCATCTTCCAAGGGGAGATCCATCTTTGATTAAGGTAATTATTAGTTACATGGTATATCTTAATTTCTTCATCTTTCTCCTCTTCCTTTGATCTAATTTTTAAAGCACATTCACCCCTCCATTCAGTGCACCTTGGCTGCTAAATAATGAGGGTTTCTCGGTTGAAACTAAAGAAGAGGAATGAAATTTCAACTAGCTCTTTTCTAAGGTAAAAACCATGTCTTAAACTAGTTGCTTTCCTCTTCTTCATTTCCGGTTTTTGCCTCTTCATTCCTAAGCTTTTTCTCTTCTTCTTGACATGTACTTTCGGTGGAGATACCAACCCCATGATGTGCTGCTTCTCATGGTGTTAATATGCCTAGTAAAGGTCATTTATACAAGGTAGAACACTAATACCTTACCCACCTTGTATTACCGATTTTGTATGTTGATTTATATGGTATTTTAAAAAGCTTGGTTTGGCTCCTAAATTCAGGCGATAACAGCCCTTACATAGCCTAAAATATTTAGGTGAAGTCATGCTTAGATTAAGCTTATAATATGCCTTAATTAATGGTTAATGTTACAAGACTAATGCAAGCGTTTCTCTGCATAAACTGGCGGCGTAATGTTGCTGGTAACTTGGAGAATTCTGCCAAAGTGGTGGAAATTAAATCCAAGCATTAATCTAGCAAGGTAAGCTAGATTTTACCTAAGTGAAGTGTTAAATAAGTGTATATGGGTGTGTGATGTTCAAAACTGATTTAAATGTATATGGGGGTACAACCGTGACTATGGGGTGTTGTTTGGCTGATTTAAATGCCCAAAATCAAGTAAGTATATTAAATATATAAATACAAGTTTTTATATCATTCTGTTACATATTAATGGAAACCATGGGCTACAAGAAATTTTGGCGCCAAATTATGTGTATAAGGTTGTATAACATGTTTAGTAAATTAACCTAATGTTTATGTGACACATAATGTCATAGAAATTAATTAAGTTGAAAAATTAAATAAAATTATAAACACAATATATATTATACAAGTATATACAAAACCGTAAGCTATAATGTCTTTTATGACATTTATAAGTAATTCATATTATATATTAAGGGTTGTAACAAGCCATGTATTTAGGCTATTTAATTTTAGTTTTATTAAGATTAAACTAAGTTTAGGAATAAATAAATAAACTACTGAAAACATTTGGGGTTAGGTTGTAATTAAAATAAATTTAGGAGGCTAAATAAATAATATAGCCGAAAACCATATATTAAAAGGTTATTAAAATAAATTTTATAAAGTTTTATAAAATATGGGGTCAAATTGTAATTTTGAGGAAGTTGTGGTCAAAACCACAATTAGATAAAACTATGGTCACAAATGGTGGTGGTCAATGGGTCAACAAAGACCATGTTAGTTGCCTTGGCCAAATTTAATGTCATAAATAATTAATTTATAAACTTATGGTAACATATTAAGCTAAATGTTAAATTTATAAAACTATTGGGGTGGAAGTGGTAATTACCGAAAGTTATGGGCTAATATGGCTAATATAACAGTTTATATCCCTAATATAAAGTTTGGGAATTTTTGGAGTTGTATAAATGATTTTATAAAGAAAAGTGTATAATATATAGTTTTATGACATATAGAAAGTATATGATATAAAGTGTGGCTAATATGAAAATAAGAGAAGTTTGGGGGCGTAAAAAGAATTTAAAAACCGGCTGGGCCTGTTCGGAAATAAAAGAATATAAAAAACTATAGGTTATATAAATAATGAATGTTAAAACCACATAATATAACCTATATGTAACTTATGATAATATTTGTGGTCATTATGTAAATTTTGAAAATAAGGTTGCTGGAAAAAAATAAACCAAACAGACCATGGGTCTGTTCGGTATTTACAAATATAAGAACTATATGTTATAATGGTTAATGAAATAAAATGTTATAATATATAGTATGTGTAACATTATTTAATATATGTGGCAAGATTGTGATTATGAGGGATAGAGGAAATAAGAGTGTTGGAAATAAAATTCAAAACAGACTAAGGTCTGATTGTAATTTCCGAAAAGAATAAAACCATATGTTATACTTATAATAAGTTTATATGATATAAATATGGTGGTATATAACATGCTATAAAATAAGTGGGTGTAATTGTAATAAAAGAAAAGTATATAGTATGAAGGAAAATGAAATAGAAATGTATATGCCAAACTGGCAATATGAGTGGTGGTTGTAATAAAACTATATGTTATGTTTATTATAAAGTTAAATGTTATAACATATGATATGTATAACATTATAATTAAATATGTGGTTATATTGTAATAAAGTGAAAACTATGGAGAATGAAGAAAATAATAAGTATGTTATGTATAGTGTTTCGGCAATTAAATATAGTTTTAAAACTATATATTATAAAGTTCAGTGAAATATAAAATATCATATTATATGGTATAATGATATTAATGTAACATTGTATAAGATTATGTGGTCAAAACATAATTAATAAAACTATGAGGGGCTGTGCGCAACTAGTAAGGTTTGAAGTTGAATTTTAAACTATGGTTTACAATGATATAAATGCTATAAGTACTATATAATATTAATGTGAATAAATGAAACAATTATCATTAATAAATTCACATGAAATAATGTGACAATTAATGAGAAAATGAAATTCATAAACTAAGGTTAGTATTAAAATAAACCTTAGGAAATTCTAATACATGTCATGAAATGTTACATAAATATAAGATAAGTTCTTAATATAAATTGCATAAAAAATGCAACAAATGAAAATAACCATCTTACATAAGATGATAATAATGTGACATATAATATAAGAGTATAACTCATGATATATAAATGTATAAGTGTATATGTGAGTGTTGTGCAAACATATGTAAAAATAGGTACATAATAAGTATATAGTATAGTTGGAAACTATATAATATGGTGTATGCATACATGCAACTATATAGTATATGATTAAAATTAAATAATAACAATATATATTCATATGTATATATATATAACCGAAATAAACTTATGCATATATATATAAATGTAAAAAACCGAGACCATATACCAAGTGTAACAATATGGTTTTTAATGTCATGTAATAATAAATGACAAGTGTTATGACATATAGTATAACTATATACTATAAGTCATACAATTACAAATTAAAGTATAGTTTATTAAGAGAATAATGAGAGGTATAATATATGGTACAATATTAAATGGTTTAATAATAATGCCATATATATAACATTAGTACATGCGCATAAAATGCGATGCGAATTAACGTTGCATGTATACATGCAACTATATATTATAAATGTATGCTCGTATACCTAACCGGAATGGTTAAATTAATACATAAGTATAAACATGAATATATATATAAATATTCATATACTCGTAAATATAAGGAATAAATCCTAACATTTGAATACGCTATAACTAAGGCGTCTTTATAACCGACTCATTTAAAATAAACCCGGGCATCGGTAATTAATACGTATTACGACTGACGAGTTCGTATAACGATACCTTAACAAATAACTATTGAAATCCGGGGATGAAAGGTCGGACTACTTATGTTGTTCAGACTTACCAAGCTTAAATAAGTCATGTGGATTGACTTATAGTGTGTTTGATATCTAGATCGTTTCACCGACGACGGCGCTCGACGAGCTAGTGGTCTACTGCGCAACCTAGGTCTTTGGTGAACGGTATGTAAAGGGGTTTGATCTGAGTTGTCCTGAGGACTTCCTCGGGCTCAGATTTGTTGTGATGCAACTTGTGTGAATATATGTATGTATGTGTATGTGTGGAACGTGAGGTAGGTAATGATTAATTTTTTCCTTTCCCGCATTATTTATTTGTGCGCGAACGTCCTTCGTGACTAATACTACGTCGTCTATAGTTCAACTTATATAAATATACATATACGAGCAATGTGTTTGTGACTGCCATTCTTTGACATAATACGCTAAGTATTATACGTTATGTAAATTATAACTAAGTAAAATACTTAGGGACGAGATACGACATCGTCGATCTCTAGAGCTTTGACTCGAACATGTATACGACCTAGATTACTTCTAGGCATGCGTAAGACCCACAGGGCAGCCAAGTAAAATGTGATTTCTCCATACCTAAAACTGTACTTGGGTAACTGACTAACTAAGTCTAACAATGGAGTGTGAATGAGTGTAATGGTTTACCTTAATCCAGTTAGTCACAGACTACTGGTTGCGCATAGAGATCTCTTGAGTTAACACCCGGATCGGGTTTACTCTAGTGAAATCCTGGTCGAGCCTAGATAGATCATCAGGCAGAGTGTGCTGTTGTTGGCACCAGGCTCTTGGCCACCTATGGACGCTTTTAAAAAGGCAAAGTGAATAACCCGGAATCTTCGGATCATCTGGGCTGAAATACCCCGAACATTTATATGTTGTTAATAAGGCTAAAAAGTGCCTTAGAAACTTTAGTGAACAATTTAAACCATAGAAAACACAAATAAATAACTTAAAGACAATATGGGCGAAAATGTGCTCTAAGCTTGGGATAATCTTGGTTAAGACTTAATAAGCTTACCAAGACCTTCTTACATGTTAATGAACATATTAAACCAATTACCAAAGAAAACCAAGCTTGAAAACAAGTTAAAACACAAAATGTGCTTTAAGGAGTCTTAAAGCACATTTTTGACAAATTTTCTTGTAAATGGGTTTTGAATGGCTAAATGTCCATCATTACTCTTTAATTAACATGTGTACTACTTAGTATCACATTAGGGAGTCTAAATCAATGGGAAATCAAAATTTCACAATTATGTGCCTTGTTTAGTGAATAGTAACCAAATAGTGTTAGTTTAAGACCTTGGTCAATGAAAGTCAATTAGATGGTCAACAAAGACCATAAAACACCCCATTTGACTAAGGGGGCCGGTTTTTATGTGTGACTCACCACACTTAACCAATTAAATAAGCAAGGAAAAGTGATAAAGCAAAGTTACTATTTACTTTAAATAAATATCTTAAAACTAGCTAGTTTCTCTCATTCTCTTCATTCTCTTTTGCTTTCCCACCGTCTCCAACCCTTCTTCTTCCTTTCTCCATCAGCTTGCTACAGCTCACACACCATTCTCCAATTTGAACTCTTGTAATTCCTAGCTCCATATACCAAATCAAAAACCAAGACCACCATTCTCTTAGTCTTGCCAAGCTCTTCAACTCTACATTTTCAAAGTTCCAAAATCACCATTTGGTGCCAAGAAGAAACACCATGGGAGGAGCTTGAGCTCACCTTTTTGCTCCTTGTTGATCACCTTTGCTTCAAGGTAAGGAAAAACCAAAGAAAACTCCATTTTCCTTTTGTTTTGATGTTGGCCGAAAATCACCATTGATGGTGTCTATATCTTGCCTTGTTCTAGCTTCATTTCAATCTTCCATGGGCTTGGTGGAGTCCTCTCTTGATACTTATTCAAACTCTCTTCCATTTCCAAGGTAAAACAAGTATCTTAATGTTTTAAGACTATATATAACTTAGGGTTTATAATGAGTTTAAGCATGAAGCTTGAATGCTCATTACATTACTTGTATATTGATTAGAAAGTTGACAAGTGATCAAACTCCTTGCTAATTTTCGGTTCAAGGAAACAAGAAAGAAGTTTGAGAGGAAAAGAGGTAAATGAACTATCTCAATGTAGTTTAAATGCCTTAGGAAAAATGAGCTTGATTTGCTTAATAAAATACCTAAGGAGCCAATGGCAAATGAGCTAGTGAATTATTCTTAAGGAGATTATTAAAGGGCATATGTGGTGTTGAGTGTATTTGCAGGTCAAAGGCAATATATA
The DNA here is from genome assembly GCA_023374045.1 of Limonium bicolor. NCBI lineage: Eukaryota > Viridiplantae > Streptophyta > Magnoliopsida > Caryophyllales > Plumbaginaceae > Limonium > Limonium bicolor. The sequence goes on along the minus strand of CM041776.1, from coordinate 158,986,913 downwards.
CATGTGGAAATTCAGTGTTTAAGGTTTATGCCAATTTAAGGGCCTAAGTGCCAAGCAATTTAAATTATGCACTATATTGTGACGTAGTGTTAAATGGGTGAAGTTTTGTGTATAATAATGTTCTTGATGGATTTAAATGTTCTTGGATGTTTAATGGTGAAAAACTATGTGTTTTTGGTGTAACAAGACGTTAGTAGAACCCATGTCAAAATTAGGATAATGTGAGAGAGATTCTAGGTGTTTAATGTGAATGTGGTGAACTAGGAAGGATTAAGTGTTTTATTAGAAAGAAGAAAACATGTATTAGGGTGATCTAGAGTGTAAAAAGGACTTAGGCATTATCTTGGAGGATTTAGAGTTCAAATGAGTGTATTGGGTTACTTCAAGATCATGGTGAGATTGTGTTTAGGATTTATGCAAGTTTGGTAAACAATGAGAGAATAAGGTGTTGTAAGGAAGAGGTGTAAACTTGTGGAGAAATCTCAAGAAGTGGCATAAATGAGTTTTAATTTGTGAGAAAAGATGCTTGGGAGATGATGTTATAGTGGTGAGAAAACATTTTGGGCTAGTTGTTATCTTAGGTGTGAAACACCACTTAGAAACCTAGTAGAAAATATTACAAGAGTTAAGTGAATTTAGTAGAAATTGAGTAACAAGTTGGACAAGGAACTAGGTGAGTTTAAGGTGTTATTTTGGCATTGGAATATGCCTAAAATCATTGGGAAGTTTATATACATAATGGATGTGGAGAACCATTGCAACAAGACTTAGAAAATGTAAAAATGCAAAATCTGTAGCCGTGGTCCGGGACCTAGGTCTTGGGTACAGTCCCGGGCCATGCATTAAAAAGGGCCGAGAGTTCTTACATTACCTTGGTCCGGGACTTAGGTCTTGTACTAAGACCCGGACCACCCCATGAATTACCCCCGAGGATTTCTAGCCAGTGTTGGTCTGGGACTTAAGACCAGTATGAAGTCCCGGACCACTACATAAAATGCATCCGAGAGTTTTGTTAAGTGTAGGTCCGGGACCTTAGTTGAGGACCAAGTCCCGGACCACTTAAAAATCTTTATTTAAGGTTATAAAATGATGTCTAATGATGGGGATTAGTTAGTAACGATTAAAAGTTGTTTAAGACATGTTAGGTGTGTTATAATGACAATATATAAAGGTGAAAGTTATAACAAAGGGGAAAAATAAAATAAACTAGAAATGTGAAGTAATAAGTTTAACAACGAACTAGTACGTTAATAAACGACGTTACTAAATGTGTATAGGATTCTTCAACAGTGGAAAACAAACGCAGCAGGGACCAAGGTATGGTTTTCTTGCAGCCTGTTGCCTACCGGTTTACACCGGCTTGTATGTTGTTTATTTTTTTGTGTGTTTATGACCTTGTAAGACTTAAGTCCATAATGAGTTTATAGTTGTTCATATTATTGTGTTGATAAGGTATACCTCATATTCCTTGTGTGTGTCTAACTAGACCTAAACACTTACTTGTGAATTAACCTATTAAGTTCTAATAGTGAGACTTCTAACAAGTACTAACGGGGGAAGTGAGGAGACCGGTAGTTCCGGCCACGCGTGTAAGTATGGGAGTCGATGTCATAACCGGTTCGATTCTCTTTGTATGTTATGGTTGTCTTCTCTTTGGTTTTCAACTTCCCTTTAGCTTATCCAAGGCTATTTTACTGACTCACGCCGGGCTGCAGGGGCATACTATGTTCGGTGTGCTTGGATTACTATATCCGACGCACCTTGGGGTTAAGTTATCCGTTCAATCTAACAGGACGGTAACGAGTTATGTAACGAGCTTAGCATGAGTTTGGAAACATTCTCTAGGCTCTCCATGTGATCTAACTATGTTGGTTTGGTTCCTAAAGAGAATCATTCTTGTTGTGTTATGTGTTGTTGTGCTATGCAATATCTCTTGCTATGCTATATATATGTTGTATGTTGAAATCAATGTCATGTCATCATGACAAATAGTTGCGTGTATCCCGGTAGCCGATGGGCTGCGCATTAACCATACCAGCCAAGGGTTGCTGACCCCCTTTGGGGGCTCCATATTTATTTGCAGGATGATGATCGAAAAAACGGATTGGCTTTAGATCTTAGGTCATGAAATACTTTTGGTATATTTTGGATGTTGAGCCCGGGATGCGCTTGTGCTCCCGTGGCATTATATTTTGGTTCCGTTGTTATACAGTGGCGGTATATTGACAGTTTACAGTGATGGATTGTAATTAAATACTCGGTATTGTTGATTATGTATTTATGGTTATTAGTTCTATGCTCGGGAGTCTGATCATCAGACCGGTACAATTGTATGTATTCTGCCTAGTTAGCCACGTGGGTGGCTGACGGCGTGTAACACCGACGCGTGTAGTTATTGGTTTAGTTGTTTATTTCTACTATGATTTCGGTTATTGTTAAGTGTGTAGTAAAGGTGTTACAAAAAGTGGTATCAGAGTGAAGTATCGCTCTGATGACTAGAATACCGAGCTTAGGAATATACCGAGTTAGGAAATCTAGCTATAGTTATTGAAGTGAGCAGTTATGAAAAGGTTAACCACTAACTAAGTGTGGAAATACCTTAATGTCGGGAACGCGTTACAACCGTTGGAACCGGTAAGTGTGCAAGCATAATGCTAATGAATGTTCGTGTGAATTCAGATGTCAGGTAGACCACGTGGTAGAGGCCGCGGGTGCGGCATTGGTGATACCGGGAACCAGGGAGAGAATACTACGGCACAAGTCATGGCCGACGCTGTAGCGGCCGCCGTAGCCCAGATGGTCCCGAAATTAGTAGCTGCGATGCAGCAGGGGCAACAGCTCGAAGTTCAGCCACCACCGCCACCGCCACGAGAGACCAACTGGGTCAAGGCGTTGGCTGATTTAAGACCCCCGTCGTTTAGTGGGGAGACCGACCCTAGTAAGTTGGAGGCGTACTTCTCCGAGATAGAGACCACCTACGAGACCTTGAATGTGCCTGATGAGGTCAAGGTCCGTCTTGCCACTTACTACCTGAAGGGTTCAGCACAGAGTTGGTGGAAGCTGGTACGGGAGGGCAGAGTTGCTGACCCTACCTTTCAGTGGAGGGAGTACACGGCTCTGCTGCGAGCCAAGTACTACCCGATACATGTGCAAGAGGCCAAGCGCCTTGAGCTGGACAGCTTGAGACAAGGGGATAAGATGACGGTAGATGAGTACTACTCCGCTTTCATCGGACTTATCCACCTGTTACCAGATCTGGGTTACTCAGACCGGATACTGGTAAAACCGTTTCTACAACGGACTCAGCTACCGCCTACGCTACGGTATGGGGCCAACCGGATATACTACTTTGCAGGTAACGGGACTACAGTGTGATGTGAATAAGTACGTATAGTGTGTAAATGTGATTATGAGTTTGGTGTGCGGGGCATAACTAACACCCTAAATAATAGGAGTGCTATCATGCCGCTGCTATAGTAGAGATCACCGTCCGTCTGAGGGACGAGGAAAATGCGCTCAAGCGCAAGGCCACGAGCGAGGGCCAAGGCACGCAAGGGTACGGGGGAGGAAAGAAGAAGAAGCATTACCCCCAGTCCCAGAAAGGTCAGCAACAGGGTGGCAAAGGCCAAGCCCAGACCACCACTGCTGAGGAGCCATTGCAGCTCACCTATGCATATGCGGCTAAGCCCCTACGCTCCCAACCATTCAAGGGTAACCAATTAGTTCTGAATTCCGAGTTTAAGTGTGTGATGTCATAATGTGAAGTGTGTACTGAATGTGTGATGTGTAAGCAGCTAGCGCGGGATCTGGATCCGATCGCCACTACTACTGCAAGTGGTGTAACGGAGACCACCCCAGCAAGGACTGCAATGGCAACGACGTGCAGTGCCAATTCTGCAAGAAGATGGGCATCGTGACTACGAGTGCTTCCAGAACCCGAATGGCAGGAACTACAGGCCTAAGGGGCAGTGGAAGGGTAAGGCCGCCGTGATCACCGATGGCCCTGAATGTGGTGGACCGGTCTGAGGCACCAGGACCCTCTTCTAGACCAGGTACCACTTAAACCGTTGAGTGAAATAAGTGATTGCATACCGCATTTCATGCATGTGTGTTAGTGAGTATAAATGTACAACTATATAAATAATGAGTTAAAGTATAATGTGAAAGTCACCTAAAATAGGTAATTATAAACCTTAGGAACCTTCAATATTTGTTATCCAATCCCACCCACACCGAACCCCAAAGAGACAACCATCAGCATCACCGAATACCTAATGGAGCAATGTCAGGTTATCCCGCCAGGTATGATACTCTTAAGCGGATACCTGATGCCGGAAGCACAAATCCACATTATCCGACGATGCGACGAACTGGGAGCAGCACCTGGAGGTTTCTACACACCCGAATATCCGAGCGGATCAAAGATGAAGTTGAAGATGATGTGCATGGGTAAGGACTGGAACCCTTACACCAAGACATATCAAGATGTGCGAGCTGAAGACGGAGTAACCGTACCGAGGATACCTGAGGAGTTCCTTGCGGTCGTCAACCACGCCGTGGGAATTGCTCAGCAAGTTGAATTGGAACTAATTCCAAGTGTTAAAGCGGATTTGTGTATTGTAAATTTCTACCAGAAAGGTGGACAGTTAGGTTTACACCAAGATAAGGACGAAACACCTGAGTCTCTAAGTAAGGGAGTACCCGTGGTGTCTTGGTCCATTGGTGATACCGCAGTGTTTGTGTATGGCGAGCAGAAGCGTGGTGATCTCACAAAGAAGTTAGTGTTGAAGTCGGGAGATGTGTTAATCATGGGTGGGCAGTCGAGGATGCTATATCATGGTATCTAGAAGATCAAACTGAATACCGCACCTTCGGCAGTAATCAATGCCACACACATGAAGCCTGGACGTTTGAATCTGACCTTCAGACAATTTTAAAGCCTTGTGCAATTATGTAATGTGTTAAGCCAGTGTATGTTAAGGATGTTGTACGTGTTAGTTATGTCAGCAATGTAAACCAACCTATGGTGTAAAAAGTATGTTGATGAATAAAGAAGATGTGTTTCGGAGTATGTCAACCGTGTTATTACCGTGTACTTATAAGTTTGCCAATGAATTAGGCTGTGCACTCTGTTGGCAAAATTACAAACATAGTAATTAAACCTAGCCAAAATGGGCAAGTGCACCCTATTCGTTGTAATAAAACAAGTGTCGTATCCACAAGGAAATTGGATTCTACATCCCGAGCTTCGGTATAATAGTTAAGTGCGAATAAGCAGTAAAATGGGGGTTTAGCCAGAGGCAAGCGTGTGTTGTTGTTAATTGAAATGCAACAAAAACAGTAAAGTGTTTGTATATGGAATGGATGGGGAGAGTACCCTAGGATAGTGGGAATCACCCAATTCACTCAAAGAACTTCAAAACCATGACTCATCATCTCAGCGCCTATTAGAGTTTAGCTCAAGAATCCCCAAATCATGGGGGATCCAATTCTTACCTAAATAATCAAACCCCTTAATTAAAGGAGGTTCAAGTCAGCAAGTAGCATTAAGCAAGCACTCTTAATCAACAGCCCTAAGCATTTACTCCCAAAATCAAGAAAGAAAAAGCTAGGATTTACTCCCTTCTTGGTCTAGCTCCAAACTCAAGCTCAAATATTGAATGGAACCACCATAAATGCAATAAGAGATCAGTTTAGTGCATTAATAGATATGAAGGAAATAAAACGAGAGTAACACATGAGTTAGGTTTCTAGCATTCAATGAGCAAAATGGGTTCAAACCCTCATCCTAGGATACAAATAGAACTACTCAGCCATAGCTAAAGGAAAGAGCAAGGAAAAGGGAGAATCAGCCATTAGAGGAGCTTCTAAGCTTCAATGGAGGTAGAAATCTTCACTTTCTTCTTCCTCCTTTCTTCTCTTCTCTTCTCCTTTTCTTTTCTCCTCTATTTTTGCTCTCTCTCTCTCGTCAATTTAGGGTTGAAGTCGTGAGTCTTTGATAATCCGAGAAGAGCCCCCAAAATCAGCTTTTAAAAATGTAGATCTGGGCAGATTTTTCTGTCCGACCGACCCAGACTGGGTCGGTCTCCGAAGAAGAGAGCACGTGAGAAATTTTAAGTATGTCCGACCCATGTCCGACCCAAGCTTATGGGTCGGACGATTCCAGTAGCTTGGGCATCTGGAAAGACCAATCCGTCCAACCCAGAGTGGGTCGGTCCTGTGGGTCGGTCCTGCTCCAGAGATTTGCTCTAACTTCCTCTGGGCCTAGAATCTTCATTGTGGCTCGGAATTGCTCCCCGTTTGCGGCATTGGAAAGCTTGAAGGATGAGGAATCCGTTGATGCATGTCACTAACTCAAAGGGAGCTCAAAAGTATGCTCAAAATGAGCTTTTACCTGTCAAGAGATCAAACTCTATAAGTTAACTATAAATCACTAAAACACTCTATTAAGTGGTGAAACAAGTTATGCATCCAATAGAATAAAGGTAAATGAAGCTCTTAAAATAGAATTATTTCACCACTTATCAACTCCCCCACACTTATCTATTTGCTTGTCCTCAAGCAAAATTTGCTAGGAGCCCATAGCAAGAAGGAACATTTACAGTAAGCAAGTATTTAGATGAATTCTTGAACTTTGGTGAGCAAAATTGTGAAAAATCTCAAGAGGAGTACAACCAACCTTCTCATGGTGACATGGGTGTGCTTAGGGCAATTAAAAATATAGAGCTTCGGGGTATGATCTAGAGTATTTCCAAGTGCTTAAAGATCTTTGGGCTTGGAGAACTTTTACCATGGCCAACTTCTCTCAAGAATGGGCATTGAGGAGAAACAAAAGGAAAAATAGAGATTTGCATTTGGTTTTCTTTTGCAACAAGAGATGAGAAGAAATAATTTGGAATTGTGTCTCTGGCATTTTGCCTTGCTTCACAGAACACTCAACTCTCATTTGTTGGTTACCGATGGTGCCTCTCAAGTCCTTTTTTGAAAATTTCCACGAGGAAACACACCCTTAGCAATCCCTAGATGAGAAGATTAGAAATGACCCCTAAGCAATAAAAATTCACCAAGAAAGGGATTTATGGAAGTACCGCAATTAATTGCTCCTCAAGAGAGAAATTTTTGAAAAATTAGGTGGAAAGTTCGAAGCATTCATGGAGAGACTTGCTTACTACAAATGGAACTACTTTATGGCAGCAATAAGTATGTATAAGGAGATAGCGAAGTGCATCAAAAAGCAAAGGTCGCTTCCCCCACACTGGAGTAGGACAATGTCCTCATTTGTCAACGCGAAATCCAAGAGGGAATAAACAGAAGACCTTTTCGATGCCTGAAAAATATACTAGATAAAGTTGTAAAGCAGTTGTTAAGTATATATCGAACTAGTACTCCCCTGATAAGATGTCAACTTAGTGGGCAAAAGGCCCAGCTACAACTATAACAACAATAATGCCCCGTGGAGAAACCATCCTAATTTCTCATGGAGGTACAACGATTCCACCCAAGGAGGACCGAGTAATATTTCCAACAACTCGATGGGTTATAAACCTCAAGGGCCACACCAAGCAAACAATTCTCAAATGGGGTATAGACCTCAAGGTGGTCCGCCGGGATTCATACCACAGCAACAACAACAAAACAACAACAACCATCCCCCTCCTCCTCTTCTGATGGTAACTTGGCTAGAATGGAAGCCATGATGCAAAACATGCAAAATATGACGATGAACTTCATGACTACCGCCCAAACTAAGTTCACCGAGCAGGAGGCCTGCAATGCCAACCAGATGACATTTAACCAGAGCCTTAAAACTCAGTTGATCAAATCTTAGAACAACTTGCTCAGAGACAGCCTGGCATCCTTCCAAGTCAAGCGAAGCCCAACCCAAGAGAGCAAGCAAAAGCGGTAACACTAAGGAGTAGGAAACTCCTTGATCGTCATGCTCACATGAGGACATGGAGTGCCAAGAAGATGAAGCTCAAGAAGGAGAGCAAGAGATTGTTGAGGAACCACCACCTCCACCTAAGGAAGTTCCCAAGGAGAAGGGGTCTCCTGAACCTTCTACTTCTACTACTCTTGCACAACACCTTCCCCCTCTTCCTTTTCCCAATAGACTCAAAAAAAAAATTTGGATGAGCAATTTGGGAAGTTTCTAAGCATTTTCAAGAAATTAACGATTAACATTCCTTTTTCTGATGCTTTGAAACAGATGCCGATTTATGTTAAGTTCATGAAGGACATCATAGCAAACAAGAGATCGCTCGAGGAAGCGGAAACTGTTCACCTCACCGAAGAAGTTTCAGTGGTTCTACAAAGAAGCCTACCTCCAAAGCTTGGAGATCCCGGTTTACCTATCGTTCCTTGCTTTATTGGTGAAATTGACTGCGGTAGTGGGTTATGTGATCTAGGTGCTAGTATAAATCTTATGCATCTCTCCACTTTTAATAAGCTTGGAATTGGTAAATGCACTCCCACTCCCATGCAATTGCAATTAGCAGATAGATCTTTGGTTATCCCAAAGGGAAGGTAGAGGACTTGGTAGTAACAGTTGGTACATTTGTTTTCCCAGCCGATTTCATTGTGATAGATATGGAAGAAGACCTTTCATGAGGACTGCTAGGGCCCTTATAGATGTGGAGAAGGTAAAATAATTCTGTGACTTCATGATCAAAAATTAGAATTTGACATGTCTAAAGTAGTGAAGAGACTGTCTCAGGCTGAAGCTGTTTTTGCTATAGATGTCATAGATTCAATTGTGCAGGATCACTCTCTCTCTCTTGTTAAATATGATGCTCTTGAGTTAGCTTTGTTTGAGGCTTGTTTTGAACAGGAATTCCACCCAGATATGATTGAAACGGTGGCTGAGTTGAACAACAGATTTTCTGGCTATAGACCACGCTATCCGCCACCCGAACCATTGGAACGAGCTGCTCAGAAGCCGCTGCCTTCGGTTGAGAAGCCTCCCACTGTGGAGATGAAACCTCTACCCTCTCATCTTAAATATGCTTATTTAACTGATCCGTGCGTTCTACCTGTTATTATTTCTTCTTCCTTGACAGGTGCACAAGAGGAAAGTTTGATGAGGGTGCTCCGAAACCGTAAACGGGCTATCAGGTGGACTATAGCCGACATTAAAGGGATCAGCCCTCATTTCTGCACCCACCGGATATTCATGGAAGATGACTATAAGCCGTTGGTCCAACCTCAGAGGAGGTTAAATCCCAATATGAAGGAGGTTGTAAAAAAGGAAGTTCTTAAACTCTTAGATGCGGGGATTATCTATGTCATCTCCGACAGCAAATGGGTCAGCCCCGTGCAAGTGGTCCAAAGAATGGAGGCGTTACCGTCGTCCCAACGAAAAAGGTGAGCTGGTGTCTCAGAGGACTACCAATGGTTGGAGAGTCTGCATCGATTACCGGAAACTGAACACCGCCACCAGAAAAGACCATTTCCCTCTCCCGTTCATTGATCAAATGCTCAAGAGGTTGGCGGGACAAGACTATTACTGCTTTTTGGATGGATATTCGGGTTATCTCCAAATCCCCATAGCTCCTGAGGACCAGGAGAAGACGACATTTACATGCCCATATGGGACGTTTGCTTACACCCGGATGCCTTTCGGGCTTTGCAACGCCCCGACCACCTTTCAGAGATGCATGATGGCAATCTTCTCTGACTTCCTAGAAAAAAGCATTGAGGTCTTTATGGACGACTTCTCCGTCTTCGGCACCTCCTTCGACACTTGCTTGGACAACCTCGACGCTATCTTGATCCGGTGTGAGGAGACAATCTCGTGCTCAATGGGAAAAATGCCATTTTATGGTAAAAGAAGGAATTGTCTTGGGGCACAAGATCTCTTCAGAAGGTATTGAGGTAGACAAAGCTAAAATGAAGTAATGAAAAGCTACCTCCTCCAACATCAGTGAAAGACATTCGAAGCTTCTTAGGTCATGCCGGTTCTACAGAAGGTTCATACAAGATTCTCCAAAATCTTAAAACCCTCTGCGACCTCTTGGCCAAGGATGTTAAATTTGAATTCACCGAAGAGTGCTTTAGTGCCTTCAACACCCTCAAACAGTGCCTTATATCTGCACCTATCGTGGTTTCCCTCGATTGGAATTTACCGTTTGAGATCATGTGCGACGCCAGCGACTATGCGGTGGGGGCGGTCCTTTGTCAGAAGAAGGAAAAGATATTGAGGAGTATCTACTACGCAAGTAGAACTCTCAATGATGCTCAAAAGAATTACGCCACCACCGAAAAGGAGCTGTTAGCTGTGGTTTTCGCCCTCGACAAATTCCGATCCTACCTCTTGGGCAGCAAGGTCGTGGTGCACACAGACCACTCAGCACTGAAGTACTTGTTCAACAAAGGTGATGCGAAACCTAGACTTCTCCGATGGATTTTACTCCTGCAAGAATTCGAGATAGAGATCCGGGATAAACCGGGTGTGCAGAATGTAGTAGCTGATCATCTATCTCGAATGGAGGTCCCTGATGATGTGCCAATCAATGAATTTTTCCCAGACGAGAGCATCTACATGATTGCAGAGACCGGAGACCCATGGTATGCGGACTTTGCAAATTATTTAGCAAGGGGAGTGGTCCCACCAGAGATGACCTATCAACAAAGAAAGAAATTCTTCTCCGATGTCAAGGGGTATTTCTGGGAGGACCCTTTTCTTTTCAAAGTTTGTGCTGATTTTTTTCAAATTTAAAGCTGGACCGACCCAGATCCGACCCAGGGCTGTGGGTTGGCCCATTCCAGAAGGTTGGGTTTCAAAAAAAATTTGTGAGACCGACCCAGATCCGACCCAGAGCTGTGGGTCGGTCCATTCCAGAAAGTTTGGTTTGTGAAGATCAAGCCCGTCCGACCCACAGTGGGTCTGTCGGATGGGTCGGTCGGTTCAGAAATTTCCCAAATCCTTTTGTTTTGCTCCTCAAAATATTATCAGTCATCACAAGACCATAGAAACCAGAAAAACAAGCCAAAACAGCTAAAATAAACAACCACACACACCAAAAAGGACCTACAAACATTACTACAATAGAATTGCTTAAAGAGATGGAAAGGAGTCCGGGTTGCCTCCCGAAAAGCTGCCCGTCTTTTAAGGTCTTTGGCTAGACCGTAGTAAGGTTAGATGGAACTTGGAGGGTCTCTTAAGTAAAGAGCCCGAGCTTCAACCTTTTGGATGTCTCCTCCATGATAATGCTTTAGCCGGAACCGTTTACCATGAAAGTCTCCCCCTTGACATTCTTCAGCTCATAAGCTCCATAGGGGGTGGCCTTTGTGACAAAAAGGGCCAGCCCAATGACACTTTAACTTCCCGGGGAATAACTTCAACCTTGAGTTGTAGAGGAGAACCCGGTCACCTTTGTGAAACTCCCGTTTCATAATCATCTTATCATGCCATTTCTTGGCCTTTTCTTTATAGATGCGGTTATTCTCGTAGGCTTCCTCCCGGATCTCTTCTAACTCGGTCAATTGGAACCGTCTCTTGTCACCGCGCTCTTGAGGTCATAATTGAGGGCTTCACCGCCTAATATGACTTATGCGCTAATTCAACCGGCAAGTGACATGACTTCCCATAGACGAGCCGGAACGGGGACATACCGATTGGAGTTTTGTAGGCGGTCCGATATGCCCACAATGCATCATCGAGCTTCATGGACCAATCTTTCCTTGAGGAGTTGACTGTCTTTTGAAGGATCCATTTAAGCTCTCTGTTGGTGACCTCAGCTTGGCCATTTCATTAAGGGTGATAAGGAAGGGCAACCTTGTGTCTCACTCCATATTAGTCATCAGCGCTTCAAACTGTTTGTTACAAAAATGAGACCCGCCATCACTAATATGGCTCTCGGTACCCCGAACCGGGTGAAAGTATTTTTCTTCAGAAATTTGATCACAACTTTGGCGTCATTAGTCGGGGTTGCAATTGCTTCAACCCACTTGGTCACATAGTCGACCGCCACAAGAATAAACAAGTTGGAACAAGAAGATGGGAAGGGGCCCATGAAATCGATACCCCACAAATCAAACGGCTCAACCTCTATCATTATGTTAAGCGGCATCTCATGCTTGCATGAGGTATTCCCAAGCCTCTGACATTGGTCACAAGAGGCAACGAACGAGTGGCAGTCCTTATGAAGGGTTTTCCAGAAAAACCCGGGATGGTTGTGTTGTTGTTGTTGTTGTTGTTGTTGTTGTTGTTGTTATGGTCTGAATCCCGGCGGACCACCTTGAGGTCTATACCCCATTTGAGAATTGTTTGCTTGGTGTGGCCCTTGAGGTTTATAACCCATCGAGTTGTTGGAAATATTACTCGGTCCTACTTGGGTGGAATCATTGTTCCTCCATGAGAAATTAGGATGGTTTCTCCACGGGGCATTGTTGTTGTTATAGTTGTAGTTGGGGCGGTTGCTAACAAAGTTGACATCTTCTTGTCCCTCGATGTAACTTTTTCCTTCACAAAAATGGGTCTCATGGGGACCCGCACATATAGCACACCCCTCTGTGGCTGAAGTAGAAGATGATGAAGCTACAGATTTTGCATTCTCTTTTTGGGATGTAGTAAGCTTCTCCACCATCTTTGTGAGTGAGGATATTTGGGAGGAAAGATGATCGGTTGGTTCGACATGAAGTAGACCGGCCGCTCTTGGAGTTCTTCCCTTATTTCTGGCCCATTGCATCGTGTTGCTAGTCATTGTCTCAAGAAGTGCCATTCCTTCTTGAGGGGACTTGGTCATGAAGCTACCTCCCGAGGATGAATTCACAAGCAAACGGTTCACATCGTCAAGCCCATTAAAGAAAGATAGGCATAACGATTGATCATCCAACCCATGGTGGGAGCAATTCATTAACATATCCTTGAACCGGTCCCATGCATCGTACAAGGTTTCTCGGGGCTCTTGGTAGAATGTATTAATCTCTCCAATCAGTTGCCTCGTCCTACTAGTCGGGTAGTGTTTAGCAAGGAACTTTTGAGCCATTTGTACCCATGTTTGGATTGATTGGGGCGGTAAGCTTCTAAACCATCTTGATGTGGAGTCGGATAAGGAATGGGGGAAAAGCTGCAACCGGATTCTCTCCTTTACCATACCGTCTTTCCCGAAGGAATTGTAAAAATCAAGGAAGAGACTTAGGTGGTTCGGAGCGTCATCTGGATTTGCTCCACTGAACTTTCCTAAGTCCCGGACTGCGGTAATGAAATGAGTCTTGAAAACCCATTGTCTCGCTTCCTCCGGTGTCAACACTGGGAGGACTATAGCCGAAGGCTCCCTTCGGTATCCGGCTGGTGGTAATCAGAGAGGGCTCGGTGTTGCTGCTGCCCATTATTCTCGATTTCTAGTTGATCTAGATCCGCCATGTTTAAATCTCTTATGCGTCTTCTCAAAGTGCGCTCAAGTTCGGATCTCGGACTAGCAAGCGGGGAGCTACTAGACCGAGTGTTTGGCATACACAGAGGAAACACAAGGTACCTAATCAATCACAAGAAAAACCAGCACTACAACTTAGTAATAGAAAATATAAACAAGGATAGGATAAAGCAACAAAACGAAAACACATTCAAAGAAAACAGAACATGTAACACCCCTACTCTATTCGGCTCCTAATCATCTTACTTAACAATATAATCGCAGTGGTAATCTCAACAATTGACTACTGGTCACCGTTCTTGCTCGCCCATACGAGTAATAACGTGCTTCCTGATAAGCTCTTAAATACGAAACATTTTCTCGCAGTGACAACAAGAGATAGATCTAAACTCCCAAAACCAATATAAAATACATTCACAGTGAGCTTTCTACGTATCCAAGACCTATACATGTTTCTAGGTTCGTATTAAAATGCAACAGTGCATGTTTAAATAATGTAATCAAACTACCCAGCGCGTCACTCTCTTTGCCGACACCGGAAGTTGCATACCTGCAAAAATGGTAGTTTGTGGTATGGAATCAGCCCCTGCTGAGTATGTTATTACCTGACTGTCATGCACCCTCGGACCATTCAGTTATTTGGTCGAGAGTATGCAATTCGTTTCCATACAAATAGTTCAATGTTGAAACTGTAAAGCAACAATATATATTGCAGTAATCTCAAATAACAAACAAGCCCCCGGCTTCACACATCGCATCGTAATAAACCACTGAAAGCGTTTACAGCGCTTATATGAGTACAGAGACTCCATTCCAACAAACACTTAATAATTCATAATTGAGTTCAGCGACTCACTCGACCAGACACCCAACCACAATTCACACATGAGTACGGTGACTCGACACAACCAGTTCACAACACACAGTATGAGCACAATGGCTCGTTCAAACAAATCCACCAACATACCACACATAACCACAAAGCACAACCAATGAACAACAAGGTGAAGTAACGAGAATTATAAACGAGTATGAACTCTCGTCTTTGGCATGCAAGCCCAAATAATGTTCGCCTAATGTACGAGTTAATATAGTCGTTCGTAATTGTTCAGTCATGTCTAATGACAACGTCTCGTTAGAACGACGTGTCTCTAAGTTACCCATCTCTTATGGCGGGTCACCCACGGCAATAGCCACTCCCAGTGGTAGAGTCGTCTCCGTCCTACGAACAATCTGTAGTTCGTTGGAAATTTATCCAGATACTTATGGCTACCACACGTGTCTAAGCTATCGTATATTATGGATCACAGTTCACAGTAAGAGCCACATCCATAGTTTGTACTTATCTATACCATCGCATCGCTTTACTATTTTTTTCTAACAACAGCAGCATACCAAGGTCGTAGTCCAATCCTGAGTATGTCGACACGGGATCCAGTGCTAGATGACGAGAACGGCGTATAAGCAAGAGAGCCATGTCCGTATATAAGTCTCAGATATTTTATATATGTATTATCCTAATGCTTATTCTACAACGTATTTACTTACGTTCCTTATATTATATACACATATATAAGATAGCATTCATTGCGCTAGTTCGTTTTATATAATTTGTGTCATATATATCGAACGGTACTGTTATCGACACAGTAAATAATAAAGCAGCATTAGTACACACTCGAGCATATTAATTCACACAAGCAGACATTCAATCTTATCACACAGATTTTAACACAATGTCTGAACAACAGGGAAATCCTCAGAGACAATCAAGCCACATAATAATCCAGTTCCACATGCTGTGTATTACGGTGGAGTATGAATCAGCAAGATCCTACGCTCGTCGTGCGTCGTCTCTAACAGTCTATACACAAACACATAATGCTACTGATTAGCATAATGACTGTATAAACAACAAATTCTACGGTATCCTCGTACCGTCACTAATACCTCCCGTTTAACCCCCGTTTATATCAATGTATGTCTTTAATGGTTTATTTAATATTTGAGTGTTATTTTACTCAGAGTCGATCGAGATTAAAAGTGTTATATTACAAAAGTAGTTATCTATGATCCTTGTTTTTTGTATATTGTCATATAATATGTTATAGTTAGCTTTTGTTATCGCATGTAACCCAATGTATGTTTGTACATCATAAGTTTTTCTATATTGCATGTATGATTCTTGTCATACACCATACATTTCACCTTAGTATTTATTTTTCTAAGGTTTGTTTCTCTCTTTTTTTTTCTTTTTCCCAAATTCAATGTGGTAAACAATACTTTGCATTATCAATCCTTATTATCACATGTACAGTCCTAACATTCCATATCCAATGTTGTAATTCTTTTCCCTTTATCATACGTCATTTTAATTATGAAAATATGTGGTCATTAAACCATATTATATTTTCCTCCACAACACATATTTATTTATGTGTATGTAGTCATGGAACTATTTCTTATATGGCAATTCTTATAATATATATTCATTATTTTAATGAATACCTCTTATATTATAAATGTTATAATTCTTATAACATTAAAACCATATTATAAATTTCATTCAAAAATATTAATATTTCCAAACAGTACCTATGTTCCTTAATTATTTACAAAATCCACCACATCATTTATACCATGTTATATTATAGTTGTATAACATATATTTTGACAACTATGTCATTAATACAATATAACCTATAGTTATATATATTGTTAATAAGTACAAAACAGTACTTAAAATTCTCGGTATAAATTAATTTCCACCAAACTTCCATAATTTACAACTTAATCCCAAATTATATTCCTTGTTACACTTATAGTATATACCTTATATTATAATCCTTATTCCTTGATATAATTATAACCCATGGTTATATTTCCTCAAAATAACCGAACAGACCCCATGGTCTATTTAAATTATTTTCCCACCACTTAACTTTCTATATTCACCAATTTCCCCTCTTTATAACATATAGTTTCCTAATTTCATTAAAACCATATATTATACATATGTCCTTATAAGACCTCATATATAATTCCAAAAATCATCAAACTATACCAAAAGGTTATAAACATTATTCCTAACCTTGTATTTTCTCTAAATCTCGATTTTTCCACTTATGTTACCCATTTGTAACAATATTATGAAATACCTTATACTATACTTATTTAATTCATATCAACTCCAAATTTAACCAAATAAATTCCTAAAAATTCCTAATAACCTAAGGTTTGTACTAAACTCCTTTTAGTACCCCCAAGTTTTCGGAAATCACAATACCACCCCAAGTCTTATAAATCTTTTACAATTTAATAAGTATCTTATTATAAGGTAGTATTTTAATTTCTTAAATTCTCCAAACTTGGTCAAAGTCTCCTATATGGTCAACTTTGACTCCTAATACCAAATGGGAACCAATTTTTCGGTAATTACCAATAATAACCTATACTTTTCTATTTTTACAATTTTGACCCAAAACTTTATAAAATGTTATGATTTTTATTAAATTCATTTAAAAACCCTAAATTGTTCTAAATTAAGCCCACGGCTTTTTAACTTCCTAGTAATTACGAATTGGCCCCAATTTTAATTATAAGCATAAATAAAACTAAATAAGCTTATAAACTTAAATTAAAATGGCCTAATGACATGGCCTTATTACAACCTTGAACTTGCAAAATAAATTACACAATAAATGTCTCAAAATATAGCATATATATTCGGCCTCACTTAGATTTAATTACTTTTCCACATAATGTCATAATTTGACCATTATGTTAATTAAATCTCTTAAATGACTAGCTTAATTTATCTTAGCCATTTTTTCCATTTTTAGGTCAATATGACCTATATATATATGTTTTCACTCTCGGCCCCATATATATATATATGCTTAGAAATTATAAAAATCATAAGTTTAAGGTGTTTATACCTTGATTATTCCTTGTATGGGCTCGGTCACTTGTAGGAAAATTCACCACTTGATTTAGACATGTTTAATACACAAAAAACAAGATATGGTTACACTCCAAGCTTGAGTTTAACCATAAGGAATAATTAATGTAAGATTTAAGGCAAAAATCACCTTAAAAATGCAAGGGAAGTTCTAGGTATTTTCGACCTGAACCAAACACACCACAAGGTGTTAGATCCACCATATTGACATAGGAAATAGTTAGATCTCGAAATACTACCTTGTTATTAGGTTTTACCTTGGAAAAATGTCTTAAAAGAGAGTATTTCTCTTGGATCTCGGTCATCCTTGCTCCAAATGGCTAACCAACAGATTCCACATGAAAAGGAGAAGAAGATGAGGCTATGACCAAAGTTTCACAGCCAAACTCGAAGGGAATCAAAAGTTATGAGCTTAAAGCACATTTTTACCTTAAAATGTAGATTTGAACAACCTTGGTCCCTCTACTGGTCTCAACCGAGTTTAGCTCTTGTTCTAACCTTAGAACACTGAGAATAAGCCATAGGAATTGATGAGCCACGAAATTTAGGTGTTGGTAGTGAAGAGATGAAGAAAAAGGGCTAAAAATGACATTAAAACACTTACCTTAAGGACTTAAGAGCTAGGTTTGCCTTCCATGTTCAAGAGCAAGCTTTGAGAGCTTGAGAGGAAGGGAGAACTCGGCTGGGATGGAGGAGATCGGACAAGGAAGGAAGGAGGAGGAAGGAATGATTGAAAGAATTTGAAATAATGTAAAAGTAAGCTTAATTTTCAAAAAGTAATGTATTAGGTAGCATTATTGTCAATCAAGGAATTATTTTGCCTCCTCTCTGATTGCCAGCCGGCTGCCATGGTCCAAGTGGGTCAATTAGTTGACCATTGACCATGCTTGGTCAATATTGACTCATGCGGGCCCCACTTAGGGTTTTATTAATATTTTAATAATAAATTTGTAAAAATTCGTAAATTTCTGGAATTAAATTCCTAATATGATATAATATGATTATATATCATATTTAAGGATAATTATAATTTTTAAGCCCATTAAAAATCAATTTAAAAGGCAATCTCACAAAAACGTGCTTTAAGGAGTTTTAGCGCACATTTTTGTGTCACAGGGTGTTCCTGAGCTTAGTTCTCCTTGAGAATGGTTTTATTGTGTTCCTTGATTCATTATAATACTTAGGAATCCACTTTGGATCTTATTTGAGGTCATACAATCTTTCTGGTGTCTTAAAGCACATTTTTGGCTTTACCGATCTTAAGGCGTGTGTTTTGCCTTGTTGAGATCTTTTAGATTGTTCCCCAATAATATTTAGATGTTTAATAATCATCTTAGATCATTAATAGATCATTTAATTATATTTTAAAGGTTAGGGGTATTTCAGAACACTAGACTTTAAACAAAAACAAAAACTAAAAATACCGGAACTAGGGAAATTGATGGAATCAATTTCCCCGGCAACGGTGCCATAAACTTGTTGGCAAAATTACAAACATAGTAATTAAACCTAGCCAAAATGGGCAAGTGCACCCTATTCGTTGTAATAAAACAAGTGTCGTATCCACAAGGAAATTGGATTCTAAATCCCGAGCTTCGGTATAATAGTTAAGTGCGAATAAGCAGTAAAATGGGGGTTTAGCCAGAGGCAAGCTTGGTTGTTTGTTAATTGAAATGCAACAAAAAACAGTAAAGTGTTTGTATATGGAATGGATGGGGAGAGTACCCTAGGATAGTGGGAATCACCCAATTCACTCAAAGAACTTCAAAACCATGATTCATCATCTCAGCGCCTATTAGAGTTTAGCTCAAGAATCCCCAAATCATGGGGGGTCCAATTTTTACCTAAATAATCAAACCCCTTAATTAAAGGAGGTTCAAGTCAACAAGTAGCATTAAGCAAGCACTCTTAATCAACAGCCCTAAGCATTTACTCCCAAAATCAAGAAAGCAAAAGCTAGGGTTTACTCCCTTCTTGGTCTAGCTCCAAACTCAAGCTCAAATATTGAATGGAACCACCATAAATGCAATAAGAGATCAGTTTAGTGCATTAATAGTTATTGAAGGAAATAAAACGAGAGTAACACATGAGTTAGGTTTCTAGCATTCAATGAGCAAAATGGGTTCAAACCCTCATCCTAGGATACAAATAGAACTACTCAGTCATAGCTAAAGGAAAGAGCAAGGAAAAAGGGAGAATCAGCCATTAGAGGAGCTTCCAAGCTTCAATGGAGGTAGAAATCTTCACTTTCTTCTTCCTCCTTTCTTCTCTTCTCTTCTCCTCTTTTTTTCTCCTCTATTTTCGCCTCTCTCTCGTCAGTTTAGGGTTGAAGTCGTGAGTCTTTGATAATCCGAGAAGAGCCCCCAAAATCAGCTTTTAAAAACGCAGATCTGGGCAGATTTTCCGTCCGACCGACCCAGACTGGGTCGGTCCCGTGGGTCGGTCGGTCTCCGAAGAAGAGAGCACGTGAGAAATTTTAAGTATGTCCGACCCATGTCCGACCCAGGCTTATGGGTCGGACGATTCCAGTAGCTTGGGCATCTGGAAAGACCAATCCGTCCGACCCAGAGTGGGTCGGTCCTGTGGGTCGGTCCTGCTCCAGAGATTTGCTCTAACTTCCTCTGGGCCTAGAATCTTCATTGTGGCTCGGAATTGCTCCCCGTTTGCGGCATTGGAAAACTTGAAGGATGAGGAATCCGTTGATGCATGTCACTAACTCAAAGGGAGCTCAAAAGTATGCTCAAAATGAGCTTTTACCTATCAAGAGATCAAACTCTATAAGTTAACTATTAATCACTAAAACACTCTATTAAGTGGTGAAACAAGTTATGCATCCAATAGAATAAAGGTAAATGAAGCTCTTAAAATAGCGTTATTTCACCACTTATCACACTCGGAACGGGAGGTATACTGAACGTCTGCAATGAGGCAGAAGCCGGCAAGAGCGGCACAATCCTCACCGGTACCTTTCCAGTTAATGGCGTGGAGCTGGACGCATCGATCTTGTTCGACTCCGGAGCCTCACATACATTTATCTCGCTATCTTTTGCGAAGAGGCTGGGGTTAGACCGTGAAGAGATGCCCGACTTTCTAGTCACTCTCCCGTCGAAAGAGCGGATTAGGTGTACCCGCTACCACCGAGATGCTGTTGTACGAATTAAGGATGAAAAGTTCCCGATCGACATGATAGAGTTCGAGGGACTTGGATTCGATGTTATTGTCGGGATGAACTGGTTAGAGCGGTACAAGGGTAGAATCCTATGCCGAGCATCGTCTGCTTCTTCGGAGTCTGTCTGGGGTTACCATATCATACCGCCAGAGGCCCAGGGAGCCTTCGACTCAGATCATCACCGCCATGGCCATGTACCGTGAGTTACAACGAAATGACGATGTGTACCTCTGCTATGTTCCGGACAGAGAGAGATCCAGAGTTTAGCCCAGATGTGTCGGTAGTGTCGGAGTTTCCTGATGTATTTCCTAAGGAACTGCCGGGCATGCCGCCAGCACGGGAAGTAGAGTTTGAGATTGAATTAGTGCCGGGAACCGGACCAATAGCGAAGGTGCCCTATCGTATGGCTCCAGCCGAGATGACAGAGCTTAAGGAGCAGCTGAGAGACCTACTCGACAAGGGATTTATCCGCCCGAGCGCTTCACCATGGGGAGCGCCGGTCCTCTTCGTGAAGAAAAAGGACGGTAGTCTCCGCCTCTGTATCGATTATCGTGAGCTGAAAGCAGTTACAGTGAAGAACCGTTATCCTTTACCACGCATTGACGACTTATTTGACCAGTTGAAAGGAGCATCTGAAATACCCCTAACCTTTAAAATATAATTAAATGATCTATTAATGATCTAAAATGATTAATAAACATCTAATACTATTGGGGAACAATCTAAAAGATCTCAACAAGGCAAAACACACCTTAAGATCGGTAAAGCCAAAAATGTACTTTAAGACACCATAAAGATTGTATGACCTCAAATAGGATCCAAAGTGGATTCCTAAGTATTATAATGAAGCAAGGAACACAATAAAACCGTTCTCAAGGAGAACTAAGCTCAGGAACACCCTGTGACACAAAAATGTGCGCTAAAACTCCTTAAAGCATGTTTTCGTGAGATTGCCTTTTAAATTGATTTTTAATGGGCTTAAAAATTATAATTATCCTTAAATATGATATTTATCATATTGTATCATATTAGGAATTTAATTCCAGAAATTTACGAATTTTTACAAATTAATATTAAAATATTAATAAAACCCTAAAGTGGGGCCCGCATGAGTCAATATTGACCAAGTATGGTCAATGGTCAATTAAATGACCCATTTAAACCCTTGGAATCGGCTGGCAAGGGAGGAGGAGACAGCCTACAATCATTATGGGACAAACTATACCTAATACCAATTACTTTTGAAAATTAAGTTACTTTTTCAATTATTTCAAAACTTACCCATTCCTTCCTTCCTCCTTGTCCGATTCCAGCCCTGTCAACCGAGCTCTCCCTTCCTCTCAAGCTCTCAAAGCTTTCTCTTGAACATGGAAGGCAAACCTAGCTCTTAAGTCCTTAAGGTAAGTGTTTTAATGTCATTTTTAGCCCTTTTTCTTCATCTCTTCACTACCAACACCTAAATTTCGTGGCTCATCAATTCCTATGGCTTATTCTCAGTGTTCTAAGGTTATAACAAGAGCTAAACTCGGTTGAGACCAGTAGAGGGACCAAGGTTGTTCAAATCTACATTTTAAGGTAAAAATGTGCTTTAAGCTCATAACTTTTGATTCCCTTCGAGTTTGGCTGTGAAACTTTGGCCATAGCCTCATATTCTTCTCCTTTTCATGTGGAATCTGTTGGTTAGCCATTTGGAGCAAGGGTGGCCGAGATCCAAGAGAAATACTCTCTTTTAAGGCATTTTTCCAAGGTAAAACCTAATAACAAGGGTAGTATTTCGAGATCTAATTATTTCCTATGTCAATATGGTGGATCTAACACCTTGTGGTGTGTTTGGTTCAGGTCGAAAATACCTAGAACTTCCCTTGCATTTTTAAGGTGATTTTTGCCTTAAATCTTACACTAATTATCCCTTATGGTTAAGCTCAAGCTTGGAGGGTAACCATATCTTGTTTTTGTGTATTAAACATGTCTAAATCAAGTGGTGATTTTCCTACAAGTGGCCGAAAGCATACAAGGCTTAATCAAGGTATAAACACCTTAAACTTATGGTTTTTGTAATTTTTAAGCATATACATATATATGGCCGAGAGTGAGAGTGAATATATAAATATAGGTCACATTGACCTAAAAATGGAAAAAAATGGCTAAGATAAATTAAGCTAGTCATTTAAGGGATTTAATTAACATGATGGTCAAATTATGACATTATGTGGAAAAATAATTAAACCTAAGTGAGGCCGAATATATATGCTATATTTTGAGACATTATGGTGTAATTTATTTTGCAAGTTCAAGGTTGTAATAAGGCCATGTCATTAGGCCATTTTATTTTAAGTTTATAAGCTTATTTAGTTTTATTTATGCTTATAATTAAAATTGGGGCCAATTTGTAATTACTAGGAATTTAGAAAGCCGTAGGCTTAATTTAGAGCAATTTAGGCTTTTTAAATAAATTTAATAAAAATTATAACATTTTATAAAGTTTTGGGTCAAAACTGTAAAAATAGAAAAGTATGGGGTATTGTTGGTAATTACCGAAAGTTTGAGTCCCAATTGGTATTAGAAGTCAAAGTTGACTATATAGGAGACTTTGACCAACTTTAGAGAATTTTAGAAATTAAAATACTACCTTATAATAAGATACTTATTAAATTGTAAAAGATTTATAAGACTTGGGGTGGTATTGTGATTTCCGAAAGCTTGGGGGTACTAAAAGGAGTTTAGTACAAACCTTAGGTTATTAGGAATTTTTAGGAATTGATTTGGTTAAATTTGGAGTTAATATGAATTAAATAAGTATAATATAAGGTATTTCATAATATTGTTACAAATGGGTAACATATGTGGTAAAATCGAGATTTAGAGAAAGTATAAGGTTAGGAATAAGGTTTATAACCTTTTGGTATAGTTTGGTGATTTTTGGAATTATATACAAGGTTTTATAAGGACATATGTATAATATATGATTTTAATGGAATTAGGAAACTATATGTTATAAAGAGGGGAAATTGGTGAATATAGAAAGTTAAGTGGTGGAAAAATAATTTAAATAGACCATGGGGTCTGTTCGGTTATTAGAAATATAACCATGGGTTATAAGTATATTAAGGAATAAGGATTATAATATAAGGTATATACTATAAGTGTAACAAGGAAATATAATTTGGGGTTGAGTTGTAAATTATGGAAGTTTTGGTGGGAATAATAATACCGAGAGTTTTAAGGGCTGTTTGGTATTTATTAACAATATATAACTATAAGTTATAATTGTTTTAATGACATAGTTGTCAAAATATATGTTATATAACTATAATATAACATGGTATAAATTATGTGGAGGATTTTGTAAATAATTAAGGAACATAGGTGCTGTTCGGAAATATTAATATTTTTGAATGAACTTTATAATATGGTTTTAATGTTATAAGAATTATAACATTTGTAATATAAGAGGTATTCATTAAAAAGGATGAATATATATTATAAGAATTGCCATATAAGAAATAGTTCCATAAATACATACACATAAATAAATATGTGTTGTGGTGGAAAATATAATATGGTTTAATGACCATATATTTTCATAATTAAAATGACATATGATAAAGGGAAAAGAATTACAAACATTGGATATGGAATGTTAGGACTGTACATGTGATAATAAGGATTGATAATGCAAAGTATTGTTTACCACATTGAATTTGGAAAAAGAAAAAAAAAAAGAGAGAAACAAACCTTAGAAAAATAAATACTAAGGTGAAATGTATGGTGTATGACAAGAATCATACATACAATATAGAAACAAGCTATATGATGTACAAACATACATTAGGTTACATGCGATAACAAAAGCTCAACTATAAAGTATATTAATATACGAGACAAGACTACGCTTGTAATATAACACTTTTCCAATCTCGAGTTAAACCTAAAACCCGACAAACATTGACAGTTAATAACGGGGGTTAACCGGGAGGTATTAGTGACGGTACGGGTACCGTAGATTTTGTGTTGTTATACAGTATGCTAATCAGTAGCATTATGTATTGTATAGACTGTTAGAGACGACGCACGGAGCATAGGATCTTGCTGATTCATACTCCACCGTAATACTCTCAGGGTGAACGGTATGTTATTTATGTGGCTTGATTGTCTCTGAGGATTTCCTCAGTTCAGACATTGTGTGAAAATCTGTGATAAGATTGAATGTCTGCTTGTGTGAATTAATATGCTTGAGTTGTGTATTAATGCTGCCTTATTATTACTGTTGTGCGATAACAGTATCGTTCGTATATATGAACATATTATAAAACGAACTAGCGGCAATGATGCTATCTTATATGTGTAATATAAGGAACGTAAGTAAAACGTTGTAGCATTAGGATAATAAGATATATAAAATATCTGAGACTTATATACGGAGCATTGGCCTCTTTAACGCCGCTCTCGTATCTAGCACTGGATCCCGAGTCGACATACTCAGGATTGGACTACAACCTTGGTCTGCTGTGTTAGAAAAAAAAGAATAGTAAAGCGATGCGATGGTATAGATAAGTTTATCAAGGATGTGGCTCTTGCTGCGAACTGTGATCCATTAACGATACTAGGACACCGTGTGGTAGCCGTAAGTATCTGGATAAATTTCCAACGAACTACAGATTGTTCGTAGGACGGAGACTCTACCGCTGGAGTGGTTATTGCCGTGGGTGACCCGCCATAAGAGATGGGTAACTTAGAGACACGTCGTTCTAACGAGACGTTGTCATTAGACATGATTGAACAATTACGAACGACTATGTTAACTCGTACATTAGGCGAACATTATTTGGGCTTGCATGCCAAAGACGAGAGTTCATACTCGTTTATAACTCTCGTTACTTCGCCTTGTTGTTCATTGGTTGTGCTTTGTGGTCATGTGTGGTATGTTGGTGGTTGATTTGTTTGAACAAGCCATTGTGCTCATATTGTGTGTTGTGAACTGGTTGTGTCGAGTCACCGTACTCATGTGTGGATTGTGGTTGGGTGTCTGGTCGAGTGAGTCGCCGAACTCAATTATGAATTATTAAGTGTTTGTTGGAGTGGAGTCTCTGTACTCATATAAGCGCTGTAAACGCTTTCAGTGGTTTATTACGATGCGATGTGTGAAGCCGGGGGCTTGTTTGTTATTTGAGATTACTGCAATATATATTGTTGCTTTACAGTTTCAACATTGAACTATTTGTATGGAAACGAATTGCATACTCTCGACCAAATAACTGAATGGTCCGAGGGTGCATGACAGTCAGGTAATAACATACTCAGCAGGGGCTGATTCCATACCACAAACTACCATTTTTGCAGGTATGCAACTTCCGGTGTCGGCAAAGAGAGTGACGCGCTGGGTAGTTTGATTACAGTTATTTAAACATGCACTGTTGCATTTTAATACGAACCTAGAAACATGTATAGGTTTTTGGATACGTAGAAAGCTCACTGTGAATGTATTTATATTGGTTTTCGGGAGTTTAGATCTATCTCTTGTTGTCACTGCGAGAAAATGTTTCGTATTTAAGAGCTTATCAGGAAGCACGTTATTACTCGTATGGGCGGAGGAACGGTGACCAGTAGGCAATTGTTGAGATTACCGCTGCGATTATATTGTTAAGTAAGATGATTAGGAGCCGAATAGAGTAGGGGTGTTACAAAAGTGGTATCAGAGAGGAGTACCGCTCTGATGACAAGAGATAGTAGGATTTATACAGTGAGCATAGGTTTTGGGAATACGGGAAACGTTGTGAGGATACGTGACCTTGCGGGGTTGATGCAATGCTTAAAACTTGCACACCATAACCGTGGAGGCACTTCAATAATAAATGACCGAAACTACGGTATTAGACTAAGTAAAGGTCTAACCCGTCCTCTTGACTTATGTCAGAGAGAGGTCAGGGTAACAGTACTAAGGAAGAACACGGAGCAGCGGAAGGTGGTGAAGGTCCAGCAACCCCAAGTAACGCGAAGATGGTATGAACCACTCGCACTTGATGGGAGAGCATCCCGGAAAATTTGCAATGGTGCCCCACCCGCCGCAGCCCGTATCCCGAGTACTATCTAGTGAGGCAATGAAATGAGAAACACCACGGAGATAACTCTCCTGATCGGAAAGACCCGATGTGGATGCTAAGAAGATTATGTTAAATGTAGAAATAAGACTTTGTGTTTTGATGTAATGCTTAGGACCGGGGGTCCTGGTAATGACATAATGTCTACCATACGAGGATGTGATAAATAATGGACCGAGTTGAGGAGAAAAATTTCCTGTAGGACTAATGGGGCTAACTTGCTATGAGCAAAGCAACCCTGTCCTATATCCAAGAAAACACTGGTCAGTGCGCTTGGGGGAAAAGGAAGTGGAAACGACGAGTAATGATTAGTTTAAAGATATGTAATAGATGGAAGGAATTACCTTTTTAAAGTCTCACCCGAAGCGAGTAACTCTAAACCATGCAACACTGAAGGTTCAAGATGGCCCGACGTGCATGAGGGGAAATCTTGAGAACTGTAGGAACAAGAACTCGTCAAATTGCTATCATGCAACACCTCGTGAGGAGAGTAAGACTTTATTACCATAACAAGCTTGTGGGAACGAGTGCGGGAGTGAGACTATATAAATTTGAATAAGAACTTTTGACTTGAACAGGAACCCGACTAGGGAATAGCACTGCACTAAACACACCGTACCGGTGGTGCAGGCTGCATGGCGCACTTGCCACTGCAAGTGCCACACTAACCAAAGTACTAAATTTCAACCTACCTTGCGCATTTGCTACAGCAAGTGCAGCGACAGTAAACTAACCCTAAAGGACGTGGTGGTCCAGGCGGTTACCAATAGAACACTAAATCTTATGTAAGTCCGTAATGCAATAAAGCAGGACACAACCTTCTTAAGGGCAGGGGTACGAAACCCTTGGGTTTGAGGTCGAGAGAACCTCGAGAAGACCTAGCCGGTCTGACCATTAAACCAAAGAAAAAAAATACACCATTTAGTAGAATATTAAAAGGGGAGTGAATGAGAATAACAATAGTGCTGTGTACTATGAGTTTTGCACCTTGTCTAGTGCTGTGTACTATGAGTTTTGCACCTTGTCTAGTGCTGTGTACTATGAGTTTGCACCTTGTCTAGTGCTGTGTACTATGAGTTTTGCACCTTGTCTAGTGCTGTGTACTATGAGTTTTTTCACCTTGTCTAGTGCTGTGTACTATGAGTTTTGCACCTGGTTGGATATATAAATAGTACCGCTGAGTACTTTGTGGATGAATTGGATGTGCACCTTGTTTAGTGCTATGAAACGAATGAGCTTATACCATGAGTTTGACTACTTGATATATGCTGTATGTATAGACTAGGTCTGAACCTAGTGGGAGTTACTCCCTAGCAATGGACTGTTTGGTTACTTAGTGGAACTTGATTCCTTAGGTGAACTGTAGAGGGTAAGGACTTCGGGACGAAGCCTTTTTAAGGGGGGTAGACTGAAATACCCCTAACCTTTAAAATATAATTAAATGATCTATTAATGATCTAAAATGATTAATAAACATCTAATTACTATTGGGGAACAATCTAAAAGATCTCAACAAGGCAAAACACGCCTTAAGATCGGTAAAGCCAAAAATGTACTTTAAGACACCATAAAGATTGTATGACCTCAAATAGGATCCAAAGTGGATTCCTAAGTATTATAATGAAGCAAGGAACACAATAAAACCGTTCTCAAGGAGAACTAAGCTCAGGAACACCCTGTGACACAAAAATGTGCGCTAAAACTCCTTAAAGCACGTTTTCGTGAGATTGCCTTTTAAATTGATTTTTAATGGGCTTAAAAATTATAATTATCCTTAAATATGATATTTTATCATATTGTATCATATTAGGAATTTAATTCCAGAAATTACGAATTTTTACAAATTAATATTAAAATATTAATAAAACCCTAAAGTGGGGCCCGCATGAGTCAATATTGACCAAGTATGGTCAATGGTCAATTAAATGACCCATTTAACCCCTTGGAAATCGGCTGGCAAGAGGGAGGAGACAGCCTACAATCATTATGGGACAAACTATACCTAATACCAATTACTTTTGAAAATTAAGTTACTTTTTCAATTATTTCAAAACTTACCCATTCCTTCCTTCCTCCTTGTCCGATTCCAGCCCTGTCAACCAAGCTCTCCCTTCCTCTCAAGCTCTCAAAGCTTGCTCTTGAACATGGAAGGCAAACCTAGCTCTTAAGTCCTTAAGGTAAGTGTTTTAATGTCATTTTTAGCCCTTTTTCTTCATCTCTTCACTACCAACACCTAAATTTCGTGGCTCATCAATTCCTATGGCTTATTCTCAGTGTTATAAGGTTATAACAAGAGCTAAACTCGGTTGAGACCAGTAGAGGGACCAAGGTTGTTCAAATCTACATTTTAAGGTAAAAATGTGCTTTAAGCTCATAACTTTTGATTCCCTTCGAGTTTGGCTGTGAAACTTTGGCCATAGCCTCATCTTCTTCTCCTTTTCATGTGGAATCTGTTGGTTAGCCATTTGGAGCAAGGGTGGCCGAGATCCAAGAGAATACTCTCTTTTAAGGAATTTTTCCAAGGTAAAACCTAATAACAAGGTAGTATTTCGAGATCTAATTATTTCCTATGTCAATATGGTGGATCTAACACCTTGTGGTGTGTTTGGTTCAGGTCGAAAATACCTAGAACTTCCCTTGCATTTTTAAGGTGATTTTTGCCTTAAATCTTACACTAATTATCCTTATGGTTAAGCTCAAGCTTGGAGGGTAACCATATCTTGTTTTTTGTGTATTAAACATGTCTAAATCAAGTGGTGATTTTTCCTACAAGTGGCCGAAAGCATACAAGGCTTAATCAAGGTATAAAAACACCTTAAACTTATGGTTTTTGTAATTTTTAAGCATATACATATATATGGCCGAGAGTGAATATATAAATATAGGTCACATTGACCTAAAAATGGAAAAAAATGGCTAAGATAAATTAAGCTAGTCATTTAAGGGATTTAATTAACATGATGGTCAAATTATGACATTATGTGGAAAAATAATTAAACCTAAGTGAGGCCGAATATATATGCTATATTTTGAGACATTTATGGTTGTGTAATATATTTTGCAAGTTCAAGGTTGTAATAAGGCCATGTCATTAGGCCATTTTATTTAAGTTTATAAGCTTATTTAGTTTTATTTATGCTTATAATTAAAATTGGGGCCAATTTGTAATTACTAGGATTTAGAAAGCCGTAGGCTTAATTTAGAGCAATTTAGGCTTTTTAAATAAATTTAATAAAAATTATAACATTTTATAAAGTTTTGGGTCAAACTGTAAAAATAGAAAAGTATGGGGTATTGTTGGTAATTACCGAAAGTTTGAGTCCCAATTGGTATTAGAAGTCAAAGTTGACTATATAGGAGACTTTGACCAACTTGAGAAATTTTAGAAATTAAAATACTACCTTATAATAAGATACTTATTAAATTGTAAAAGATTTATAAGACTTGGGGTGGTATTGTGATTTCCGAAAAGCTTGGGGTACTAAAAGGAGTTTAGTACAAACCTTAGGTTATTAGGAATTTTAGGAATTGATTTGGTTAAATTTGGAGTTAATATGAATTAAATAAGTATAATATAAGGTATTTCATAATATTGTTACAAATGGGGGTAATATGTGGTAAAATCGAGATTTAGAGAAAGTATAAGGTTAGGAATAAGGTTTATAACTTTTGGTATAGTTTGGTGATTTTTGGAATTATATACAAGGTTTTATAAGGACATATGTATAATATATGATTTTAATGGAATTAGGAAAACTATATGTTATAAAGAGGGGGGAAATTGGTGAATATAGAAAGTTAAGTGGTGGAAAAATAATTTAAATAGACCATGGGGTCTGTTCGGTTTTTTGAGAATAATAACCATGGGTTATAAGTATATTAAGGAATAAGGATTTAATATAAGGTATATACTATAAGTGTAACAAGGAAATATAATTTGGGGTTGAGTTGTAAATTATGGAAGTTTTGGTGGGAATTAATTAATACGAGAGTTTTAAGGGGTTTGGTATTATTAACAATATATAACTATAAGTTATAATTGTTTTAATGACATAGTTGTCAAAATATATGTTATATAACTATAATATAACATGGTATAAATTATGTGGAGGATTTTGTAAATAATTAAGGAACATAGGTGCTGTTCGGAAATATTAATATTTTTGAATGAACTTTATAATATGGTTTTAATGTTATAAGAATTATAACATTTGTAATATAAGAGGTATTCATTAAAAAGGATGAATATATATATAAGAATTGCCATATAAGAAATAGTTCCATAAATACATACACATAAATAAATATGTGTTGTGGTGGAAAATATAATATGGTTTAATGACCATATATTTTCATAATTAAAATGACATATGATAAAGGGAAAAGAATTACAAACATTGGATATGGAATGTTAGGACTGTACATGTGATAATAAGGATTGATAATGCAAGTATTGTTTACCACATTGAATTTGGAAAAAAAAAAAAGAGAGAAGCAAACCTTAGAAAAATAAATACTAAGGTGAGATGTATGGTGTATGACAAGAATCATACATGCAATATAGAAACAGACTATATGATGTACAAACATACATTAGGTTACATGCGATAACAAAAGCTCAACTATAAAGTATATTAATATACGAGACAAGACTACGCTCGTAATATAACACTTTTCCAATCTCGAGTTAAACCTAAAACCCGACAAACATTGACAGTTAATAACGGGGGTTAACCGGGAGGTATTAGTGACGGTACGGGGTACCGTAGAATTTTGTGTTGTTATACAGTATGCTAATCAGTAGCATTATGTATTGTATAGACTGTTAGAGACGACGCACGGAGCATAGGATCTTGCTGATTCATACTCCACCGTAATACTCTCAGGGTGAACGGTATGTTATTTATGTGGCTTGATTGTCTCTGAGGATTTCCTCAGTTCAGACATTGTGTGAAAATCTGTGATAAGATTGAATGTCTGCTTGTGTGAATTAATATGCTTGAGTTGTGTATTAATGCTGCCTTATTATTACTGTTGTGCGATAACAGTACCGTTCGTATATATGAACTATTATAAAACGAACTAGCGGCAATGATGCTATCTTATATGTGTAATATAAGGAACGTAAGTAAAACGTTGTAGCATTAGGATAATAAGATATATAAAATATCTGAGACTTATATACGGAGCATTGGCCTCTTTAACGCCGCTCTCGTATCTAGCACTGGATCCCGAGTCGACATACTCAGGATTGGACTACAACCTTGGTCTGCTGTGTTAGAAAAAAAAAGAATAGTAAAGCGATGCGATGGTATAGATAAGTTTATCAAGGATGTGGCTTGCTGTGAACTGTGATCATTAACGATATAGGACACCGTGTGGTTAGCCGTAAGTATCTGGATAAATTTCCAACGAACTACAGATTGTTCGTAGGACGGAGACTCTACCGCTGGAGTGGCTATTGCCGTGGGTGACCGCCATAAGAGATGGGTAACTTAGAGACACGTCGTTCTAACGAGACGTTGTCATTAGACATGATTGAACAATTACGAACGACTATGTTAACTCGTACATTAGGCGAACATATTTGGGCTTGCATGCCAAAGACGAGAGTTCATACTCGTTTATAACTCTCGTTACTTCGCCTTGTTGTTCATGGTTGTGTGCTTTGTGGTCATGTGTGGTATGTTGGTGGGTTTGTGAACAATGAGCCATTGTGCGCATATTGTGTGTGTGAACTGGTGTGTCGAGCACCGTACTCATGTGTGGATTGTGGTTGGGTGTCTGGTCGAGTGAGTCGCCGAACTCAATTATGAATTATTAAGTGTTTGTTGGAGTGGAGCTCTGTACTCATATAGCGCTGTAAACGCTTTCAGTGGTTTATTACGATGCGATGTGTGAAGCGGGGGAGCTTGTTTGTTATTTGAGATTACTGCAATATATATTGTTGCTTTACAGTTTCAACATTGAACTATTTGTATGGAAACGAATTGCATACTCTCGACCAAATAACTGAATGGTCCGAGGGTGCATGACAGTCAGGTAATAACATACTCAGCAGGGGCTGATTCCATACCACAAACTACCATTTTTGCAGGTATGCAACTTCCGGTGTCGGCAAAGAGAGTGACGCGCTGGGTAGTTTGATTACAGTTATTTAAACATGCACTGTTGCATTTTAATACGAACCTAGAAACATGTATAGGTTTTGGATACGTAGAAAGCTCACTGTGAATGTATTTTATATTGGTTTCGGGAGTTTAGATCTATCTCTTGTTGTCACTGCGAGAAAATGTTTCGTATTTAAGAGCTTATCAGGAAGCACGTTATTACTCGTATGGGCGAGTAGGAACGGTGACCAGTAGGCAATTGTTGAGATTACCGCTGCGATTATATTGTTAAGTAAGATGATTAGGAGCCGAATAGAGTAGGGGTGTTACAAAAGTGGTATCAGAGCGGAGTACCGCTCTGATGACAAGAGATAGTAGGATTTATACAGTGAGCATAGGTTTTGGGAATACGGGAAACGTTGTGAGGATACGTGACCTTGCGGGGTTGATGCAATGCTTAAAACTTGCACACCATAACCGTGGAGGCACTTCAATAATAAATGACCGAAACTACGGTATTAGACTAAGTAAAGGTCTAACCCGTCCTCTTGACTTATGTCAGAGAGAGGTCAGGGTAACAGTACTAAGGAAGAACACGGAGCAGCGGAAGGTGGTGAAGGTCCAGCAACCCCAAGTAACGCGAAGATGGTATGAACCACTCGCACTTGATGGGAGAGCATCCCGGAAAATTTGCAATGGTGCCCCACCCGCCGCAGCCCGTATCCCGAGTACTATCTAGTGAGGCAATGAAATGAGAAACACCACGGAGATAACTCTCCTGATCGGAAAGACCCGATGTGGATGCTAAGAAGATTATGTTAAATGTAGAAAATAAGACTTTGTGTTTTGATGTAATGCTTAGGACCGGGGGTCCTGGTAATGACATAATGTCTACCATACGAGGATGTGATAAATAATGGACCGAGTTTGAGGAGAAAAATTTCCTGTAGGACTAATGGGGCTAACTTGCTATGAGCAAAGCAACCCTGTCCTATATCCAAGAAAACACTGGTCAGTGCGCTTGGGGGAAAAGGAAGTGGAAACGACGAGTAATGATTAGTTTAAAGATATGTAATAGATGGAAGGAATTACCTTTTTAAAGTCTCACCCGAAGCGAGTAACTCTAAACCATGCAACACTGAAGGTTCAAGATGGCCCGTGCATGAGGGGAAATCTTGAGAACTGTAGGAACAAGAACTCGTCAAATTGCTATCATGCAACACCGTGAGGAGAGTAAGACTTTATTACCATAACAAGCTTGTGGGAACGAGTGCGGGAGTGAGACTATATAAATTTGAATAAGAACTTTTGACTTGAACAGGAACCCGACTAGGGAATAGCACTGCACTACACACCGTACCTGGTGCAGGCTGCATGGCGCACTTGCCACTGCAAGTGCCACACTAACCAAAGTACTAAATTTCAACCTACCTTGCGCATTTGCTACAGCAAGTGCAGCGACAGTAAACTAACCCTAAAGGACGTGGTGGTCCAGGCGGTTACCAATAGAACACTAAATCTTATGTAAGTCCGTAATGCAATAAAGCAGGACACAACCTTCTTAAGGGCAGGGGTACGAAACCCTTGGGTTTGAGGTCGAGAGAACCTCGAGAAGACCTAGCCGGTCTGACCATTAAACCAAAGAAAAAAAATACACCATTTAGTAGAATATTAAAAGGGGAGTGAATGAGAATAACAATAGTGCTGTGTACTATGAGTTTTGCACCTTGTCTAGTGCTGTGTACTATGAGTTTTGCACCTTGTCTAGTGCTGTGTACTATGAGTTTTGCACCTTGTCTAGTGCTGTGTACTATGAGTTTTTCACCTTGTCTAGTGCTGTGTACTATGAGTTTTGCACCTGGTTGGATATATAAATAGTACCGCTGAGTACTTTTGTGGATGAATTGGATGTGCACCTTGTTTAGTGCTATGAAACGAATGAGCTTATACCATGAGTTTGACTACTTGATATATGCTGTATGTATAGACTAGGTCTGAACCTAGTGGGAGTTACTCCCTAGCAATGGACTGTTTGGTTACTTAGTGGAACTTGATTCCTTAGGTGAACTGTAGAGGGTTAAGGACTTCGGGACGAAGCCTTTTTAAGGGGGGTAGACTGAAATACCCC
The DNA here is from genome assembly GCA_023374045.1 of Limonium bicolor. Lineage (NCBI taxonomy): Eukaryota > Viridiplantae > Streptophyta > Magnoliopsida > Caryophyllales > Plumbaginaceae > Limonium > Limonium bicolor. The sequence continues at coordinate 158,952,074 of CM041776.1, read as the reverse complement.
TAACCTTTAAAATATAATTAAATGATCTATTAATGATCTAAAATGATTAATAAACATCTAATTACTATTGGGGAACAATCTAAAAGATCTCAACAAGGCAAAACACGCCTTAAGATCGGTAAAGCCAAAAATGTACTTTAAGACACCATAAAGATTGTATGACCTCAAATAGGATCCAAAGTGGATTCCTAAGTATTATAATGAAGCAAGGAACACAATAAAACCGTTCTCAAGGAGAACTAAGCTCAGGAACACCCTGTGACACAAAAATGTGCGCTAAAACTCCTTAAAGCACGTTTTCGTGAGATTGCCTTTTAAATTGATTTTTAATGGGCTTAAAAATTATAATTATCCTTAAATATGATATTTTATCATATTGTATCATATTAGGAATTTAATTCCAGAAATTTACGAATTTTTACAAATTAATATTAAAATATTAATAAAACCCTAAAGTGGGGCCCGCATGAGTCAATATTGACCAAGTATGGTCAATGGTCAATTAAATGACCCATTTAACCCCTTGGAAATCGGCTGGCAAGAGGGAGGAGACAGCCTACAATCATTATGGGACAAACTATACCTAATACCAATTACTTTTGAAAATTAAGTTACTTTTTCAATTATTTCAAAACTTACCCATTCCTTCCTTCCTCCTTGTCCGATTCCAGCCCTGTCAACCAGCTCTCCTCTCCTTCCTCTCAAGCTCTCAAAGCTTGCTCTTGAACATGGAAGGCAAACCTAGCTCTTAAGTCCTTAAGGTAAGTGTTTTAATGTCATTTTTAGCCCTTTTTCTTCATCTCTTCACTACCAACACCTAAATTTCGTGGCTCATCAATTCCTATGGCTTATTCTCAGTGTTATAAGGTTATAACAAGAGCTAAACTCGGTTGAGACCAGTAGAGGGACCAAGGTTGTTCAAATCTACATTTTAAGGTAAAAATGTGCTTTAAGCTCATAACTTTTGATTCCCTTCGAGTTTGGCTGTGAAACTTTGGCCATAGCCTCATCTTCTTCTCCTTTTCATGTGGAATCTGTTGGTTAGCCATTTGGAGCAAGGGTGGCCGAGATCCAAGAGAAATACTCTCTTTTAAGGAATTTTTCCAAGGTAAAACCTAATAACAAGGTAGTATTTCGAGATCTAATTATTTCCTATGTCAATATGGTGGATCTAACACCTTGTGGTGTGTTTGGTTCAGGTCGAAAATACCTAGAACTTCCCTTGCATTTTTAAGGTGATTTTTGCCTTAAATCTTACACTAATTATCCCTTATGGTTAAGCTCAAGCTTGGAGGGTAACCATATCTTGTTTTTGTGTATTAAACATGTCTAAATCAAGTGGTGATTTTTCCTACAAGTGGCCGAAAGCATACAAGGCTTAATCAAGGTATAAACACCTTAAACTTATGGTTTTTGTAATTTTTAAGCATATACATATATATGGCCGAGAGTGAATATATAAATATAGGTCACATTGACCTAAAAATGGAAAAAAATGGCTAAGATAAATTAAGCTAGTCATTTAAGGGATTTAATTAACATGATGGTCAAATTATGACATTATGTGGAAAAATAATTAAACCTAAGTGAGGCCGAATATATATGCTATATTTTGAGACATTTATTGTGTAATATTTTGCAAGTTCAAGGTTGTAATAAGGCCATGTCATTAGGCCATTTTATTTTAAGTTTATAAGCTTATTTAGTTTTATTTATGCTTATAATTAAAATTGGGGCCAATTTAATTACTAGGAATTTAGAAAGCCGTGGCTTAATTTAGAGCAATTTAGGCTTTTTAAATAAATTTAATAAAAATTATAACATTTTATAAAGTTTTGGGTCAAAACTGTAAAAATAGAAAAGTATGGGGTATTGTTGGTAATTACCGAAAGTTTGAGTCCCAATTGGTATTAGAAGTCAAAGTTGACTATATAGGAGACTTTGACCAACTTTAGAGAATTTTAGAAATTAAAATACTACCTTATAATAAGATACTTATTAAATTGTAAAAGATTTATAAGACTTGGGGTGGTATTGTGATTTCCGAAAACTTGGGGGTACTAAAAGGAGTTTAGTACAAACCTTAGGTTATTAGGAATTTTTAGGAATTGATTTGGTTAAATTTGGAGTTAATATGAATTAAATAAGTATAATATAAGGTATTTCATAATATTGTTACAAATGGGTAACATATGTGGTAAAATCGAGATTTAGAGAAAGTATAAGGTTAGGAATAAGGTTTATAACCTTTTGGTATAGTTTGGTGATTTTTGGAATTATATACAAGGTTTTATAAGGACATATGTATAATATATGATTTTAATGGAATTAGGAAACTATATGTTATAAAGAGGGGAAATTGGTGAATATAGAAAGTTAAGTGGTGGAAAAATAATTTAAATAGACCATGGGGTCTGTTCGGTTATTTTGAGAAAATATAACCATGGGTTATAAGTATATTAAGGAATAAGGATTATAATATAAGGTATATACTATAAGTGTAACAAGGAAATATAATTTGGGGTTGAGTTGTAAATTATGGAAGTTTTGGTGGGAATTAATTAATACCGAGAGTTTTAAGGGCTGTTTGGTATTTATTAACAATATATAACTATAAGTTATAATTGTTTTAATGACATAGTTGTCAAAATATATGTTATATAACTATAATATAACATGGTATAAATTATGTGGAGGATTTTGTAAATAATTAAGGAACATAGGTGCTGTTCGGAAATATTAATATTTTTGAATGAACTTTATAATATGGTTTTAATGTTATAAGAATTATAACATTTGTAATATAAGAGGTATTCATTAAAAAGGATGAATATATATTATAAGAATTGCCATATAAGAAATAGTTCCATAAATACATACACATAAATAAATATGTGTTGTGGTGGAAAATATAATATGGTTTAATGACCATATATTTTCATAATTAAAATGACATATGATAAAGGGAAAAGAATTACAAACATTGGATATGGAATGTTAGGACTGTACATGTGATAATAAGGATTGATAATGCAAAGTATTGTTTACCACATTGAATTTGGAAAAAAAAAAAGAGAGAAACAAACCTTAGAAAAATAAATACTAAGGTGAAATGTATGGTGTATGACAAGAATCATACATACAATATAGAAACAAGCTATATGATGTACAAACATACATTAGGTTACATGCGATAACAAAAGCTCAACTATAAAGTATATTAATATACGAGACAAGACTACGCTTGTAATATAACACTTTTCCAATCTCGAGTTAAACCTAAAACCCGACAAACATTGACAGTTAATAACGGGGGTTAACCGGGAGGTATTAGTGACGGTACGGGGTACCGTAGAATTTTGTGTTGTTATACAGTATGCTAATCAGTAGCATTATGTATTGTATAGACTGTTAGAGACGACGCACGGAGCATAGGATCTTGCTGATTCATACTCCACCGTAATACTCTCAGGGTGAACGGTATGTTATTTATGTGGCTTGATTGTCTCTGAGGATTTCCTCAGTTCAGACATTGTGTGAAAATCTGTGATAAGATTGAATGTCTGCTTGTGTGAATTAATATGCTTGAGTTGTGTATTAATGCTGCCTTATTATTACTGTTGTGCGATAACAGTACCGTTCGTATATATGAACATATTATAAAACGAACTAGCGGCAATGATGCTATCTTATATGTGTAATATAAGGAACGTAAGTAAAACGTTGTAGCATTAGGATAATAATATATAAAATATCTGAGACTTATATACGGAGCATTGGCCTCTTTAACGCCGCTCTCGTATCTAGCACTGGATCCCGAGTCGACATACTCAGGATTGGACTACAACCTTGGTCTGCTGTGTTAGAAAAAAAAGAATAGTAAAGCGATGCGATGGTATAGATAAGTTTATCAAGGATGTGGCTCTTGCTGTGAACTGTGATCCATTAACGATACTAGGACACCGTGTGGTAGCCGTAAGTATCTGGATAAATTTCCAACGAACTACAGATTGTTCGTAGGACGGAGACTCTACCGCTGGAGTGGTTATTGCCGTGGGTGACCCGCCATAAGAGATGGGTAACTTAGAGACACGTCGTTCTAACGAGACGTTGTCATTAGACATGATTGAACAATTACGAACGACTATGTTAACTCGTACATTAGGCGAACATTATTTGGGCTTGCATGCCAAAGACGAGAGTTCATACTCGTTTATAACTCGTTACTTCGCCTTGTTGTTCATTGGTTGTGCTTTGTGGTCATGTGTGGTATGTTGGTGGATTTGTTTGAACAAGCCATTGTGCTCATATTGTGTGTTGTGAACTGGTTGTGTCGAGTCACCGTACTCATGTGTGGATTGTGGTTGGGTGTCTGGTCGAGTGAGTCGCCGAACTCAATTATGAATTATTAAGTGTTTGTTGGAGTGGAGTCTCTGTACTCATATAAGCGCTGTAAACGCTTTCAGTGGTTTATTACGATGCGATGTGTGAAGCCGGGGGCTTGTTTGTTATTTGAGATTACTGCAATATATATTGTTGCTTTACAGTTTCAACATTGAACTATTTGTATGGAAACGAATTGCATACTCTCGACCAAATAACTGAATGGTCCGAGGGTGCATGACAGTCAGGTAATAACATACTCAGCAGGGGCTGATTCCATACCACAAACTACCATTTTTGCAGGTATGCAACTTCCGGTGTCGGCAAAGAGAGTGACGCGCTGGGTAGTTTGATTACAGTTATTTAGACATGCACTGTTGCATTTTAATACGAACCTAGAAACATGTATAGGTTTTGGATACGTAGAAAGCTCACTGTGAATGTATTTTATATTGGTTTCGGGAGTTTAGATCTATCTCTTGTTGTCACTGCGAGAAAATGTTTCGTATTTAAGAGCTTATCAGGAAGCACGTTATTACTCGTATGGGCGAGCAGGAACGGTGACCAGTAGGCAATTGTTGAGATTACCGCTGCGATTATATTGTTAAGTAAGATGATTAGGAGCCGAATAGAGTAGGGGTGTTACAGCATCAGTATTCTCCAAGATAGATCTACGATCCGGTTACCATCAGATCGCCATCCGGGAAGGTGACATTGAGAAGACCGCATTCAGAACCAGATATGGTCATTATGAGTTTACGGTTATGCCGTCCGGTTTATCCAATGCACCAGCCAAGTTTATGGACTTAATGAACCGCTTGTTCCAAGATCAGTTGGACAAGTCAGTGGTAGTCTTCATCGACGATATACTTGTGTATTCGAAATTGAAGGGTGAGCACGAAAGCCACCTGAGAAGTGTGTTGCAAACGTTGAGAAAGAATCAGTTGTATGCTAAATTTTCTAAGTGTGAGTTTTGGTTGAACCAAGTTTCCTTTCTTGGACATGTGATTTCTGAGGCTGGGATCGATGTTGATCCAGCACAAATAGAACCCGGATATATTCAAATTCGGACAAATACTCAACTAAATAGTGGCTCATTCCCTTATTATTTTTCCCTCAATTCTCTCTTACTAATTTCCCTAACCGCCAGGAATATACAAGCTCGCCGGCCCTCATTCTCTTCATTGCCAATTTTAGGAAATTGTAATCTGACTTTTCTCACTCTTTTAATGCTGCCTCCTCCCTTCATCTTTATTCTTCTCAAAACCCTATTTATTCTCTCTTTATCACAATGTGCCGCCACCATCTCATTTTCTTTACTCCCTTTGTTCTCTTCATTTGAACCATAATTGTTGTAAGGAGCCGACATGCTCTGTGACTCTTCTTCTTCATTATCAAACAATAACTTCACTCTCTAATTTCTGAATTCTAGCCAGCGACAAGGACATACATGTTCTGCACTCTTCTTCTCCTCTAAAAACTCCACTCTCTCTTGACTTTATTCCTCTGCTGAACCACAATATTAACGGTGAACAAGGGACAAATTTCTGTAGTCTCGTCTTGTGTTTTCCATTTAGAAGAGAAAGTGTTGGTAAACTGGAAGCTTGAAGGAAAATTCGGTGGTGTCTATAAATTTCTGCATAAGAACCAAAATCTGGAGGAAAATTGTGTCGGGTTTCCTTTGAGTTCAACCGGAAGCTTGAAGGGAAAAGTGTTGGTGGTGCTTGGTCTGTGCCCTGTTCGAACCAAACAGAGAGGCCGAAATTGAGGGCTGAACCCACTTTCTGGAATGGATTCAGGTTGGTTAATTGAACATAATAATTACATGATGTTCAGTATGTTTTGTTTTTGGTTTGTCGAAATTGGATAAAGGTTAGTGGTGACTGGACAAAAATGATGAAGTTGAGTAGTTGGTGTTAAATGGTGAAACCTGGACTATTTTTGGAGTTAGTTCTAGTTTAGTGAGTGGGGTTTTGTTGTACCTGCAAGTGAGTAGAAAATTATGACAACGCTAACTTCCAAACACTAAGAAACTGGTTATGATGTGTATCAAATTGGTGAGTTACTTTCCAAACACAGGAGGCTATTGGATGAGCAAGCTGGTGAAGATTTAGATACGATCTATTAAGTTCATTTCATTGGGAGGTTATGTTTGGGGGAAGTATGTAGAGAATGTTTGCTTGCCGTTAACATCTTCATATAGGATATCGATTGCAAATTCTGGTGCCGGTGAGATTACTGCTAAGGGTAATAATACAAAATCTAACATAAACAAAAAAAATTAATGTTGTGTTTGTGCTAGCTTAGCTTGGCTAGGCTGGCATACTTTCGGAGATTGGTTTGCCAAATTGACCGTATTATACATGGCTTATTTTAAGAATACTACTACTATGACAACCATGGATTTCTAAAATAATAATAATAATCTTGTTACCAAAACGAATAGGAGATTGGCATGTGTGTGGTTGGATTAACTACTCGGTAAATGGTTTTTGCTTTTACATACCTTTAGGTGAGCGGTGGTCCACTTTGGTCTGCGTCAGATTGCTATCTTTTAGACCATAGTTTGAGATTTCTCACAATAGGGAATTTCTAGTCCTTGCTTGACAGTGCCATCTCTGTCTGTAATTTTTTTACATTCATCTGTTGTTATGTGGAATCATCGATGAAAGTACTGACATTTTAATAAACCATGGCCGTGCGTTTTTGACAAATAAAGACAACTCATCTGTATTCTCGTTGTGGGTCTTGTATCTAAAGAAAGGCATCTCTTTTTTTAGGAGGGGAAGGAGACGACCACCTGGATGTAGTAAATGGGATTTTGTATATAGTTCTTCTCACCATTAAAAAGAAAGGAGCCACGTTAAAAGCTCCAAATTTACCACCACGTGTGGTCTGCCTAATAATCCAAAATTGTATTGTTATTATACTATATAAGATTTACCAGGATGGATTCTGTTAATTTACTTTCAGTTGGTTGCCACCTACTTCGTTCCTTCCATGAAGGCGCACTAAATTGTACTACTTTCCAAGTGTATATTGTTGTCCATCCTAGCACCAAGGATTTCCACGTACATACACACTTGGGAGTTGCTTAGTCTTATATATAATACATTGAGCTTCAACTACTTAAAGAAAATGGATGCTGTTGTCTCTGTTGCATAATGAGGAAGATGTGAGCAGATAAGCATATCAGCAGTAGTTTACGCTGCTGCTACTAAAATGTCAAGTGTTGTCTCACAATATGAAATAAATGACAATATAAGTAAGCAGAGGCTAATGTCATTTACAACGGTATGAGCTCCTGCTGCACCAATAATATATAGCATCTCTTGCTAAATTTTCAGCTTAGGTTGTCTTATGGGCAATGAATTAACTACATTGAAATGTTGTTTAGGATTTAAAAGAGTATAGATCAATTAGGTGTGAGACATCTCCTGATGTGCTATTGTCGTTAGTAAGATATCATAGATAAATGAGTATATGCTTGCTACACTATTTAGTTTGTGCTACTTAGATATGTTTAAAATACATATTATAAACATGGTGAGGATTGAATTATAAGTTAATGTTGAAGTGCTGATATATTTTTCAATGATTACTCCTTCCAATTTTAATATGATATAAGTATATAATTATAACATTATAAAATGTTATGTGGTCAAAATGTAATAAATGGGAAATATATTGCTGTTGCACAAATATAATTGTTAGAAAATGAATTTTAGATTATGGTCTACCATGTTAAAAATGTTATAAAAATTATATAGTATTAATGTGATTTAAATGGAACTTAAGGAAATTCACTTGAAATAAATGTGACAAATAATTAATAATGGGATTTAAAAACTAAAGTGTATATTAAATAAACTTTAGAAATTGTTATGGTATTAAATAAAGGTTACATAATATTAAGATAAGAATCTTAATATAAGTTGCATAATATAATACAAACTGGTAAGTATAATCATCTTACATAAAATGATGAAATATAATATTTAATAAAAGAATTTTATAATTCATTTATACCAACATATATATGTTGGCGTGAACTATATATAGGATGTGTATATTATACGGTTGGGAACCATATAGTGTTTCATGATGAATGTTATGAATGAATAAAGTTGATAAACTATAAATTATACAATTAGGAGTAACATATTACAAAGTACATGAATTATATAATACAATGTATTATAATGAATGTTGTAACTAATGCATATAAATGAATTAATCAAGTAAATATGATTAGTCAGGTCAACATGCTTGACCGAGTCAACTAGTTTGACCGAAGAAGTCAAGTTGACCAACTCATATATATAATGAGAGTTTAAGGAGTAATATTGTTATACATGACAAACAATAACATATGAATACACAATCACATGCTATTCTATATATATACGCTTATATATACAATTATATTATACAAGTGGCTATAAACATGTATATATATGTATGACTATGATATACAATAGTTTGGTAAGAGTATCAATAAGATACTAGACCGTAAATAAATATTGCAAGTTATAATGGATTAAATCCAACAGTCGAGAATTAGCAAGCTATGAGCTTACATAGTGTGACCGACTAATTTAATTAAACCCGAACATACGAAAAACCTAAACTAAATTAATTGTTGAAATCCGGGGATGAACTGTCGGGGTTTTTAATGGTATTCGGATATACTGAATTTTGTTAGTCATGAGGATTGACTCGTAGTGATATGATTATTCCAGATCGTACGTCAGACAGAGGCGCCCGACGAGCTTAGGGTTTTGTGCATCCTTGGTCTGTGGTGTACGGTATGTAAAGGGGTTTGATATGAGATGTTCTGAAGACTTCCCCGGGCTCAAATTTGTTTGCTGTATAAGTGTGTGATGTATGTATGTATTGATGTGTGTATGTATGTGTAAAATGTTATGTGATGTTTAATTGTTTAATTTCCTGCGTCATTTAATTGTGCGCAAACGTCCTTCGGGACTAATACTACGTCGACTATAGATCGACTTATATAAAATACATATACGATTAATGTAATGTGACTGATGTTATTTAATATAACACAAAAACACTTAGGAACGGGACATGACATTGTCGGTCTTTAGAGCACGGCTCTTGAACATGAATATGACCTAGATTACTTCTAGGCATGCGTAAGACCCTTAGGGCGGCTAAGTGATGAATGAATTCTCTATAACTTAAAATTTTAAGGATTCGACTAACTACTTAATCTTATAATGGAAGTTTGGTGTGTGAAGAATAAGCCCAGTATAGTCTCGGACTAACTGGCAACGCATGGAGATCTCCTGAGTGTTTTCCCGGATCGGGTTTCTACTCTAGTGATGCCACGAGCCTACATAGATCGTTGCTCAGTTCGTACCATTATTGGTACTCGGCTTTATGCCACAAACTAAATGACGCCTTTTAGGCAAAGAGGAAATCCCGAGATCTTATATCTCTGGCAGAGTGCACTACTGTTGGTGCCACCAGGACGACTGTCCATAAACAAATACAAATACGGGTTGTCCTAACTTGGCACCCACTTATGATGTGTTGTGATGTAATGAGGACCCGGTAGATCGTTGTGATAATGAATAATAAGACCGTTACTTAACGGATGTTGTGAATTGTTGCTATGGCGTAATGTGTTATGTATGTGCTGTTGCATGTGAAATGTAATGACTGTGCTAATTGTTTACCTTATCGCCTCTCATGTATTTACTGCGTTGATATACCTGTACACCGGTAAAAGCATAAAATGAACTTAATAATGGCGGCCATGACTATTAAGTGACCACTAGGATCCAAACCCGGCATACTCAGCGTTTATCGCTGAACTTTCACAACATTGTGCAGGTGATGATTACCGTCGAAGCCGAAGTGCGGGACCGGGTAGTTAGGGTTTCATTTTACTGCACGAGATTTTATATTGTATTATGATGGATATTAGATAGTTGTTAATGATGTTGTATACAATCAGGAATACTTAGACGCTCACTTGTCGCTAAGATTACTTTCGGTTTAGAATGATGTATAAGTTAGTATCTAGTTATCATTATTGTTATGTATATATTATCAGTATTGCTTCTTTATTATTTTATGTTCTACTTCTTTGCTAGCATGGGCGAGTAATGGAATGTGACACCCGAGTGAGGTTTAATACTTTGTGACTTCCGCTGTGAGAAGTTTTTAATTAATGCTACGAGAGTGATTATTACGTGATTACGAGTGGGGTGTTACAGTTACTAACGGCTATGGATGCGTTCGGCTCAGCATAAATGTAGCACAAATTGACAGCATAAATATACAGCATATGTTTTGGACTCTTTTATTTATTTTTGTTGTTTGTCTAAAAGAGCATAAATGTCAGCATAAATGACAGCATAGATGTCAGCATAAATACCCGCAGCAAATGCTACTTTTTTGTTTTCGTGATTTCACTTCCGTTTCTTTACTCACTTCATAATGCAATTACTGTGACTATTGATTTAAAAAAAAAGAAATTTTTTACAAGTTACTTTATTTGTTACAAATTACATATTGCTTCAAATAATTTATAAAAAATAGTACTACATCTTTAGCCAAATTTAAAAAAAATCACATTTATAATACAAATCTACAATATATTATTTGTAATAGCACATAGATTAATAAAATTAAAAAACCAATAAATATACACACTTGTTGATATATAAATTAAAATATTAAAATAGTATATAGAAATATGAATCATATAAATTTATTAACATACAAAGTTACAAAAATATTATATATTATTAAAAATTATAATTTCACTAAATAAATTCACAAAACATTATCAGAAAATTTGAAACGCTTGTTCTCTTTTTTTACGGTTTTATATTTGTAAGAATTATAAAATTTAGATAATATTGTTTAGGAGTTACAAGTTTTGCTTAAATAATAGAAATAAAAATTTTATTGTTTGTGAATTTTTCTATTTATTTTTACTAACAAAATAAAGTTACATAGTGTAATATAATAAATTATAATTGTAATACGAAAACGGTAAATGCATTATATATAACTAACTTAACCAAACATGTTGCATATATGTTGCACTGCCAAACAGCAGTTTTCAAAACAGCTGCATTTATGCCAGCACATTCCTGCCAGCAAATATGTTGCATTTATGCCAGTGCATTCCTGCTGCCAAATATGCTGCATTTATGCTGCCAAAACAGCCATGCCGAACAGAGCCTATATGTTTATCGTTGTTGTGATTAAGTGTTTATGTATATACTGTTGTGTGTGAATTGTAGTGCCTGTATTTACTGTTTATTTTACCGCCATTCATGTGTTTACTGCTTTAATATACATGTACACCGGTAAAGCATGTAACAAACCTAATAATGGCGACCATGACTATTAAGTGACCAATAGGGTCCAGGCCTGACATACTCAGCGTTTATCGTTGAGCCTTTATGGCATACATGCAGGTGATGATTATCACTGAAGCCGAAGAGCGGGACCCGGGTAGTTAGGGTTTTATTTACCGCACGAGATTCCATATTGTATTAGGATGATTATTAGTTTACCTTGTTAACGACGTTGTATACAATCGGGAATACATAGACGCTCACTTTTCGTTAAAGTTACTTTTTGTTTAGAATGATGTATAGGTTAGTATCTCGTTATCACTACGGTCATGTATATGTTACCAGTGTTGTTTCTTATTTAATTTATTTCTGCTTCTTTACTCGTATGGGCGAGTAATGGCATGTGACACTCAAGTGAGATTTATTGTTGTGTGACTTTCGTTGTGAGACGCTGTTAATTAATGCTACGTGAGTGATTATTACGTGATTCCGAGTGGGGTGTTACATAAATATTATGCTTTTCTTTGCCGTTAAATGTTGAATTTTGGGTGAAAATATTTGTGGAAGTTTGAAATTGAGCCTGATGATAACCTTGAAAATTTTTCTACTTGCAAGTTGTCTGATTAAATTATTTTCTCAAAATATACTCTATTTTCACTAAAATTTGATGGATTGGCTATTTGTGGAGACTAAATGCGTTTAGCTTTGGACCTTGGGAATGAAAGGAAAAGAAAGGACAAAGGCAAGGTACTCCACTAGTTTGTTTATCCTGAACCAAAAACAGGCCTTGTCCACTCGGTTATTAAGTCTTAAAGGGTGCTTCATCATCTAGCTTCCTAAGGGTGCGCAACCTGGGAAAGTTGGCCCAAAGTTGTTACAGGGGTGAAGAGAAAATTCTGGGGGAATGGAAACGATCCCTATATGCTTGATTTACTGAATGTTTATGAATTGAACCTGGGGAACTGAACTGCTTAAAAGTCAAAATGCAATGAAAAAGGGATCTTTACAGGCTATGAGTATGTGGCAATGAAAGATGTTGTGGAATAAGACATTACTAATTGCCCCTTTTGGTCCATTTGGTAATGAAATTGGTGGAAGGTCCTAAGTTAATATGTGTTTTTTGTTTCTGCAGTTCAGTTTATTCATGTTTTTATTAAAATTATTCTCTATTCACTATTTGCGAAAACTGATAGCATAGAGCAGATTGATTTTTCTGATTGCCATTTTGCTTGTTTTCCTCCTGCTTATGTTTGATCCTGGAGTTTAATGTTTTGGTTTGGAGCAGTTATATTCTTTATTTGCTTGAGGACAAGCAAAAACTAAGTGTGGGGTAGTTAATAATGGTGGCCACGGGTCCGGTTCCACCGGTTCCGGTTCCGGTTTCCACCGGTTCCGGTTCTGGAAAATGTGTATTCGTATTCGGAAACCGGTCCGGGCGGTTTCCGGTTCCGATTCCGGTTCCGGTTCTAAAATCTGATTCGCTTCGATTCGGTCAAAAAACCGGTTCCGGTCGGTTTCGGCCGGTTCCGGTTCCGGTTTCGGTTCCGGAGCGTTTCCGGAGCGGTTCCGGAAAGATTGATCGGCTCCAGTTGCTTCGTTTTAGCTCCGATTTGAGATCCGTTGAGCGCACACGTTGCTCTTTTCATCCACTTTACTTCTAGATAGTTATTCTTCAAGTTTAACTTAATGTGTAAGAAAACAAAACATAGAATTTTATTTAATTTACAAAAAATAAGGAACAAAGAAATTTTTATTATATGATTCACTGCCTCATTAAAACCTTATTAGTAAAAACCCATTGGGAAAACCCTAATAAGGAAAAAGTACAGCTACTAAGAGGTTAAATGATTTCAATTTGCACGTCTTAAAAAAAAGATTACATGGAAAGTAATACTAAATTACTAATACATTCTAAAATATTACAAGATAGAAGTCCTAAGTGGTGTTATCCCCATTCATCTCATACCAATCATCATGTTGGCCTTCATATTGCAATGCGCATGCTTGGGATCTAACAGCTATTTTCTCAGAGGAGCGCGCGCCCGAGACCCAAAACGACGTCGTTTTGGCCTGATTACAATGGTAACTTCAACCGGTTCCGGGGCGGTTCTGGTTCCGGTTCCACCGTTGCAGTTCCGGTTCCGGTTCCCGGTTCCGAATCCGACGACGGTTCCAAGCGGTTCCAGGCGGTTCCAGGCGGTTCTGGTTCCGGTTCCGGGCCCGGTTCGGGCCCGAATCTCAAAACATGTATTCGTATTCGGAACCAGCTGAGGCGGTTTCGGTTCCGGTTCCGGTTCCCACCGGTTTCCCGGCCGGTTCCGGTTCCAATCGGTTCCGGGTAGAACCGCCGGTTCCGGGTAGAACCGGACCCGATGGCCACCATTAGTAGTTAATAAGTGGGGGAATTTATCTATGTTTATATGCTTTATTGTTTATTAATTTAAGCTCTAATGTTATATATTTCCTCACTTATGTGATTAATTTTGTTAAATGTTAAGATTAATCCTCACATGTGGTTTTGTGCTTAAACAGATTAAAATACTAAAGAAAATGTCTAAGAACATATGTCAAGAGCTTAACGATCAAACCGGGACCAAACGAGAGCAAAAAACAACTATTCTGGGGCATTTTAAGGTGTATATGGGATTGTGTATTTGTTTACAAACCCTGACCAACCATGAGAACAACTCTCTGCCTAATTTCAGACATGGTCCGGGTTTATGTACTTGTTTGAAAACCCGGACCATCCTTCCGAGAAACTCACTAGACAGTTTTAGACATGGTTCGGGTTTGTGTACTTGTTCACAAACATGGACCAACCTATCGAGAAGCACCTACTGTGTATTTTTAGATATGGTCCGGGTTTGTGTACTTGTTTACAAACCCGGACCATTAATAGGCCGGAATTGCGTTACGAGACTCAAATAAAAGATAAATTTTTTATCTTTTATCAGGGAGGGCACACCATAGAATAAGAAGAGGAAGACTACCGTTTTTGAGCGAAGCTTTATTCTACGTGTGATTTTTTACATCAGAAAGAGAGAGAGTTAGTAGTTTTGGAGATTTTTCACTGGGAGTTTGAGCAGAGCAGACTGGAGATTAGACACATAGACTTCGCCATGGAGTCCTAAACCAGAGTTTCTTCTTGTTCTACTTCTCTAATACTATTTTCTACATATTTGTTTATTGTTAACATGTCTATGGCTGAGTAGTACTTTTAGATTCTGGTTCGCTATGTAATCCGAATTTGAGGTTCCATTATCTTTGTGATTTTACCAGTTTTAATTAGGTTAAAGTTTTGTTCTTTGTTTATATGAATTCTCTGATGGTCTGGCCAATTATTAGAGATTACTAGTTTGTCTGCTTACAAGTGAGAACTGTGGCATTCAATAGACTACAGGAACAAAACCAGTTAATTTGGAGACGACAATTCCTCTAAAATATTAACTGATTATCTAACTATGTCGTGCTTAAAGTTGCTAGCAATTAGGAAATTCATAACGAGAGTTAGGGTTTGGTAATTCTTAATTAGATTTCACTGAGCAGGAGACCGGACGTGAAATAATCTGATCTAGGACTTTAATCTAGAATTTGGTTAACACATTGAGAAGGGAACCGAGAATTAGGAGGAGTAGTAAACAGGGATTTCTCCCATAATTATCAAGAAAACCAACACTTTCCTTTCTACAATTATTGTTATTGTTCTTGTTATTGTTTATTTTACTTAATTTTAGAATTACAATTTCATCAATTAAATCCCCCAATTTCCTGTTTTCAAATTTCATTAGTTTAATAGTTGTTTTAGATTGACATTAGACTAGACACTATGTAACACCCCTAAAACCGGCCTAAGAGTTAAGGGTATTACACGCCGCGTATTACTACCTAATAACGCAAGGCTCTAAAACACTCATATGCAATTCAGGCCCAAAACAGAGTTTCCATAAACATTGTAAACCAGAGTACTCAAATACAGCGGAAGTAATACAAAATCCCGAACACATGATCCAAACAGAAACAATGGTCTAAACAGAGTAAGGCCGGAAGGCTACAAGTCTGGGTAAGTATATCAAATAACAAATGAGCTAAGACATAAACCAAGCTCCAAAAACTGAATAAGTGATCCTTGCTGATCAATCTGCAAAAATGTTAAAAGTAGGGGAGTGAGCACACAACTATGCCCAGTAAGCAGCGACCGTCATCAGTAAGGTCGCTCAAAACAATTGAAGACAGAGGAGAAGCAGAGGTTAGCACAAAACCATAGTTCTCACAAATAGTCAGAGCACTGCTGAAACAAATACAGAATGGAACACCAGAGTTCCCAATTCAGAAATAACCAGAGTTCACAAACAGATAGGGGACACAGTACAATGCACACACTCAGAAGGGTCGAAGACCCATAGACCATAACAGGTCTCTCGGCAACGCAGAAATGACTCGAAAGAGCCAAAGGGTTCGTCAACCCCACATAACAGAAAGGGAATGACCCACACTCAGAACGACGTCTACATGGTATACCACGAAATAGCTCGACCCAGCCATTCACGGCTCAAAAATAGAGTAAAGTGCCCCAAAACAGAAGGTTTGCAAAAACAGAAGCAACCTTGCATGAAACCATGCCAAAACACTTATAATACAGTTGTAGGAACTTAGAGGAGTCCAACGCCACCAACGGCACTCAAATCGGAGCTCAGACGGAGAAGTTATGAAGAAAACAGAGCAGTGTCCGACCTTGGGTCCGGACGTCGAAGTTCGGACGCAAGTCGAGACTCAAAAACCAGAATTGTCAAATGTCCGAACTTGTGTCCAGACATCAATGTTCGGACACAAGTCGATTTGGAAACAGACAGGAAATTTCAGAATGTCCGAACATCTAAGTTCGGACTGATGTTCGGACGAGTTTACGGAAAAACCTACGCGCAAGGTCCGACCTTGTGTCCGGACGTCAAAGTTCGGACACCGGTCGAACTAAAATCAGAGGAGAATCTAAGGGTGTGTCCGAACATCTAAATTCGGACAGATGTTCGGACATACCCCGAACTTTGAAAATCAGAAAGACAAAACACACTGTCCGAACTTCAAAGCTCGGACGGAAGTTCGGACAGTGCGAAAACTGCAGATTTCAGAAGATGAACGAAGCAGAAAAACAACGCGATTCGACACCACGAATCGCCAATTCAGAACACACACCAAAACAGTCATAAATACAGGAGACCATGGGGATTTAGCCATTCAGAAACACAATTTAAACAGCCAACAACAATCGCAATCCGCACACAAATCAGACGACAAAACCTTGCAAACCCCATGGCTGAACTTCCAAACCGAATCGAGTAACCACCTACCTCAATTAGCAGAACGATACCGAACCGAGACCGTAGGCGCAATCCATGCAGGGCAACAATCCGATACAGACCAACAGCCACTGAATTCCACAATCAAAAGCCCAGAAATCAGAAAACACTCGAAGGACCTAGAACCATTCAAGACCCAAAATCTGCAACACAAACCTGAAATCGAAGACCAGGCGAATTACTCTGCTGTAGAATCCCAAATTGATTGCAGCCGACGACCACTGATTCAAACACAATCAGAACCCTCAATCAAAGACTGAAAAAAAAAACGGATGAAACAACGAAGACCCGATTCTGCAATACCAACCTGATAACGAAGAGGGCACCAAACCACAACGAAGATCGCCAATCTGATTGCAGCAGTAGGACCGGAATTCTCAACAGAGGGGAAATTTAGAGAGAGAGAGAGGAAGGAAGAAACTGCCGCTCAGCACCACGATAGAGAACGCTCTTCACGATTGACTGACGTGAAGAGAACAATCAGAATAGAAATAAATTAATTAAGGTTCCTCTCCTTATTAACCTAATTAAAACAATTACCTTAATTGTTTTAAGCAAAGACTTCCTTGCCCTTGACATTTGAAGAAACGCCAACCAAGTCCCACTGACATAAATAATGTAATCCAACTTAGATACAACAATTATAAATCGGACATAATATAAGGTTTGAACTATGGGTTATAACATCACCTCCCCCTTAAAAGAATTTCGTCCTCGAAATTGACTCACCTTACAACTCGAATAGGGAGGGAAACTTGGCACGTAGCTCATCCTCAAGCTCCCAAGTCGCTTCACTCTCTGACTGATCAGACCACTGGACCTTCACCATAGGTAGGGTCTTACTACGGAGCCGACGGACGTCTCTGGCTAAAATGCGGGTAGGCACCGTCTCGAAACTGCAGTCCTCCCTCAACTGAAGCTGGCTGTAGTCGATCACATGGGACGGATCATGCAGGTACTTCCTCAACATAGACACATGGAAAACGCTGTGCACAGCTGACAAGGATGGGGGCAATGCTAAACGGTAAGCCACAGGGCCAATCCTCTCTAGAATCTCAAACGGTCCAACGAACCTTGGGCTAAGCTTCCCACGCTTCCCAAACTGGACTACGCCTCTGACCGGCGACACTCGCAGATAGACGTGATCACCAACATCAAACTCAAGTGGCCTGCGCCTCTGGTCTGCATAACACTTCTGTCTACTCTGAGCAACAAGCAAACGCTCCCGAATCATCCTGATTTTCTCTACTGCACCCTGCACCAACTCAGGTCTAACCAGGACCCTCTCCTTCAGGTCATCCCAACAGATGGGAGACCTGCACCTCCTACCATACAACGCTTCTAACGGAGCCATACCAATGCTCGCCTGAAAACTGTTGTTGTAGGCAAACTCGATCAGAGTCACATGCTGATCCCAGCTACCTCCAAAATCTAGGACACATGCGCGAAGCATGTCCTCTAGAACCTGATTAGTCCTCTCTGTCTGGCCATCCGACTGAGGATGATAGGCTGAACTGAAAGCTAAATTCGTACCCAGGGCCTTATGCAAACTGCGCCAAAATCTCGAAACGAAGCGCGGGTCACGATCAGAAACTATAGTGGTAGGCACACCATGCAGCCTCACTATCTCATCTAGGTACAGATGTGCCAAACGCTCCAAACTGAAAGTCTTCTTCACCGGTAAGAAATGGGCAGACTTAGTCAGTCGATCAACTATCACCCACACAGCATCACAGCCTGAAGGAGTCTTAGGTAACCCCATGACAAAGTCCACCCCTACACTCTCCCACTTCCACTCAGGAATGGGAAGGGGCTGAAGCAAACCCGCTGGCCTCTGGTGCTCAGCCTTCACCTGCTGACAGGTCTGGCACTTCGAAACAAACTCAGAGATGTCACGCTTCATCCCAGACCACCCGAACGACTCTCTAAGATCTCGATACATCTTCACCCCTCCTGGGTGAACTGAATATGGCGCTCCATGAGCCTCCTGAAGGATCTCCCTACGCAGAACTGTGTCATCCGGCACACACACTCGACCCCTGAAGCGCAGACAACCATCACTGGAGACACTGAAGTCCGATCTCTGCTCTGAAGACAGTCCCTCTCTGATCCGACACAAAGCTGAGTCTGACTCCTGACCAACTCTGATCCTGTCGACCAACGAAGACTGAACCTGAAGCGCTGCTATCATACTGGCACTGGCTGGTCTGACTACCCAAACGCCCAAACGCTGAAGCTCTAAGGCGGACCTCTGAACTCCTGTCAAGGCACAAGCTACACCCGGAGCACCTTTCCGACTCAAAGCGTCTGCCACAACATTCGCTCTACCCGGGTGGTAGAGGATCTCCAAATCGTAGTTATGAAGTAGCTCCAACCACCTCCTCTGTCTCAAGTTCAGCTCCTTCTGAGTGAACGGATACTTGAGACTCTTGTGGTCCGTGTAAACCTTACACGACGCCCCATACAGATAATGCCTCCAAATCTTCAGCGCGAAAACCACAGCTGCCAACTCCAGGTCATGGGTAGGGTAGTTATTCTCATAAGGCTTAAGCTGCCGAGAGCCATAAGCCACTACCTTACCCTACTGCATCAAAACACATCCTAGTCCCTTATGGGACGCATCACAAAAGACCTCGAAGCCCTCTGTCCCAGAAGGCAAGGTCAGAATCGGTGCTGTCGTCAATCTCTTCTTAATCTCCTGGAAGCTCTGCTCGCAAGCCTCGCTCCACTCATACTTGATCTCCTTCCTCAACAGACGGGTCAGTGGGGATACAACCTTCGAGAATCCCTCAACGAACTTCCTGTAATACCTAGCTAACCCAAGGAAGCTACGGATCTCAGCAACATTTGTGGGCCTCGCCCACTCCATCACAGCTCTAATCTTCTCGGGATCCACCGAGATACGGTCCTTCGAGACTATATGTCCCAAGAACACTACACGATCGAGCCAGAAGTCACACTTCTTCAGCTTAGCATACAGCTCACGATCCTTCAGCGTCTGCAGAACAATCCTCAGATGCTCCTCGTGCTCCTCTACACTCTTGGAATACACCAAGATGTCGTCTATGAAGACCACTACAAACTGATCCAGATAGGGTTTGAAAACCCGGTTCATCATATCCATGAAGACCGAGGGAGCATTAGTCAAACCAAACGGCATGCCCAGGAACTCGTAATGACCATAACGAGTCCTAAAAGCGGACTTAGGCACATCTTCGGCCTTAATCCTCAACTGATGGTAGCTTGAACGAAGGTCGATCTTCGAGAACACTGTGGCGCCCGCCAACTGGTCAAACAAATCATCGATACACGGAAGGGGGTAGCGGTTCTTGATGGTCACCTTATTCAGCTCTCTATAGTCGATGCACAATCTGAAAGTCCCATCCTTCTTCTTCACAAATAGCACTGGTGCTCCCCAAGGCGAAACGCTAGGGCGAATGAAGCCCTTATCCAGCAACTCCTGAAGCTGGACCTTCAGCTCCTTCAATTCCGCCGGACTCATACGGTACGGGGCCCTAGAGATGGGCTGAGTCTCCGGCGCTAAATCGATGGTGAACTCCACCTCCCTCACTGGTGAAAGTCCGGGCACGTCGTCCTGGAAGACCTCGGGAAACTCTCTGACGATCGGGATGCTCTCCAAGCTAGATCCCTCACGCACTTCTGGCAGATAACACAAGAATCCCTGGCAGCCCTTCCTCAAGAAGCTGGCTGCCTGCATCGCTGACACAACCACAGGCGCACTTGGAACTGCATTCCCAGAGAAAGCGAAGCGAGTACCGTCTGGCAGGTCGAATGTCACCCTCCTAGCTGCACAGTCTATATGGGCATGGTGCTCTGCTAGCCAGTCAATGCCCAAGATCACATCAAAATAGGCCATCCGCATCGGGATGAGGTCAGCATAAAAATTCGTGTCCCTAACTGCTATGGGACAAGTCTTACACACAGAATTCAGCACACAAGGGGCAACCCCACCTACTGGACTACTCACACACAGGTCTACCTCACTAGGCATAGCAGTCAGTCCAAGGTCACCCAACAAATCAGAACAGATAAAGGAGTGCGTAGCTCCGGAGTCAAACAGGCAAAACACATCCTGAGAATGGATCTGGAGAATACCTGAGACGACGTGATCACCAGCTCGATCATGCTCTCCCGCCATAGCATACACTCGAGCCTGAGTCTGAGGCTTCTTCTGGTCAGACCTCGCCCCTGAGTCTGAGCCGGTGCCTCTATCTCCTGAGCCTCTACCGGATGCCTGAGGGCACTGAGCAATCCGGTGCTCCATCGACCCGTACTTAAAGCAGGCACCAGTCTTCTTGTAGCACTCCCTACCAGGATGGGAGTGACCACAAGACCCACACTTCGCCCCAGCTGTCGAAGATGACGAAGCTCCCCGACGATCTCTATAGGACTACTTCTTCTAAGGAGCAGCCACCTTCTTCTGAGGCTCTTCAGCACGCCTCTTCCCCTTGTGGTCCTTGCCAGCCTGTCTGCCCTTGATGTCGGCCTCTACCAGTAGAGTGACATCCGCCACATCTCTGAAGGTCCGGTGACGAAGAGGTGTCACAACGGACCTAATGTCAGGTCTCAGCCCGCTCTCGAACTTACGGGCCTTCCTATGCTCATCAGGCTCCGGAGCATACTTCGAAAGAGTCACAAATTTCCTTACATACTCCTCCACAGACATCTCTCTCCCTTGGCGCAGCCGGTTGTACTCATTGATTTTCTGGTCCTTGTAGACGTCAGGGTAGAACTGCTTGTTGAACTCCAAGCAGAACTGATCCCAGGTCAGAGGTTGAGGATGCCTACCCATCACCATACGCCACCACTCCTTCACCTCCCCCTTAAAGAGGAACGTGGCGAAGTCCACCTTCTGATCGTCCTCTGAGCCCATCACTCTGAGCAGGTCCTCCACCTCAGTACTCCAGTGGCTCGCCTCCTGAGGGTCACCACAGCCGTCGAAAGAAGGCGGCTTTAGCTTCATAAACTCCTGAAGCGCCCTGACTCGGCCTCCCACAGCATTCGCCCCTGCTGGGCCTGCGCCACCAGCTCCTCCACCAGCTCCCCCAGCAGCTGTAGCCATCGTCTGCTTCAACTGCGCCACAAACTGCTGCACTGCATCCGCAGCATCTCCCTAAGGGGTCACTGGTGTTCTACGAGGAGGCATTCTGAGATTCACAAATCCAAAACTTGTCAGAACTGACTCAGACTTCAAACAACTGTCACAACTGAACCTCACACAAGCAAACACAACCACAGACCCTAAAGAAAGCCAAACCTGGCTCTGATACCACTAAATGTAACACCCCTAAAACCGGCCTAAGAGTTAAGGGTATTACACGCCGCGTATTACTACCTAATAACGCAAGGCTCTAAAACACTCATATGCAATACAGGCCCAAAACAGAGTTTCCATAAACATTGTAAACCAGAGTACTCAAATACAGTGGAAGTAATAAAAAATCCCGAACACATGATCCAAACAGAAACAGTGGTCTAAACAGAGTAAGGCCGGAAGGCTACAAGTCTGGGTAAGTATATCAAATAACAAATGAGCTAAGACATAAACCAAGCTCCAGAAACTGAATAAGTGATCCTTGCTGATCAATCTGCAAAAATGTTAAAAGTAGGGGAGTGAGCACACAACTATGCCCAGTAAGCAGCGACCGTCATCAGTAAGGTCGCTCAAAACAATTGAAGACAGAGGAGAAGCAGAGGTTAGCACAAAACCATAGTTCTCACAAATAGTCAGAGCACTGCTGAAACAAATACAGAATGGAACACCAGAGTTCCCAATTCAGAAATAACCAGAGTTCACAAACAGATAGGGGACACAGTACAATGCACACACTCAGAAGGGTCGAAGACCCATAGACCATAACAGGTCTCTCGGCAACGCAGAAATGACTCGAAAGAGCCAAAGGGTTCGTCAGCCCCACAGAACAGAAAGGGAATGATCCACACTCAGAACGACGTCTACATGGTATACCACGGAATAGCTCGACCCAGCCATTCACGACTCAGAAACAGAGTAAAGTGCCCCAAAACAGAAGGTTTGCAAAAACCAAAGCAACCTTGCATGAAACCATGCCAAAACACTTATAATACAGTTGTAGGAACTTAGAGGAGTCCAACGCCACCAACGGCACTCAAACCGGAGTTCAGACGGAGAAGTTATGTAGAAAACAGAGCAGTGTCCCACCTTGGGTTCGGACGTCGAAGTTCGGACGCAAGTCGAGACTCAAAAACCAGAATTGTCAAATGTCCGAACTTGTGTCTGGACATCAATGTTCGGACATAAGTCGATTTGGAAATAGACAGGAAATTTTAGAATGTCCGAACATCTAAGTTCGGACTGATGTTCGGACGAGTTTACGGAAAAACCTACGCGGAAGGTCCGACCTTGTGTCCGGACGTCAAAGTTCGGACACCGGTCGAACTAAAATCAGAGGAGAATCTAAGGGTGTGTCCGAACATCTATGTTCGGACAGATGTTCGGACATACCCCGAACTTTGAAAATCAGAAAGGCAAAACAAACTGTCCGAACTTCAAAGCTCGGACGGAAGTTCGGACAGTGCGAAAACTGCAGATTTCAGAAGACGAACAAAGCAGAAAAACAACGCGATTCGACACCATGAATCGCCAATTCAGAACACACACCAAAACAGTCATAAATACAGGAGACCATGGGGGTTTAGCCATTCGGAAACGCAATTTAAACAGCCAATAACAATCGCAATCCGCACACAAATCAGACGACAAAACCTTGCAAACCCCATGGCTGAACTTCCAAACCGAATTGAGTAACCACCTACCTCAATTAGCAGAACGATACCGAACCGAGACCTTAGGCGCAATCCACGCAGGGAAACAATCCGATACAGACCAACAGCCACTGAATTCCACAATCAAAAGCCCAGAAATCAGAAAACACTCGAAGGACCTATAACCATTCAAGACCCAAAATCTGCAACACAAACCTGAAATCGAAGACCAAGCGAATTACTCTGCTGTAGAATCCCAATCTGATTGCATCCGACGACCACTGATTCAAACACAATCAGAACCCTCAATCAAAGACTGAAAAAAAAAATGGATGAAACAACGAAGACCCGATTCTGCAATACCAACCTGATAACGAAGAGGGCACCACACCGCAACGAAGATCGCCAATCTGATTGCAGCAGTAGGACCGGAATTCTCAACAGAGGGGAAATTTAGAGAGAGAGAGGAAGGAAGAAACTGCCGCTCAGCACCACGATAGAGAACGCTCTTCACGATTGACTGACGTGAAGAGAACAATCAGAATAGAAATAAATTAATTAAGGTTCCTCTCCTTATTAACCTAATTAAAACAATTACCTTAATTGTTTTAAGCAAAGACTTCCTTGCCCTTGACATTTGAAGAAACGCCGACCAAGTCCCACTGACATAAATAATGTAATCCAACTTAGATACAACAATTATAAACCGGACATAATATAAGGTTTGAACTATGGGTTATAACACACTACCTCCTTGGTTCGATAACCTAGGGAATACTTCCTATGAAAACTTGCTACAAAGACCGGTACACTTGCTGAATAAGGTTTTAACCCCAACAGTGCCAAAGTTAAAAGCTTAGCCAAACTCAGAAGCTTAACAAAATCAGAAGCTTAACAGAACATATAAAGCACACAGTAGTGCATCTTAAACCAAACACAGGGAAAGAGAAGATGAAGCAGAGCGCTTTACAAATCAGAAACTTCCAGAAGACAGAAAGCACACAACAGTTTGTCAGAATTCAAAATCAGACAGAACAGACGGAAGCAGAACAACATACAAACATAGGTGGGATACTAGTACTCAATGCATACAACGGAATGGGAAAACTACCCGTAAACAGAACAAGGGAGACACCTGTGAACAGAACGGAGATAACATCCGTGAACAGAACGGGGGAGAAACCCGTGAGAGATTTATAGAAGGATGTCCTAAGCAGCATGCTACGGGATAGCTAGACCCAGCCATCCACAACTCAGACATAGAGAAGACAAGGTCCAAAAACAGAGGTCGAACAAATCAGAGCAGAGGGTGTTATAGAGGGCTAACACCAAAGCACAAGGTCTTAAACACAACCAAAATAAAATTATATAGCTGAAACAGAAGTCCTCAACCCAAATTGCACTATATTTTTGGCTAATTCATGAAATGCCACTAAAAAAAAGAAAGTCACAAAATGTAACTATATTTTCGTAAAAGTCCATGAAATGCCATTATAGTCATTTGCCAAATATGAAATACCACAAACCTTGATATGTTGTTTAAATATTAAACTATGGTATATTAAGGGTAAAAAGTGCCTTAGAAATATTAGTGAACAATCTAAACCATAGTAAAAAGAATAAAGTACCATAAAGACAGTTTGAGCAAAAACATGCTCTAAGCTTGGAATGAACTTGGTTAGGACCAAAAGAGCCTACCAAGACTTAATAACATGCAATTATGATTTGATAAGACCAATTAAGTCCTTAAGAAACATTGGTAGACAATTTAAACCAAACAAAACACAAGAAAACACCATAAAGTCAATTTAAGCAAATACTTGCCCTAGACTTGGTGTAACCTTGTATAAGACCTAAGGGTCATTACAAGACCTTATTAACATGCTAATGAACATGTTAAATCAATTACTAAAGAAAACCAAGCTTGCAAACAAGTTAAAACACAAAATGTGCTTTGAGGAGCCTTAAAGCACATTTTTGAAAAATTGTCTTGGAAATGGGTTTTGAGTGGCTAAATGTCCATCATTACTCTTTAATCAACATGAGTAATACTTATTATCACATTAGGAAGTCTAAATCAATCGGAAATCAAAATTTTCATAATTATGTGCACTAATTTGTGAATAATGCCCAAATAGTGC
Source organism: Limonium bicolor (assembly GCA_023374045.1). Classification (NCBI taxonomy): domain Eukaryota; kingdom Viridiplantae; phylum Streptophyta; class Magnoliopsida; order Caryophyllales; family Plumbaginaceae; genus Limonium; species Limonium bicolor. Next base: position 158,926,088 of record CM041776.1, on the reverse strand, counting down.
TAGTTTAAGACATAAGTCAACTTAGTTAATTAAATGGTCAACATAAGTCATGAAATTCCCTATTATATAAAAGGGGGCCGGTTTTCTATGTGGTGACTTACCACCATGTGCTAGTTAATTAAAGGGAAGAAGAAAACGTAAGTAAATAGAGAAAATACTTTTATAACATAAATATCTCTTAAAGAGTACTCTCTCACCTCATTATCTTCATTTCTCTCATCCCCACCATTTTCATCTTCTTCCTCCCCTCTCAAAATCGTGTTTTCTACAGCACACTCCATTCTCCAACTTCCTTTGCTTGTAACTCTCAACTCCATGCTCCGAATTTAATTCCGAGACTACCGTTGTCTTAGTTAGAGTAAGCTCTACATTCCTATCTTTTCAAATCTTCAAGAACTCCATTTTGGTGCCATGAATAATCTCCATTTAAGGAGGAAAAGCTCACCTTTTCACACCTTGTTGTTCTCCCTTGCTTCAAGGTAAGGAAATCAAAGAAAATCCATGTTTCCCTTCATTTTCATATATGGCCGAAAAATCACCTCTTAATGGTGCATTATCTTGCTTATCATTTAGATTGATTCAAACTTCAAAGGACTAGGAGGATTCCTCTCTTGCTACTTAATCAAATTCTCATTCAAAACACAGGTAAACATCTATTTTAGTGTTTAAAACACTTATGTAAATCTAGGGTTTAATTATGAGTTTAAGTGTGAAGCTTAATGCTCATTACCCTTATATGTGTATTGGTTAGAAGATTGACAAGTGATAAAAGCTCCTTGCCGATTTTCAATCAAGAAACAACAAGAGAAAACAAGTGAGAAAGTTTGAAAGAAGAAGAGGTAAATGACCTCTCTTAATGTAGTTTATGTGCCTTAGGAAATTGAGCTATATTTGCTTATCAAAACAACCTAAAGAGCCAATGGGAAATGAGATAGAAAACTATCCTCAAGGAGGTTATTAAGGGCATATGTAATGTTGTGTGTATTTGCAGGTTAAAGGCAATTATTATGTGGGAAATTCAGTGTTTAAGATTAATGCAATTTAAGGGCCTAAGAGCCATGTTATTTAAGGGCCTAAGTGCCAAGCAATTTAAGTTTATGCACTATATTGTGATGTAGTGTAGTTTAAAGGTTTAGTTGTGTGTAAAGAACATCTCTTGTGAAGATGAATGTCTTTGATTGTTAAAGGATGAAAAACCATGTGTTTTTGTGTAAGAATGTGTATTAAGGGATTGAGTGTTCTTGGATTGTTTAAAAGTGAAAAACTATGTGTTTTGGTGTAAGGTGATACAAGCAGAGCTATGGCAAAATTTAGTTGGGAAAACAAGAGTTTAAAGTGTTTTGGTGAAGTATTGTGACTTAGATTGTACTAGGAATTGTTAAGTGTTAAATTGGTGAAAACAAATGAAATTAAGTGTTCATAAGTATTAGAATGACTTAGCCATTGTTCATGGACATTTAGAGTCCAAAGGAGCGATTTGTGGTATATCAAAGTTATGGTAAGAGTGTGGTTTAATCTTGTGCAATGTTTGGTGTACAATGGAAGTGTAATGCCTTGTGAAGGTTTAATTATGAACTTGTGGGAAAGACTTGAGGAGTGTGTGTAATGGGGATGAGTGTGATGCAAAATGATGCTTTAGGAGTGGTTATCTTGTTGTGGAAGAACACTTTGGTTAGTGGAAGTCTTAGGGCAAAATTACAAGTTACAAGTGTAAGGAAAAATTTCTAAGTGTTAAGGATTTAGTAAAAGTTTGAGTAAATGTTTAAGGAGTTTGTGGGGAGATTAGAGAGGGTTTTAGTGTGCCAAAAAGATGTTAAAACATGTGGAATGCTTGGGAAACGATTGGGGTGAATTTGGAGTGAAATAAGCACTTAAAAACAAGTTTCTGGTTTCGACCTACCTTAAGACCGACCTTGGCAAGGTAGGTCGGGCCCAGAATACCCTCCAGGAAACTTTCTGACTTTGACCTACCTTAGGACCGACCTTGGCAAGGTCGGTCGGGCTAAAATTTTGCAGACGGGATTGTTTCTGGTTCCGACCGACCTTGGGACCTACCCTGCATGGTCGGCCGGACCTTAAAAATAAATTAATTTTAAGAATGTTAAGTGGTATCAGTGGTATGCCATTAAGAGGGTATTGATGATTAGAAAAATAATTATATAAGGACTTAAGAGATTAAGTTAAATAAGATGATTTAAATGTTAAAGTTATAAAATGACATGTAATGATGGGGATTGATAGGTAATGTGTTATAAGGTTGTTTAAGACATGTTAGGTGAGTTATAATGACAATTAAGTGGGTGAAAAGTTGTAGTAAAATGTGGAAGTAAAACAAGTTAAAAATGTGAAGTTATTTAACTAGTTAACGAGATTAACTATGGCACACTAGTCGTTAAATAATCGTATTATCCCGATGTTAATGGAAACAATTGTAATGTTACCAGTTGTTCAAGAATTATTCGAGGAACTTTAGAGGACACAATAGAGTGGACCTTGGTGACAGGTATGGTTTTCTTGCAACCTGTGTTCTATCAGATTACACCGGCTTGTATGCCAACTTGTTTTTCTGCGTGTTTGCCACCTTGCAAGAATAAGCATGAAATGAGTTTATAGTAATTCATTTATGTGGCGTGCTTAGTTTTGATACCGTTTAACCTCGAAAGTGTTAAACCATAGCTAACCAAATCTAGGATCACATAAGAGATCGGTATTCGGATTTAACGACCCAAACTATGGGAACGCTCTAACCACGGCTATGCGTGAGTTAGTTGTGTGTTGTTTGTACATGTAAGTATGTTTACCTCCCTTGTGTGTTTAACCCGCTTGTAATACCATATGGTGTGTGGATGTGATAGGTTCCATAATGGAACTCTTAACTATATATATATATATATATTTATGGGGGGGGGGGGGTGAGGGATCCGGTCGTTCCAGTCACGCGTTGTCTTGGAGTTGAAGTCTACAGTTGCTCTAACTCCCTCTCTGTTATGTTATGGTTGTTTTTCTTCTTGGATTACTACCACCCGCAAGCTTAACCAAAGCTTACCTCTTGATTATTGTTTTGGGCTAGGGGGATATAAGTATGGTGTGATCGGGCTTATATTAAGACCGACACATCTAAGTAAAGTGAGTGTGTACGGTGTGTTCGGAACTATGTTATATCCGACTCATCTTAAGCAAGCATACGTTCTCTAAGAAGAACAATAATTTATTGTATAATGAGCATAGCATGGGAATAGAAAGTCCTCTAGGCTCAAATGAGAAGACTAACTCTCATCTTGGGTACGAGTCCCACGTGACTCACCCCGAGTCATGTTGTATGTATGTTAATATGTGGTGTATGTGGTTATGATGAGTATGTTGATCACGGGTATCAACCCCTACGTTATAGTGAAGAGTTAAGTACAACCAGATTAAATGGGTAAGTGTCGTCTAATATGGGGTTAGCTCCATTAAGGTAGAGACCCTCAGTGGATTAAAGAGCGCAATAATGTGACCTAACAAGTGTTGATGTGTTGATTGAGTTGTTTGGATCCTATTGTTTGGATGTGTGTTATGTGTTAATAGTTTTCCATGCATGATTTAAATATAATCAACTGCATGCTTAGACGACAATTACTTGTGCGTGGCCGGGTAGTATGCGGGCTGCACGATTACCATACCCGCAAAGGTGCTGAGCCCCTTGGGGGGCCACCCTTTCTTTTCTTTTCAGGTACAAGGAGCTAGAAGCCGTTCGAGAGTAGGACTGGGTAGTTGTTTGCGCATGGGTAGTTCATTTAATTACTTATGGATTGTAGGTGTAGTAAGACCAAAATTATTGTCGGGATTAGTTTGTAAATACTCGGTACAGTTGGAATGTAAATGTATATTGATTGTTGGAAGTGGAACGAGATTGTTATGTGTAGTTGCTCGGGAATCTGGTCCATCAGACCGATACAATGTATAATTATTTGCCTTGTTAGCCACGTGGGTGGTTAACGGCGTGTAACACCAATGAATTAAGTAAATGATGAGTTATGTTTTCCGCTGCAAATGGTTATTAAGTGTAATGTTGTAGTTGGGGTGTTACAAAAAGTGGTATCAGAGCGATACTTCGCTCTGATGACTGGAAATACCGAGCTTAGGAAGTACCAAGTTAGGATTTTAGTACTTTGGGTTAAGGGTTGAGTGATAGCGTGAGAGATACGCTAGTTAGGAATTACCAGTGTGTACTGGAAACCTACAATATCCTTCCCGCCCTCCACAAACCCTGTTTTATAACTCAGGAAACAACGCCAGAGAGATGAAAGTCCTCTCTTACTCTGGAATACCCGATCTGGTTGTTACTAAGTATCTCTGTAAGTTCAGAGAACCTGTCGTACGGTAGATTCTGAAAACTAGGAATCCCGGAGACGGTTCCCATGTGAAGGATGTTAACTGCACTTGATAGCGGGGAATGAAGGATCCTATGCATAGGAGAATGGAATTTCCGGCAACCTGGGTCGACATGCCGAACAGTCACGAACAACCAGCTTGCAACGCACCAACCGTGCAATAGGCAAGAAGTGAAGTAATGGAACCCGAGACGCGTGTCTGCGGGACCCCGAGTATTAAATAATGTCACCAACGGTATACCAACAGACTAAGGAACTACAACGTAGTACCCAGACAAGAGACAAGTCTCAGTAACCATGACAAATGCGTGGGACGGGCTACGAAGAAGATACAATACTAAGTGAAAAGGGGACTCAAGAATGGGAAACTCTCTAGTTAATGATTATCATGTGAAGACAATGAGAAGTCACCCAGAAGATTTATTGTCAAGACTGTAAGATCAAAGTAAGGGCCAACAAGGCCATTGAATACGGTGTGGGTAAAAACAATACCGCAACCAGTGTGTGTTGAACCGATGGCCAGTTAACATGGCGCACTTGCCATGGCAAGTGCTGCTATAACAGGGCTGTTCGAAGAAGATTTTTAACGACTACGAAGTACTAGTAAAGTACCATGAAGTTGAGTGAGATAATCATAACCTTGGAAAGGCTTAACAGCCAAACCCTTGTAATTGGGAATACACTAGCCAGTGAGAAGCTAGACTCGGTTAAGGCAAGAAGACGTTGTAATACCACGAGAATTTTTCTTTCAAACTCAGATTTACTTCAAACTCTCTTTAAACCAAATTTTTTGTCAAACCCATACTTATTTCTAACCTTCTTTTAAATCAAACCAGAGGACCTACACCGGCCTCAATACCACACAGTAGGTAAGTTACACCAGTTCACTTTAACCGGACGGAAATCGGATAACCCGAGGGTATTAACCCGAAGGAGAAGACCGAACCTATGTTAAATACAATATGAAAGTAGGACATGCCTAAGAGCACAGTAGTTGGACTTCCCTTGATTAAGTTTGGGAAGCACTGAATGCGTGTATCACAAGACGATATAAGAGGAGTTGACAACAGAATACTTCACCTAGGCGTGTGACGGACACTACGAGTGTACAAAAATGAAAGGTGGGACGACCGCACTCCGAAAGGAGCTTGCGGGCCTGACGGACTCATTCATGAGTTAGTCAGGTAAGTAGCAATGTATCAGTAGGGCACCCCACATATGTATACGAGTAGAGTCGGGAACACGGGAAGTAGTCGACTCCATGCTACGGTCAGCAGTAAATGTCAAACAAGAGCAACGGATTACCATCGAATGATTGAAGTGAAAGAACCCAGTTAAGTCAATGAGACTAAGGGAATTAGTGAATTTATTTCAAGGAAATGTTTAAGAGCCAGGAAGTGCGAAGTGCACTGGTTAGTAAGTAAAGACATAGCATATGTCTCAAGTGTCACGAGGGATAAAACATGATAGTTGGAACGAATGCCCAGCCTATGCATGGTAAGGCAGATGCCTAATGTGGACACATTAATGTGTAATGAACGGGATGAAACTCCCGGAATGATCACCTAGACTACCAGGGAATATCGATCTTCACAGAAGAGGATAGTAAACCCAACTAAGAACGTAAAACGGCATAGTTAACTAAACATACCAATAAGTACAAGCCAGATATAATGGCGTAACCTAACAACACCTAGGAGCAATCCTGAAGGGTGTTTGGGTCAACAAAAGTTGAACGATAAACCGTGACAGAAACACAAGAGTTGAGACTAACACTCAATTTAAACACAAGTCATCAAGAGGCAGACTGACATTCCTAAGGGGCATCCCATGAAAGGAAGCGTGATGCAACGACCTTGTCATGGAGAAAATACTACCTCCAAACCATGTGATGGTGTATGGAGAAGTAAAATTTGTGTGAACAGCTTATAATGAGCATAACTCGAGGCAATGAGGCATATAGGCCACAAACTCAAAGTGTTACGTTAATTTAATTGATTACAGAAGTTTATGTTGTACAAGTGAATAGAGCGGAGAACAAACCACTGCTTTAAGAGTGGGGATACCTCTCGATATTGTGATACCACGGGAGCAGTAGTTATGTGAACCAAGTTCAAGAAATATGTTAAGGATTGACCATGTTGTTATTGCGGGAGAGCAGTTAGTTTAGTAGCATGTGTGTATAATGTGAAGCACCGAGTGAGCACGCTCAAGGAGCATAAAGACTCGAAGAATAGTGTATTCAGTAGTCATCCAAATGAATGACAAACCATAATACGAAAGATGAAAGTACATGTGCGGAAGCTAATGTGACAGTGGATGCCATGTAAGTTAGTGTTGTACAATGAGTAAGAACATGGTACGCAGCAAGCGACCAATACATGTGAATAAATCACACAATAATATGGAGTTGATGAATAAAGATGGTAGACAGACCGGGCAACAAGGAAACGATGTTCATTCCTATTGCAATCGCATAAGAGATTTACTGCCAAGAGTTTACGCCTCTGCGCTCTGTATGACTGAGTGTTTTGGTATTGCACTTGCACAGTAATGATCGAGTGAGATAGTTAGGAATTTGGAAAATGTAAATTGTGGTAGAAGTAGAAAGAGACTTATAACGCTATAAGGACTGAGGCATAGGAATGCAAGGTCGTACCAATGAAAGAATACTTGTACAGAACCAAATGTGGAGGCATGATTAGGAATAAGGGACTACAATAGCACCAAATACCAAATATCGGTATGGGATATACCTCAAGTGTGGGAAATAACCGAGAGAGCACTACACATTAGGTAGTAGCTCAACCTCGACCGACAGTAAGTCGGAAGAAACCAAGTGAATAATCACGAACATACACAGCTGCATATACAGTAGGTTATCTGAACACTGGATCAAAAAGTTTAATAACTTACCGGATTCGCACACGGTAAGAGATACCATGCGTCGGTTGAGAAACCGTAATTCACAAGATAAAGGTGATGAATCAGAGATGTACAATACATTAAGAATGGGGCAAACTAACCTCTAACAGTAGAGGCCAGTGAACCCATGCTTCAGATACCGTATATGCATTGTGAATACGAAATGGCTAATTCCTGACAAGCCAGAATCGAAACCGACTATGAGTTAAACAAACTCCAATGAGAATTCTTGGTTTAGGGACTAAACCGCCAATATGGTTACTAACCAGAACGCATTGTATAATAGACCGCGTGGAAGTTAAAACACTTCACGGTGGCAGAACTTTTTAAACCAATGCTCAGTGATTGATTACGTGGGCGTAATCCCTTTTAAGGGGGGTAGAGCCTAAAACCGCTTAGTGTGTTTTAACGTACAAGTGTACATGAACTATGTTGTGCATAGCACAAAATAATTTGTTTTGATGATTGGTGTGTATATAATATGAACATACGTATTCATTCATGGTTTAATTGTGGTAATTGCGCACAGAAGATGCGAAGACCATTGTGATAAGTGTGTCTACTTTGTTAACTGTGGTGTGAGAGTACAAGTGTACGGGAGTAGAGAAACTCCTGGGGAGTGAAAACCCCGACAGTATATAAATGTAAAACCGTGTATTGTATTTTGATAAATTTATATATATATATATATATATATATATATATATATATATATATATATATATATATATATATATATATATATACAATATTGTGATTTATGAAGGGTTATGAAACCGACTTAGAACCTAGTGAGAATTAGATTCCCTAGGTAACTTGATTAAAGGTGAATGGAGATAACTGATAGACGAAGTTCTATCCCTTGGAGATGTAATGATTATGACTAGAATGACTAAAAGATAGAAAATTGGAAATGAGTGTATTATTTGATGCTTGAAAATGAAGTGGGAGGTGGAACTCGATTTGCATGTGATCAAGGGAAGCTGAACACAAATTGGAGTGGAATGATAGTTCAACACTGATGCTGATCACATCAGGGTTGGATGACTCTTGAAGCTCCCTATAAGTGGTCACAAATAACCACGCTAAGGAAAGATGCAAAGAGCATAAATGGGACTTGGAGTTGTATTGCATTTAAAAAAAAGGATTTTCAATTGGTATTTTTAAAACTTTCGATTGATATTTTGAATAAAGGATTCTCTTATACTTAACCTCGTAATGAATATTTTTGTAGTACTTGCTCACGAGCTGAGGACGTGTGAGCCTTTGTCTTCGGACCGATGACATGAGAAGTATATATGTTAAAAATTAAGTGATTGTTTTGATCTCCTAAAGGAACGGGGACCAGAAGGTGTCCATCGCGACCGGGTTCTGCGGGATCACAGTGTATATGTACTCGACATGGGACTCGAGGACTGTAATGTCCTGTAGTCTTAGGACCGAGCCCATGAAGAGATGGAAAAGGAATTTTCGATTGCTATACATGCTAAGACATGTTGTGTGGTATGTGTAATAGACGTTATCCAGACCTCGAGTCTTAATGTTGTTACGTTACCCGGACCGTTGAGTCCGAGGTTATTATGTAAGGTATGTTATGTTATGGATATGGTTATGTTACCCGGGCCGTTAAGTTCGAGGTTGGGACGTAAAAGTATGTTTTAGTATGGAAGTTTTATCTTACAAGTGATCCCCGTATTCCAATCCAAATGGTGTGTGGGAAGTGTGAACTTCGAGGACGAAGTTCTTTTAAGGGGGGTAGATTGAAATACCCCAAACCTTTATATGTTTTTTAAATATTAAACTATGGTATATTAAGGCTAAAAAGTGCCTTAGAAATATTAGTGAACAATATAAACCATAGTAAAAAGAATAAAGTAGTATAAAGACAATTTGAGCAAAAACATGCTCTAAGCTTGGAATGAACTTGGATAGGACCCAAAGAGCCTACCAAGACTTAATAACATGCAATTATGATTTGATAAGGCCAATTAAGTCCTTAAGAAACATTGGTAGACAATTTAAACCAAACAAAACACAAGAAAACACCATAAAGTCAATTTAAGCAAATACTTGCCCTAGACTTGGTGTAAGCTTGTATAAGACCTAAAGGTCATTCCAAGACCTTATTAACATTCTAATGAACATTTTAAATCAATTACTAAAGAAAACCAAGCTTGAAAACAAGTTAAAACACAAAATGTGCTTTAAGGAGCCTTAAAGCATATTTTTGAAAAATTGTCTTGGAAATAAGTTTTGAGTGGCTAAATGTCAATCATTACTCTTTAATCAACATGTTTAATACTTAGTATCACATTAGGAAGTCTAAATAAATGGGAAATAAAAAATTTCACAATTATGTGCACTAATTTGTGAATAGTGCCCAAATAGTGCTAGTTTAAGACATAAGTCAACTTAGTTAATTAAATGGTCAACATAAGTCATGAAATTCCCAATTATATAAAAGGAGGCCGGTTTTCTATGTGGTGACTCACCACCATGTGCTAGTTAATTAAAGGGAAGAAGAAAAAGTAAGTAAAAAGAGAAAATACCTTTATAACATAAATATCTCTTAAAGAGTACTCTCTCACCTCATTCTCCTCATTTCTCTCATCCCCACCGTCTTCATCTTCTTCCTCCCCTCTCAAAATCGTTTTTGCTACAGCACACTCCATTCTCCAACTTCCTTTGCTTGTAACTCTCAACTCCATGCTCCGAATTCAATTCCGAGACTACCGTTGTCTTAGTTAGAGTAAGCTCTACATTCCTATCTTTTCAAATCTTCAAGAACTCCATTTTGGAGCCATGAAGAATCTCCATTGAAGGAGGAAAAGCTCACCTTTTCACACCTTGTTGTTCTCCCTTGCTTCAAGGTAAGAAAATCAAAGAAAATCCATGTTTCCCTTCATTTTCATATATGGCCGAAAAATCACCTCTTAATGGTGCATTATCTTGCTCTTCATTTAGCTTGATTCAAACATCAAAGGACTAGGAGGAGTCCTCTCTTGCTACTTAATCAAATTCTCATTCAAAACAAAGGTAAACATCTATTTTAGTGTTTAAAACACTTATGTAAATCTAGGGTTTAATTATGAGTTAAGTGTGAAGCTTAATGCTCATTACCCTTATATGTGTATTGGTTAGAAGATTGACAAGTGATAAAAGCTCCTTGCCGATTTTCAATCAAGAAACAACAAGAGAAAACAAGTGAGAAAGTTTGAAAGAAGAAGAGGTAAATGACCTCTCTTAATGTAGTTTACGTGCCTTAGGAAATTGAGCTATATTTGCTTATCAAAACAACCTAAAGAGCCAATGGTAAATGAGATAGAAAACTATCCTCAAGGAGGTTATTAAGGGCATATGTAATGTTGTGTGTATTTGTAGGTTAAAGGTAATTATTATGTGGGAAATTCAGTGTTTAAGATTAATGCAATTTAAGGGCCTAAGAGCCATGTTATTAAAGGGCCTAAGTGCCAAGCAATTTAAGTTTATGCACTATATTGTGATGTAGTGTAGTTTAAAGGTTTAGTTGTGTGTAAAGAACATCTCTTGTGAAGATGAATGTCTTTGATGGTTAAAGGATGAAAAACCATGTGTTTTTGTGTAAGAATGTGTATTAAGGGATTGAGTGTTCTTGGATTATTAAAAGTGAAAAACTATGTGTTTTGGTGTAAGGTGATACCAGCGGAGCTATGGCAAAATTTAGTTGGGAAAACAAGAGTTTAAAATGTTTTGGTGAAGTATTGTGACCTAGATTGTACTAGGAATTGTTAAGTGTTAAATTGGAGAAAACAAATGAAATTAAGTGTTCATAAGTATTAGAATGACTTAGGCATTGTTCATGGACATTTAGAGTCTAAAGGAGCGATTTGTGGTATATCAAAGTTATGGTAAGAGTGTGGTTTAATCTTGTGCAAAGTTTGGTGAACAATGGAAGTGTAATGCCTTGTGAAGGTTTAATTATGAACTTGTGGGAAAGACTTGAGGAGTGTGTGTAATGGGGATGAGTGTGATACAAAATGATGCTTTAGGAGTGGTTATCTTGTTGTGGAAGAACACTTTGGTTAGTGGAAGTCATAGGCAAAATTACAAGTTACAAGTGTAAGGAAAAATGTTCTAAGTGTTAAGGATTTAGTAAAAGTTTGAGTAAATGTTTAAGGAGTTTGTGGGGAGATTAGAGAGGGTTTTAGTGTGCCAAAAAGAAGTTAAAACATGTGGGAAAACATGTGGAATGCTTGGGAAAAGATTGGGGTGAATTTGGAGTGAAATAAGCACTTAAAAACAAGTTTCTAGTTTTGACCTACCTTAGGACTGACCTTGGCAAGGTAGGTCGGGCCCAGAATACCGTCCAGGAAACTTTCTGACTTCGACCTACCTTAGGACCAACCTTGGCAAGGTCGGTCGGGCTAAAATTTTGCAAACGGGAATGTTTCTCGTTCCGACCGACCTTGGGACCTACCCTGCAAGGTCGGTCAGACCTTAAAATATTTTTTTTAAGAATGTTAAGTGGTATTAGTGGTATGCCATTAAGAGGGTATTGATGATTAGAAAAATAATTATATAAGGACTTAAAAGATTAAGTTAAATAAGATGATTTAAATGTTAAAGTTATAAAATGACAAGTAATGATGGGGACTGATAGGTAATGATGTTATAAGGTTGTTTAAGACATGTTAGGTGAGTTATAATGACAATTAAGTGGGTGAAAAGTTGTAGTAAAATGTGGAAGTAAAACAAGTTTAAAATGTGAAGTTATTTAACTAGTTAACGGGATTAACTATGGCACACTAGTCGTTAAATAATCGTATTATCCCGATGTAAATGGAAACAATTGTAATGTTACCAGTTGTTCGAGAATTATTTGAGGAACATAAGAGGATACAATAGAGTGGACCTTGGTGACAGGTATGGTTTTCTTGCAACCTGTGTTCTACCGAATTACACCGGCTTGTATGCCAACTTGTTTTTCGGTGTGTTTGCCACCTTGCAAGAATAATCATGAAATGAGTTTATAGTAATTCATTTATGTGGCGTGTTTAGTTCCGATACCGTTTAACCTCGAAAGTGTTAAACCATAGCTAACCAAATCTAGGATCACATAAGAGATCGGTATTCGGATTTAACGACCCAAACTATGGGAACGCTCTAACCACGGCTATGCGTGAGTTAGTTGTGTTGTTTGTACGTGTAAGTATGTTTACCTCCCTTGTGTGTTTAACCCGCTTGTAACACCATATGGTGTGTGGATGTGATAGGTTCCATAATGGAACTCTTAACTATATTTATATATATATGGGGGGGTGAGGAATCCGGTCGTTCCGGTCGCGCGTTGTTTGGGAGTTGAAGTCTACAGTTGCTCTAACTCTCTCTCTGTTATGTTATGGTTGTTTTCCTTCTTGGATTACTACCACCCGCAAGCTTAACCAAAGCTTACCTACCTTGATTATTGTTCGGGTCTAGGGGGATATATGTATGGTGTGATCGGGCCTATATTAAGACCGACACATCTAAGTAAAGTGAATGAGTGTGTACGGTGTGTTTGGAACTATGTTATATCTGACTCATCTTAAGCAAGTATACGTTCTCTAAGAAGAACAATAAGTTACTGTGTAATGAGCTTAGCATGGGAATAGAAAATCCTTTAGGCTCAAATGAGAAGACTAACTCTCATCTTGGGTACGAGTCCCATGTGACTCACCCTGGGTCGTGTTGTATGTATGTTAATATGTGGTGTGTATGGTTATGTTGAGTATGTTGATCACGGGTATCAACCCCTACGTTATAGTGAAGAGTTAAGTACAACCCAATTAAATGGGTAAGTGTCGTCTAATAAGGGGTTAGCTCCATTAAGGTAGAAACCCTCAATGGATTAAAGAATGCAATAATGTGATCTAACAAGTGTTGATGTGTTGATTGAGTTGTTTGAATCCTATTGATTGGATGTGTGTTATGTGTTAATAGTTTTCCATGCATGATTTAAATATAATCAACCACATGCTTAGATGACAATTAGTTGTGCGTGGCTCGGTAGTATGCGGGCTGCACGATTACCATACCAGCAAAGGTGTTGAGCCCCTTGGGGGGGGGGCACCCTTTCTTTCCTTTTCAGGTACAAGGAGCTGGAAGCCGTTCGAGAGTAGGACGGGGTAGTTGTTTGCGCATGGGTAGTTCATTTAATTACTTATGGATTGTAGGTGTAGTAAGACCGAAATTGTTGTCGGCATTAGTTTGTAAATACTCGGTACAGTTGGAATGTAAATGTATATTGATTGTTGGAAATGGAACGAGATTGTAATGTGTAGTTGCTTGGGAATCTGGTCCATCAGACCGATACAATGTATAATTATTAGCCTTGTTAGCCACGTGGGTGGTTAACGGCGTGTAACACCAATGAATTAAGTAAATGATGAGTTATGTTTTCCGCTGCAAATGGTTGTTAAGTGTAATGTTGTAGTTGGGGTGTTACAAAATAGAAAAAAGACAAAAATACCCCTTATAGTTAACAAAGTACTTTTAAAGTTCACAATATGCCCTTAAGTGTTAAAAAATTCACAAAATTCACAATATGATAAAAATACAAATATATAACAATTATAAAAATTGAAAAAAATTATAAAAATTTGAAAAAAATGAAAATATCATTAAATATTAACAAATAAATATTTAATTTTTAAAATTTTATTTAGTACCATAAAAAGAAATTGTGTTCTAAACAAATAATTTATACAAATGTTTTTACCAATTAAGTAACACAATTTATATCAAACAAGTACCATAGTTTTTACCATACATTTTTTAATTATTATTTTTGATCAATTTAATTTATTTATTCCAAGTAAATTATTTTATATTTGTTAACTTATATTTAGAACTTCCAGTTTATAAAATATAAGTTCAATTTTGTAGATAACTTTATGACATAATAACAACAAATATTATGTGATAAAGTTATCTACAAAATAGAATATAAAATTTTCAAATATTTTATCTGAATATTTTTTTAAAAAATATAATTTAATTCATATTGAATAATTAATTTAAGTATTTAGAAAAAAAAGATAATTTTGAATGTGTGGTATAAATTATGATACTTAATTGGTATAATATATAGTTCTTAATTGGTATAAATATATTTTAAAATTTTATATTCTATTTTGTAGATAACTTTATGACATAATATTTTCTCAACAACAACAAATATTATGTCATAAAGTTATCTACAAATAGAACATATCTTTTATAAACTAGAATTTCTAAATACAAGTTAAAAATATAAAATAATTTACTTTGAAGATATAATTAAAATTGATAGAAATAATAATTAAAAAATGTATGGTACTTAATTGGTTGAAAAATTGGTATAAATTATTTGTTTAGAACACAATATTTTTTTATGGTACTGAATAAATTTTAAAAATTAAATATTTATTTGTTCTAATATTTTATGATATTTTAATTTTTTTTCAATTTTATAATCTTTTTCAATTTTTTTCAGTTTTATAATCTTTTTCAATTTTTTTCAGTTTTTTCAATTGTTTTCAAACTTTTTCAATTTTTTTTCTTCAGTTTTTTCATTTTTTTAACACTTAGGGACATATTATGAACTTTAAAAGTACTTTGTTAACAAGTAGGGGTATTTTTGTCTTTTTTTTCAATCTGGTAATGATTATAGTGGCATTTCATGGACTTTTATGAAAATATAGTGACATTTTGTGACTTTCTTTTTTTAGTGGCATTTCATGAATTAGCCAAAAATAGTAACACCCCTCTCCTTAAACACGTAATAATCTCTCTCGTAGCAATAAATAAAACGTCTTACAGCGGAAGAATAAATAATAACAACAATACTCACTCGAGTGTCACCGGCCATTACTCGCCCATGCGAGTAACGAAGCCAAACTATATCCAACAACGAACAAAAACAAACTGCTAACCGCTGTGATAACGAGATAACTCCTATACATCATACTAAGTTCATAAACCATAAACGTCGACAAGTGAGCATCTACCCAATCCCGAATATACACAACCGTACCATAATACAATTCCCAGTCTGACATCGTTATATGAATAAACTCCATGTGCGGTAGTTAAAATAAACTCTAACTACCCTGTTCCCGCACTTCGGCTTCGGCGATAATCAACAACCTGCACAATGAGTGTATTTGTATAATGATGTCAGACTGAGAATTGTATTATGGTACGGTTGTGTATATTCGGGATTGGGTAGACGCTCACTTGTCGACGTTTATGGTTTATGAACTTAGTATGATGTATAAGAGTTATCTCGCTATCACAACGGTTAGCAGTTTGTTTTTGTTGGTTGTTGGATATAGTTTGGCTTCGTTACTCGCATGGGCGAGTAATGGCCGGTGTTGGGGTAAAACCTAACGGTAAATTGTTGTTGGGGGGTTTAACCTAACGGCAGTACCGGTCGATTATAGCAAGTTTAAATCTCGGAGTATTCCCTGAGTATCGAATCCAAGGAGGCAGTGGCTAGTTTAATTTCTAATTACACACAAAATAATAACAGGAAATTGGGGGTTTTTTGTATGTGATGGTGAATATTGTAAAGGAGTTTAATAAGCAATAAATAGCAGGTAAATATTTGTTTTGATTTTGGTTGATGAAGGAAATTCCGGTTTACTACTTCTCTCTAGGTTTACAATTTCTTCCCCTAAGTGATTTCTACAGAATCCAGAATAAAACCCTAGAATAAGGATAACTCGTATTCGGTCTCCCGTTCCACGAATTCTAATTAGCAAAGACCGAATCATAACTCTCGTTATGAATCCACTGTTTACTAATTGCTTTAAGTGTAGTCTAGATTAATGGTTAGCTAGTGTTTAGAGGAATTACCATCTCTATACTAACTGGTTCTTTCCCTGTAGTCAATTGATAGCCGCAGTTCTCACTTATAAGCTAACAAACTGATAAACTCAATAATTGATAAGATTAACAAGTTTAGGAATTCATAAGGGAAAAGAACTTTATTCTAGTGTACTGCAGAAAATCACAAAGGTTCAGAAATAATTATTCTAGAGATACATAGTAAACCGAAATTTAAAGCGACTACTCAGCCATGGACAAAATAACAATGCAATATAAACAGCATAAGGATAGAGGGATTTAGCAGAAAAACTGATTTTAGAAGTCGTCGCCGATTTTGCAATTCCCACACTCGTCTGTGTCACGTGCGGCTGTCTGGGGTCGGACGCTGATCCGGACGCCTTCTTCGGGGTTTGTCCGGATCCGGACGTCGATCCAGACGCGGGTAAATGAAGCCCGTGAGCAGTTTCTGTCTGTGGGTGAGGGTGAAGAGTTACGGAGGAGATTTGTGAATGGAGATGAATGGTTTATCGTGGATGAGAGGATGTGTAGAGAGGGAGAGAAGGGGTTAGACTCGCAAGTGTGGTACGAGTTGAAATGGAGGATGAGTGAATGCTTAAATAGGCTGAGAAATCAACATAGGTTAGTGGAAGTTTGGTGTGTCGGTAATTAATTGAGCATGGGCATATATTAATTTAGGCTGCAGTGTGGGCTAAATCGCCGCTCGACTGATAATTGCGCCGAAAGCCCGATTATCAGCGTGATGTGTTTTTATTTTTCATTTTTGTGTGACATCCGGATCTGTGTCCGGATCCGGACGTGAGACAGCGGTTTTGGATCTGAGACTCGGGTTGTGTCCGGATCGTTGTCCGGATCCGGACAAGACACAGATCTTTTGGAGCTGGATCTCGGGTCACGTCCGGCCTGCGTCCGGATCCGGACAGGAGACGTCCGGATTTGCGTCTGGCCAAGACGTGACCAATTTTTGTGTCTCTTCTCCTGATTTGTTCCCCGTTTGTTGCATTGTAACCCTTATGATGTAAAGTCTTCATTTCTCTGGCTTTTTCCTATATTTACATATAGAATGCATCAATACATATCAAAACATTATTCTTAGGAAAAACACAGAATAAGTGGGAAACATTGCATAAATTGTAGCAGATTATCAGGTAATTAAGCCCTTAAAAGCCTATATGTTTCACACTTATCAACTTCCTCACACTTAAACTTTTGCTTGTCCTCAAGCAAATAAGGAATAAGAATATCTCTAAAACCGTCAAATAATCTCATAATTAAACAAGTGCAGGGCGAAATCAAATAAAGTGATAAATGAGAGAATAATCTTGCTCTCTAGAGGTAGGTTTTCATAAACAGTGAAGCAAGAACAATTTTGTAAAAGCATAGAGAAACTAGATTGTAGAAAACAAGTTAACTTAGCTTGGGACTTTCCACCAATTTTCATTCCTCTAACCTTTGGATGACAAGGGGTGTGAAGTAATGCCTTATTCCGCAATACCTTTCAACACCATGTACTCATGATCAAAAGAATAATTTTAACTACAATTATCTCTTCTGTAAGCGAAAGCATTCTTCTTCAAGAATTATGTATAGAACAAGCTAATATTGAAAATTTTTGCAGAGTTATTCCGTAACCCAGACTTTTCTCTCTATCCTTGAGATGGTGTTGGGCCAATTATCCCAGATCCCGAGACCTTAGGAAGATAGGTGTTAAAGCACCCTTAATACTTAATAACCGAATAGACGAGGCCTGCTATTGTTAGGAAAAAAATTTGTGATCAGTGGAGTACCTTGCCTTATCCTTTTCATTCCAAACATTCACTTCATTTCCAAAATCCCAAGCTAAAATAATCTAGTTTCCACAACTAGCCAATCTACCAGGTTTTAGTGAAAAGAGAGTATTTTTTAATTAAAATTATTTATACAAACCTCATCAAGCAAAACGATTCCTACGGTTTTCACTTGGTTTAATTCACTTGGTGTGCACAGGCATTAGAGCAGCAAAAAGCAAGTGTGACATTAAAGAACAACTAGCATGTTTTCAGGGAAAGGTCTTTCCTTCCTCACACTTAAGAGGAGCAATGTCCTCATTGGTCATAGAAGAAAAGCAGTGAAAAGAGCTTTCAAAACATGCTATACTCATAATGGATGCATATGCAATAATTAATCCTTAATGCAAGAAAGGTGGAACATCAATAAGTTAAATTAGGAACTGAGACTCCCTTGGTGTTATAGATTGAGGAAGATGTTCTTCCTCACACTTGAAGTTTTGCAGGGGTCGAGATATTCCTCATGAGTCACAGAAAGTGTGCATTTTGTGCAAAGTAAAAGTTGCGAGTTGTCCAAGCCATTCGTTTCGCAGTAGATGGGACATGTAAGTAAATCAGTGACGAATGCTGTACTGCTCATAGAACAAGAAATTTAGCAATTCAGAATTTAAGCACTGCCAAATATAACACCATCACTTCACCTATTAGTCCCGTGTTTTACCGTTAGTTTGATCAAACAAAAACAAAAATAAAATAAGTCAAAGAAAAATAAAAGTACAGAAAAACAAATAAAATAAAAGAAAGCAGTAAAGATAGTATGGCGGTCACTGAGGTGGTAGTGGTGGCAGAGGTCTCGCTCCCATCTGGGCTATGAGCATCTGTAAGAGCTGGGTAGTCTGGGCCTGATGAGCTGATGCCTCTCTCTGGTGAGCAGAAGCCTGTGCCATGAACTGAGCAGTCTCCCGCTGAAAAACATCACTACGTTCCAAGCGCTCTGTGAGCATAGTCTGTGTGTCGCGGAGGGAAGTCTGCTCTGCCTGGAGGTGACCCTGAGTCTGGCGGATGTCATCTATATGTCCCTCCATGCGCACCTGGCGCTGCTGCACATCCCCGACCTGCTGCCGTACATCCCCAAACTGCTGCTCCATCCCCCTAAAACGCTGCTCCATCCACTGCTGCTGCTGGAGCAGGGAGTCCATCATGGTCTGCATCTCTGGTAGGATGCTCATCACTGGGGGTATGGGAGGTGCCATGGTAGCAGTGGCCGCCGGAGTAGAGCTGGAACTCACAGATGTACCAGTGGATCTTAGGCCCGAGCTGCCCTTCACCCAGCTGTCGTCATCGAGGCGTAAGAAGCCCCATCTCCTGAAGGTCCCAAGGGAGATGGGTGTCTCACCCTCCCTCACCTCCATATCAGTGAAGATCTCCTCGGGGAGGGTGGAGACAAGAAGATGCTAGATAAAAATGGGAAAGATAGGGGTGATCTTCTTCTTCTTCGTCCACAGATAAGTCACCACCTTATGCAGCTGCCTAAACATCACGAAAGGGAGCAAGAGCTGCTGAGCTGGTGGATGTGGTGAGGCCAAGAGGTAGTCGAGGAGAACACAATCCTCGTCAGAAGCATCATTACCGGCATGAGGCCGGATCTGATGACTGAGGATCTCTGCTAGGGTCCTCTGGGGAAGGGAAGGAAGGAGAGCATACGGGAGTACAGTCTTATTCTCCTCACCCCGTCGGCGAGTAGTACTCCCGACCTCTTGTAACCACCTAGACTTACTCTGCCTAAGCGAATCCTCCGAAAAGTCTAGATGTGTGTCTGAATTATCCGGGAGGAGTAAAAGAGTAGCAAAAGTCTGAGGGGTTACCTCCACCTGGAAATGGCGTACGTAGGAGGTAATGCTGTGTGTCGTGTCTGACGCCACAGCATTGGCGTAGAACTCTCGTACCAGCTCCGGAGAGAAGACACCCACGCCCATGCGCAAGATGCTGCCGGCGCCAATACCCTCGAATATGTTTGTAAGTCCGGCGGCAGCTGATGCCTTTGTGCTGATGCGTCTCTCAATGACGAAGGACCCGCCCTGATCATACCAAGTCCGGGTGGCAGCAGAGCGGAAACCATCAGGTCGGAGTGGGGTCTGGGCTGGCTCTGACTGGTCGTCGGGGCGGGGGTTCCTCGAAGAAGAACCCGTGCGGGTATCACCTCCTCCTCTAGTGCGAGCCATCTAAACGATAAACAAATGCAGTAAGAAACCTAAACAACAAGAAAAGAGAAGCAAAAGACACACCAAACCTCGAAACAGATCGAGCAGCATGTTCTATTTGAACATATTCTGTCACATAGTTAATCTACAATTACCAATGCATTAAAACATCTAAACATAGCAAACAATAGCAATAACAGTACAACATAAACCTAGAAAACAAATGCAGAAAATTGGAAAATTTTAACATGTCCGGATCCACGTTCGGGTCAACTTAGCCGGACGCAAATCCGGACGGGATTAAGAACCCTAAAAAAATTCGACGCGAACACAGACTTTCAAATTCACAAATAAAATCAGCCTAAAACTCGCAAATCTTCACAGAAAAACCCACTTTGTCGCATCTCATCAACAATTCGACATCAAACCACATTAAAACTACCTAAGCTACTGAAAATTGACTGAAAATGATTCGAATTTGGGTGAAATCGAAAAACCTGTTTTGTTTAGTGTTCTCGGTTGCGAATGAGAAAGGAAGAGAGGCGGGCGTTGGGCAGTACTGTAGTGGCGTCGGCGCTTCCTGTGTTGCTGGCGGTGGTGGTGTACGGTGGTGGTGGTGCAGAAATGGAGGGAGAATGAAGTGAGAATAATGGAGGTTGGGGCTTTCTGGTTTCGAACGCGTCGGAGAAGAAGAAAGAAGAGGAAGAAGAGAAAGAAGAGAAAAATAGGCGCGGCGCGGTTTTTAGTTACGTCCGGATGTAACATCCGGATCCGGACGTGGCTAGATCTATGAGTCCGGTTTTGCGTCCGGCTGGGTTTAGCCGGACGCGTTGAAACATTCTATATATATATATATATATATATATATATATATCTTAATATATATATTATATATTAATTAAATTAAAGATCCACTAATCTAAAACACCTCATTAATTTAAAAATAAAAAGGACACATTACTACAAATAATCAAATGAGATAAACACAAGAATTGCAGAAATTAAATAGCAAGAGTGTTATAGGACTCCCTCATTTGTGATGAACACTGCCATGATATTTCCTCATACTGAGTTCAGTTTAGCATTAGCATGAAGTACCTGAAAGATTAAATCTGCAAAACCAGGAGAATTCAAGTGGATTCAGGCAGAGTTAGTTATTAAAATAGGGGAGTCGGGTCTCTTGCAGTTAAATAGTAAAAATTCTTAATAGATTAAAAGAAAATTATACCAAATAATAGGAAAGTGTAAAAAGAAGGTGGAGAGGAGATTTATACTGGTGGGTTGCCTCCCACCAAGCTGCCCATCTTTCGGTCTTTGGCTAGACCTTTCAATTGTGTACTCAGCATGGCGGGTTGTAAACAGTGATCACCGAGTGAACTTCGGCACTGTTACTAGCCAAATAATGTTTTAGCTGGGATCCGTTGACTTTGAATGTCTCACCTTCTGTGTTGATTAGATCAATGGCTCCATAAGGTGAGACACTTGTTACTGTGAATGGGCCGGACCAACGAGATTTCAGCTTTCCTGGGAATAGTTTCAGGCGTGAGTTGAATAGTAGAACCTTATCCCCCACGTGAAACTCACGCTTGACCAACAGCTTATCATGCCACCTCTTTGTCTTCTCCTTATAAATCTTGGTGTTTTCATAAGCTGCCTCTCTAAACTCTTCCAGATCACACAGCTGTAGCTTACGCTTCTCACCAGCCTTTTGGAGATCAAAATTTAATGCCTTAATTGCCCAAAAAGACTTGTGCTCCAGCTCCACAGGTAAGTGACACGCCTTGCCATAAACCAACTTGTATGAGGACATACCTAAAGGTGTTTTAAAGGCAGTGCGGTATGCCCATAAGGCGTCATCTAACTTAAGGGACCAGTCTCGCCTCGAGGATGTGATAGATTTCTGGAGAATCCACTTAAGCTCCCTATTGGTGATCTCAGCTTGTCCGTTCGTTTGTGGATGATATGGTAGAGAGACCTTGTGCCGTACACCATACTTCTGCAGAAGAGCTTCAAACTGTTTGTTGCAGAAGTATGTACCCCCATCACTAATGATTGCTCGTGGGACGCCAAAACGGGAAAAGATATTCCTCTTTAAAAACTTAAGCACCACTCTTGCATCATTGGTAGGTGCTGCTATTGCTTCAGCCCACTTGGTGACATAATCTACTGCTACCAAAATGTAGAGGTTACCTTGAGATGGTGGGAACGGTCCCATGAAATCAATGCCCCAAAGATCAAACGGCTCAACCTCCAAGATCGAATTCAGTGGCATCTCGTGGCGTCTGGATAAATTCCCCTGCCTTTGACATTGATCACAAGTGGAAACAAATTGATAGCAATCTTTGTTCATAGTTTTCCAAAAGAAGCCAGCCTCCAAAACTTTCGCGGCTGTCCTAGCCGGACCAAAATGACCCCCTGCTTCTCTAGAATGGCAATGCGTCAGGATGTCCTAGCTTCATTCTCAGATACACAACGACGAATCATACCATCTGCACAGACCTTAAACAGAAGCGGGTCGTCCCAAAGGTAATGCTTGACCGTGGAGAAGAACTTCTTCTTCTCTGATATGACAACTCTGGAGGAACAATGCCCTTGGCTAGGTAATTTGCAATATCAGCATACCAAGGGTCCGTGGAATGACCAATCATGTAGACCTACTCATCAGGGAAATACTCATTGATCAGCCTGCCATCATCTGGAACTTCCATACGGGATAAGTGATCCGCTACTCCGTTCTACGCTCCAGGTTTGTCTCTAATCTCAATGTCAAATTCCTGCAAAAGCAAAATCCATCTGATCAAACGAGGTTTAGCGTCAATCTTTCCAAAGAGATACCTGAGAGCGGAGTGGTCGGTGTGCACGATGACTTTGCTGCCAATGATGTACGGTGGAAACTTATCACAAACAAAGATAATCGCCAGCAGCTCCTTCTCCGTCGTGGCGTAGTTCTTCTGCGCCTCATTCATAGTCTTACTAGCATAGTAGACTATCCTCAATACCTTGTCATGCCTCTGACCCAAAGCTGCTCCCAATGCATAATCGCTGGCATCACACATAATCTCGAAAGGCAACGCCCAATCAGGAGCAACAATAATAGGTGCAGAAACCAATTTAGCTTTAAGCAAATTAAACACATCCAAGCACTCTTTTGTAAACTCAAATTTAGCATCCTTAAGTAATAAATCGCAAAGAGGCTTAGAGATCTTAGAAAAATCCTTAACAAAACGCCTATAAAAACCTGCGTGACCGAGAAAGCTTCGGACATCCTTTACCGATGATGGTGGTGGCAGCTGCTCTATTACTTCAATCTTTGATTTGTCTACCTCGATCCCTTTTTTAGAAATCTTATGTCCGAGCACGATGCCTTCCTGCACCATGAAGTGGCACTTCTCCCAATTGAGCACCAAATTAGTTTCCTTGCACCTAGCTAAGATTAAATCCAAGTTTCTCAAACATGAATCAAAAGTCGGTCCAAAGACAGAAAAATCATCCATAAAGATTTCGATGCATTTTTCAATAAAATCAGCAAAGATAGCAGTCATGCATCTTTGAAATGTAGCTGGTGCATTACACAAACCAAAGGGCATGTGTCGATAAGCATAAGTACCATACGGACATGTAAAAGTGGTTTTCTCTTGGTCTTCCTTAGCAATTGGAATCTGAAAATAACCGGAGTAATCATCTAAGAAACAGTAGTATTCTTGTCCTGCAAGCCTCTTCAGCATCTGGTCAATAAAAGAAGGGGGAAATGGTCCTTCCTAGTGGTGGCATTTAATTTTCTATAACCGATGCAAACTTTATGCCCGGTAATAGTACGCTGAGGAATTAATTCACCTTTTTCATTCGGCACCACAGTTAAACCTCCTTTCTAAGGTACGACCTGTGTAGGACTTACCCATTCGCTATCAGAAATCGGGTAGATGGTACCTGCATCCAAGAGCTTGATAACCTCCTTCTTAACCACCTCTTTCATGTGCGGGTTCAGTCTTCGCTGAGGCTGTCTCGTTGGTTTGTCATTCTCCTCAAGGTAAATGCGGTGAGTGCAGAATGTAGGGGAAACGCCTTTGATATCAGAAATGGACCACCCTAGTGCCTCTTTGTTCCTCTTTAGAACCTGCAACAAGGCTTCCTCCTGTTCATTGGTTAAACTATTAGAAATAATGACAGGCAAATCAGATGGAGGAACTAAGAAAGCATATTTAAGGTGACTAGGGAGAGGGTTAATTTCAAGGGAAGGTGGTGAGTCCACAGAAGGAGTTAGCATCTTTGGAACTCGGGCCAGCGGTTCCTCTTCGATTCTGTGGTTCTTGCTATATGGCCTCCCAGCAGCAAGCTGAAATGCTGCAGCAGAAATCTCAGGGTCATCATGAGCTGTTTCTATGGATTCCACCAAGCACTTCTCCAATGCATCCAGCTCCGTGGGGCTGTAAGAATAGTCCTGCATCAAGGTATCAATACAATCTAAACTGAAACAAGCATGAACATCAGAAGGGTGAGTAGTAGCCTTGGTCATATCAAATACAAGCTGCTCATCATGTCCAAAATAACAAAGTTAGTAGGGAAAGCAAAAGTACCAACTGAAACAATTAAATCCCTTACCACCCCTTTAGGTAGGATGATTGACCTATCAGCTAACTGTAGAGTAATTCGGGTAGGTTCACATTCTCCAAAACCAAGCTTCAAATACATGGATAAGGGCATTAGATTAATACTCGCACATAAGTCACATAAACCCTTACCACAGTTCACATTACCTATCGCGCAAGGTATGACCGGAGTACCTGGATCATCAAGCTTAGGTGGAAGCTTCTTCGAAAGGACGGCTGAAACGCTCTCGGTAAGCTGCACAGTATCCTTCTCCACTAAAGATCGTCTATTGGACAGGATGTCCTTCATGAACTTCACATATATCGGCATCTGCTTCAACGCTTCAGAAAAAGGAATGTTAATGGTTAGCTCTTAAAAATACTTAAGAACTTACCAAATTGCTCATCCAGGTCTCTCTTCTTCAACCGGTTTGGAAAAGGAATCGACTTCATCAACTGCGCGGCGTGGAGGTGGGGAAATCTTAGGAGTCTTGCTAATCGCCACCTCCTCTTCAACTGGTTCCTCCTGAGAACATGCTGGTGTAGTTTCTTCATTTCGCTCAACATTAGGAAGAGGGGGCTCAGCTTCAGGGATCACCGGATCAAGCTGTGTACCACTCCTCAATGTGATTGCTTTGGCATGCTCTCTCGGATTATGCTCTGACTGACTGGGCAAAGAACCCAAAGGGCGCTGGGCCAACTGCTATGATATTTGAGATAGCTGAGTCTCGATGTTCCTATTGAATGTCCTTTGATCATTGTTGAAGGTCCTCTGCTCCTGATTGAAGGCTTCCAGCTCATTAAATTTCTTGGTGTTAACTGTGATGAAATCATTCATTCTGGCCAGAACTTCATCCATACTAGAGGACGCACCAGCACCTGTATTCTGTACTTGCTGATTCTGTAGTGGCTGCTTCTGATAAGAGGAATTATACTGCTGTTGAGGTCTTTGGTTGTAATTGTTGTTACCGCCATCTTGGTAACGATTCTGCTGCTGAGAATGATAACCCGGGTTGCCTTGATTTCCGAAATAATTACCCAGTCTGTTACCAACATAGTTTGCTGCCTCTTCTTGCGGTGGAACACACTGGCACATGTTAGAACCGCTACCACAATACTCACGTTGAGGGAATGAATCAGTGATAGCCGATGCGTTTGATTTTGGGTTCATCAGTGTGCACATCTTCTCAAACTGCTTAGAAATGCTACCCATCTTAGCAGATAAGAGGGTGTTTGAGTCTACCTCATAAATTCCTGCATTCTTCTTGGGGAAGATCTCAGTGGCAGCTCTAGCACCTCCCCATTGGTTAGCTGAATTGGAAAGAGTTTCCAACAACTCCTTTATCCTGGTGATTGGAAGCTCCATAAGACTTCCTCCTACACAGGTATCAACTAATAGGCGGCTCTGGGGGTCTAGATCCTTATAAAATGAATGCAATACAACTTCTTCTCCCAGACCATGATGTGGCACTCTTCTTACAATTCCCTTGAATCACTCCCAAGCTTCAGAAAGAGTTTCACCGCTATACTGTTTGAAGTTCGTGATCTCACCTCTCATTGCCAGTATACGGGACGGTGGAAAGTATTTTGCTAGGAACACATTTTCTAGCTCGCTCCAGGAAGTGATACTGTTTGGAGATAGGGAGTTCAGCCACTCTGCAGCTCTGTCCCTAAGTGAAAAAGGAAACAAAGTTAGCCTGGCTACCTCCTGAGAAGCTGGGGTTGAACATGCTCCAACCAATCGCAGGAAGGATGTAAGGTGAACATTTGGATCTTCAGTAACTACTCCACTGAACTGTGGAGCATTCAGGACCATCGTGACATAATGGGTCTTGAATTGCCATTCTACCCCTTCCGGTAGTGCGGGGATTACTATTGGCGATGTGAGTCCCTCCACATTTGGGAGTGTAGTCGTTCATCCTTCTTTCTCTACTGATACCGTCCATAAGATATTCCTCTTCTGAAACAAAGGTATCACCTGGTGAGTCTTTGAGAAACACTTCTGGTTCAACTGTAGGTTCCAGTACCAATCCCTAACGACTTCTTCTTGCAAGTCGTTCTATCTCATGTTCCAGCTCAAATTCAGGATTTCCTTCAGAACGAGTTTTAACCATAAACCAAAATCAGATAACTGACAGTAATGTAGTTGTAAAAGTAAACTTAATCGGTTGAAGCCAAAATAATACTAAAACCAAAAATAAGAAACAAATTGCACAAAGCTAAGAAAATAAACAAAAGAAAATAAAACAAAACAAAACTAAACTAAAAAGCAAAAATAAAACAAAATAATACCAATATAAAAATTTAAACTAAGTAACCATGCCTCCCCGGCAACGGCGCCAAAAACTTGTTGGGGTAAAACCTAACGGTAAATTGTTGTTGGGGGGTTTAACCTAACGGCAAGTGTACCGGTCGATTATAGCAAGTTTAAATCTCAGAGTATTCCCTGAGTATCGAATCCAAGGAGGCAGTGGCTAGTTTAATTTCTACTTACACACAAAATAATAACAGGAAATTAGGGGTTTTTTGTATGTGATGGTGAATATTGTGAAGGAGTTTAATAAGCAATAAATAACAGGTAAATATTTGTTTTGATTTTGGTTGATGAAGGAAATTCCGGTTTACTACTTCTCTCTAGGTTTGCAATTTCTTCCCCTAAGTGATTTCTACAGAATCCAGAATAAAACCCTAGAATAAGGATAACTCGTATTCGGTCTCCCGTTCCACGAATTCTAATTAGCAAAGACCGAATCCTAACTCTCGTTTTGAATCCACTGTTTACTAATTGCTTTAAGTGTAGTCTAGATTAATGGTTAGCTAGTGTTTAGAGGAATTACCATCTCTATACTAACTGGTTCTTTCCCTGTAGTCAATTGATAGCCGCAGTTCTCACTTATAAGCTAACAAACTGATAAACTCAATAATTGATCAGATTAACAAGTTTAGGAATTCATAAGGGAAAAGAACTTTATTCTAGTGTACTGCAGAAAATCACAAAGGTTCAGAAATAATTATTCTAGAGATACATAGTAAACCGAAATTTAAAGCGACTACTCAGCCATGTACAAAATAACAATGCTCAATATAAACAGCATAAGGATAGAGGGATTTAGCAGAAAAACTGATTTTAGAAGCCGTCGCCGATTCTGCAATTCCCACACTCGTCTGTGTCACGTCCGGCTGTCTAGGGTCGGACGCTTATCCGAACGCCTTCTTCGGGGTCTGTCCGGATCCGGACGTCGATCCGGACGCGGGTAAATAAAGCCCGTGAGCAGTTTCTGTCTCTGGGTGAGGGTGAAGAGTTACGGAGGAAGATTTGTGAATGGAGATGAATGGTTTATCGTGGATGAGAGGATGTGTAGAGAGGGAGAGAAGGGGTTAGACTCGCAAGTCTGGTACGAGTTGAAATGGAGGATGAGTGAATGCTTAAATAGGCTGAGAAATCAACATAGGTTAGTGGAAGTTTGGTGTGTTGGTAATTAATTGAGCATGGGCATGTATTAATTTAGGCTGCAGTGTGGGCTAAACCGCCGCTCGGCTGATAATTGCGCCGAAAGCCCGATTATCAGCATGATGCGTTTTTATTTTTCATTTCTGTGTGACGTCCGGATCTGTGTCCGGATCCGGACGTGAGACAGCGGTTTTGGATCTGAGACTCGGGTTGTGTCCGGATCGTTGTCCGGATCCGGACAAGACATAGATCTTTTGGAGCTGGATCTCGGGTCACGTCCGGCCTACGTCCGGATCCGGACAGGAGACGTCCGGATTTGCGTCCGGCCAAGTTGATCCGGACGTGACCAATTTTTGTGTCTCTTCTCCTGATTTGTTCCCCGTTTGTTGCATTATAACCCTTATGATGTAAAGTCTTCATTTCTCTGGGTTTTTCCTATATTTACATATAGAATGCATCAATACATATCAAAACATTATTCTTAGGAAAAACACAGAATAAGTGGGAAACATTGCTTAAATTGTAGCAGATTATCAGGTAATTAAGCCCTTAAAAGCCTATATGTTTCACACTTATCAGTCGGTGACACCCGAGTGAGTATTGTTGTTATTATTTATTCTTCCGCTGTAAGACGTTTTATTTATTGCTACGAGAGAGATTATTACGTGTTTAAGGAGAGGGGTGTTACAAAAGTGGTATCAGAGCGGAGTACCGCTCTGATGACGAGAAAATAGGTTAAGACAATGAGCTTAGGACTTGGGAAATTACGGGAAACGCTTGTGAGGTACGAGACGACTCGTCTTAAAAGATATTGTGTTTAGTAACGCGAATTGCGTGATATATTGGCCTTAAAGGCAATTCAATATCTACTGATTGTGTACGGTAAATTACCGAGTATTTATGTGACATACTGTATTACAAATGTCTGGTGGAACTAGAGGGCGTGGTACTGGTAGAGGTGGAGGCGGTGACCCCGTGATTCCAGGAGTTGTAGAGACGATTGCTGTCGTTCTTGCACAGCTTGGTACTCAGATCGGAGGAACACCAGCCCACCCGCCACAGCCCAGGGAAACGAACTGGCTGAAGTCAGTTACCGAGACCCAACCACCTACATATTCTGGGGAGCCAAACCTCGTAGCCTTGGAGCGTTTTATTGTTGAACATGAGAAGGCCTACGAAGCATTGCAAGTACCTGCCGACAAGAAGGTCGTCATTGCTGCTTTCCATCTGAAGGATGCAGCCATCACTTGGTGGAGGTTGGTCAAGGACCATCACCTGGCTATACCCGACTTTTCGTGGGCTGCCTTTGTCAAGTTGCTGAGGGGGAAGTACTACCCGACACATCTCAAGCAGAAGAAACGCCGTGAGTTCGAGACATTATCCTAGGGAGGTCTGACCGTGGATGAGTACTACGCTCGATTCATTGGTCTGCTGGACTTCATCCCCGGTGTTGATTACTCAGAGACCGTGAAGGTCGAGAAGTTCCTGGGGGATTGTTGTTTCGCATCTAGATGGCGATGGGTGCTACCCTCTATTCTACTATCCAGGTATAAACATGAAAGCCATAAATTCTTTACTTACTACATTACCGATTAACTTTGTGAGAACTTACCAATGAGATTCCAGGAGTGTTATGACGCTGCCTCGAGGACGGAGCTAATGCTCCAGACTCGGGAAGAGACTCTCGGGGCCAAGAAGAGAAATAACCCAGAGGGAGAGCCTGAGGGTGGAGGAGCATCTCCAGGCGATAGCCAGAAGAAGGGAAAGTAAGGACTTATCCCATTCTAAACTACTTATCATATTAAATACCTTATGAATTCTGACCTGAAACCTTAAACAGGAAATTCTTTCAAAAGAAAGGGCAACAGGGTCACCAGGGAGCGAAGGGGAAAGAGCCAGTCCTTCGGTTGACCAGCCCAGTTATAGATGCTCAGCCTTTGAGATCTGCGCCTCCTAAGGGTGAGAACACCTACCTCTTAAATTAAATTGTAACTTTAACCTTTATATCATCAGATTTTAACTTAGACTAAATGCTACCATCAGGCACCGGACAGCCCCAGCGCCATTTCTATTGCAAGCGTTGTGGGAAGGACCATCCTGGGGTCGACTGCAGTGGCCGCAAAGTTGAGTGTCGATGCTGCAAGAAAGAGGGCCACCGGGAGTTCGAGTGCTGGATGAACCCTGAGGGCCGTAACTACAGGCCACCAAGGAACTCAGAAGACCTCAGTTGGAGGATCTGGAGTACCACGAGGCGGTCAGGATGGCCAGACATCTACTGATGCTGGAGCCCAGAGAGGCAAAGGAGTCGATAGGGCATGAGTACCCTGAACTCCATGAGACCGCTGGTGGAAGACTTTTGCTTACTTGTTATGTACTTACCTTGGATGTTAGACAGAGATATGTTGTAAATATGTGGGAGTGTGTCATTGACCACTCGCCTTTTTGTGTATGACTTTTGAGACTAGTTATGTGGACTCGATGCGAGTAACCTTGGAACCTTGACGGATTATATATATATGAACAGAATGTTAATGCTTACATTATCATGTAGCCCATACTCAACGACGCAGAGTCAATGAGACCGGTAATTACTGAACCAAAATTTCCACCTGCATGGTGCACTTGCTATTGCAAGCGCTATGACAATACAACCACTGAAATTTCCATTGCCCTTGCACACTTGCTACAGCAAGTGCTGCAACTGTAACTACTACTAATTTTAATCTCTTATTATATACTAAAATTTTAATACCAATATTCATATCAACTTTTCATACAAACCTTAAGATTAGAAATCTGTGAAACCTCGGGAAGACCGTTAGTCCAACCACTACAACTGAAGAAATTATACAGCCACTGTAATTGTAAATCACATCAGTTTAATTGTTCGAGAATTTTCAGACATGGCTTATTAGCCAAATACCATCAGTGTATATCCGCATTTAATGCTAATCACTACTAGTGATGAATGTTTAGTCCTTATGGACAAGCATACACTTTGTAGATGCACCACCGTCAGTGAGGATGGTTGGGAAGTGAAGAGCCAAGTTGGTCAAGCTATTATGCAATCTGCAATACATCCAATTAAACAGATGAGGGAACGAATACGAACTATGGATGAGATATGATCATGATAAACAGGGAGGAAAGGAATATGAGATGCACTCAATGAGATCGAGATAGGAGAACCAAGTTTGCTAATATAGCACAGATTTTACTTACACCGAGCTGAATAACGCCGGCTTATGGCACGAATTACCACCAATGCCTCTAGGGCAATAGCACTTACAACAAGATGACCGATAACAGGAACTAATAAACAACTAAAAGGATATCCGTCAAAGGGAGATTGACAGCAGAATACTTCACAATACCCGTGTGACAGACATTACCAGTTTACTAAACGAGACATGGGACGACCGCACTCCGATAGGAGCATGTGGGCCTGACAGACATCGGGTAAGTAGTAATGTATCAGTATGGTACCCCATGTATGTAGACAAGTAGTGTTAGGAACACGAGAAGTAGTCAACTCTGCACTAAGGACAGTGATGCAGATTACCTCGAAGATAGACGAGAAGAGCTGCAGTTAAACCAACGGGCTAGAGAAACCAAGAACCTTCGACACAGAGCAGTAGACAGTATACAGTGAAGGCAAGGAAACCTTTCAAGGACGTGAAACCGAAGGAAAGAAACATGTAAACCCATTATGGACGAATAATATGTAGAATCCTCATAAGGATCGAGTAAATTCTTGCAATCCAGAGGAAATCTACCAGATGATGTGGACATAAACGCGTGACTACGCAACGATGAGAGACAAGCTAATATACTAGCAGATACCTTAAGCAAGGAACAATGGACTTGGAATGTACCACTCACATGATAATTCACGCATCTTATCTGTTGGACTCATTAGATATTAGCTGCTGAGAGTTTACGCCTCTGCACTCTGTAGGACTGAGTGTTTTGGTATTGCACTTGTGTAGTTATTAATCTAGTGGGAATACGGGAAGATGTAATGGATATCAACAAGAGTGTGTATCAAAGAACCAGTGTGTTACTCTGGAACAAAACCACTTGGAGACACGGATGACAAGCTTTATCTCCGTGGACATGTAGGCTGGTACGTCTTAGTATTACAAGACAAGTGCAAAGAGCACTAAGTACTAACAATAGCCAATGTCATATTACACCTCAAGCTGACTATCAGTGAGAGAAGACACACACATGTATGCTAGTGATCCAACGAGAGGATACACAGCAACGAAAAGAGGCGAACTGAGCCTATGTTCATGGGTCTACACCTCAGTACAGAGCGAGTGGGCCCATTAGAACGAACTTGGGAGAGAGCACAAATAGTTCAGTGCCTCATCCTTTATGTATTGTGGAGCCGTAAGGGCTAGAGTCATACACGTCTCTCTGATATGAGGATAATCCATGAGTTGGAGAACTCTTTGAGAGCCAAGTATCCAGCGCTCCTTGTTGAGCGGCTGTGATATACTTGTGGGGTACGGGGGAGTAACCCTTTTTAAGGGGGGTAGAGCCTCTTGGCTGTGCACGTGTGTGCACTAAGTTTTGTTGTTTCGTATGCGGCGCATACAGTAGTTTGTGGTATGCGGGGCATACGAGGTTTGTTTGTTTGTTTGTTTGTTTGTTTCGTATGCATGGCATACAGTGAATTGGTGGTATGCGGGGCATACGATGTTTTGTTGGTTATGTTTGGTATGCGGGGCGTACGTTGTTGGTTTGTTTGTGTGTGATGTTGATAAGTGCGAAATGTATCTACTTTTGCGGTTATAATTCTTCCTATTTTGATAATAATTCATGTCATATTTCTCACTTATCATATGCTTTTCAGATATTTATATTTAGATGAGAGCAGATATATTTTATTTGTCAAATGTAGAAAAAATCTCGAATTTACATTCCTCGTCTTACAACATAATATATATGTATATATATATATATACATATACACACATGTGCGATTCAAGTATATATATGTACGGTGGAGTATATATATATAATGTATGAATTAACATTTGGGCTGCTTTCTTCTTTCAGGTGAAAAGGAAGTGACCGGCTCCAACTTTGGAAAGAAGTCCACGCTGGACTAAAAATTGATTAGAAAATCCAATGGACTACGACTCCAATTCTGAAAAGAAGAAGGAATAGATAAAAAAACTGCAGCAGGAAAAGGGAATGAAAGGATAAAAATTATTTACGCTGCAGATATGTAACACCCCTAATACGCACATGATACTAAATGAAATCGCAGCGGAATTAAATAACTAAACGGTAACTAACGCTTCGGTGCTACAACGCCGTCAACCACCCACGTGGTTGGCAAGGCAGAATAAATACAATTGTACCGGTCTGATGATCAGACTCCCGAGCATAAAACTAAACCATAAATACTTTACATACAATACCGAGTGTTTACATATCCTTCACTGTATAACATCACTGTAACTGCAACAACCAAAAGTATATAACGCCACAGGAGCACAGGCGCATCCCGGGCCAACATCCAAAAGTATACAAAAGTAAACCTGCACTCTAGGATCTAAAGCCACTCCGCTTCCTCGATCCTCATCCTGCAGTATAAGAAATATGGATCCCCCGAGGGGGTCAGCAACCCTTGGCTGGTATGGCTAACGCGCAGCCCATCGGCTACCGAGATACGCGCAGCTAATTGTCATGATAACATGGCATTCATTTACATACATAACATAACATAACATGGAGCATAGCATCAATAATGCACAGCTCATCATCACATACACAGTGGATCTTGGTTCCACAATAACAAACCACAAGGGTCAAATAACATAAGAGCCTAGAGAGTGATTCACCCTCTTATTAAGCTCGGTAAACACACTCATTACCGTTCTGTTAAACGAACGAGTAACTTAAGTCACAGATGGTTCGGATTTAGTGACCCGAACACACCACACAAACACAGGTTCCCACTAAACCGATCATAAGTCAGAATAGGTAAGCTTTGGAAGAAGCTAGCGGGAGATCGAACGCCAAATTAAGGAGAACAATCTTAACAACATAAGAGTCGAATCTGATTCAGATATCTACTCTTAACTTACATGCATGACCGGACAACCGGATTCCTCCCTTCCCAGTTAACACTCGTTAGAAGTTCATAGTGGAACTTAACAACCAACACACAATAGGTGGTAAGTCATGTTAGACACACACAAGGGAATTGAGTCACAACATCACATCACAATAGTATGAACAACTGTAAACTCATTACATGTTTAAATCTTATAACGTTGTAAACACACAGAAAAACATACAACACACAAACCGGTGTAAACCGCTAGACAACAGACTGCAAGAAAACCATACCTTGGTCCTTGCCTCGTTTGGTTTCCTCCGTAGGTCACTCCTATACATAATTCAAGAACGTCGGTTAATTAACTTACTTAACCTCCAAATTTACTAAGTGTTTAACATAATTGTATGACATGTTTTAATGTCTATCTTACCCTAGGTTACATTCATTATACACCCTAGGGTTAACTACATAAGTCACATTCTTTTCTGTTTTTTTTTTTTACAAGTTTTTGTCCGACCGGACTTGCCGACCGGACTTGTCCATGTCCGGTCGATTCCAGAGAGTTTCTCCCCTTCGGAAATTTAGCCCGACCGGACTTGCCAAGTCCGGTCCCATGTCCGGTCGATTCCAGTAACTCAATCCGTACACAATTTACAAGCCCGACCGACCTTGCAAGTCCGGTCCCAAGGTCGGTCCATTCCAAAAGCCAATTCTCGCAGGGTAAACAGGTCCCGACCGGGCTTGCAAGTCCGGTCGCAAGTCCGGTCTGCCCCAAATCTTTGTTTTCCTTTTTACATTCAACTCCAAACTTCACCCCACATAACCTAGTACCCCCTAACCTCATTTGGGCACTTCAAACACAACTTAAGCCATCCTTAAATACTCACAAAACTCTTTTTCTAATTCCTTAAACCTTTACTTATTTCCTTGTAAATTCCTTAACACTTACAACATTTTACACTAGGTTTCTAAATGGTGTTTCTCACCTATGATAACTACTATCCCAAAATGTTTTCTCCTTATCTTAACATCATCTCCCAAGCATCATCTCTCACAACTAATTCCTTATATCCATCTTAACAATTCCTTTTTCAAGTTCATACTTTCTCCTTAATTTACCAAAGTTTGCCTAAGTCTTTACCTAAGTCCCAAAATGACTTTGGTACATACTAAAATCTCAAGCTCATGCCTAAGTCCTAGTTACATCCTAAATCACCTTAATGCATGTTTCCTACACAAGAACAACACTTAACCATTTTAAATACTCCTTAACTTATCAAACTCATTTTAACACCTAGAACTTCACATTTGTTACCTAAATTTCGACATAGGTTCTCCTAGAACATTACTAAACCAAAACACCTTGTTTTTACCAACAAACAACCAAGAACACTAAAAATCCATCAAGTACTTATTATACACAAACTCCACTCACAAAGCACTACATCACAATATAGTGCATAATTTAAATTGCATGGCACTTAGGCCCTTAAATGACATGGCTCTTAGGCCCTTAAGATGCATAAATCATAAACACTGAATTTCCACAATATATTTGCCTTTAACCTGCAAATACACTCAACAACACATATGCCTTTTACTAAGCTCTTGAGAACACTTTACTAAGTCATTCACCATTTGCTCTTTAGGTAGTTTAATAAGCATTTATAAGCTCATTTCTCCTAAGGCATTTAAAACAACATTAGGTTAGTAGATTTACCTCTTTTGCAAAATAACTTCTTTCTTGTTTCCTTTAAAAAACCGATAGAGTACTTGATTCCTTGACAAGTTCTAAACAATATACAAACATTATAATGAGTATTCAAGCTATAAGCTCCATCTCATTGTAAACCCTAATTTTACATTGTTTCAAAAACATTAATGTAGTTGTTTTACCTTGCTCTTTGAAGAGAGTTTGAATATCTAGCAAGAGAGGACTCCACCTAGTCCATGAAGAGTTGGAATGAAGCTAGAACAAGGTCACACAAAGAGCTCCTTAAATATGTATTTTCGGTTACCATAAAAACATGAAGGAAATGAAGTTTTTATTTGAGATTCCTTACCTAGAAGCAAAGGAGAGTAACAATATGTAAAAATACAAGCTCAAGCTCCATCAATGGAGAAACTCCATGGCACCGAAATGGTTGTCTTGAAGTTTGGAGAAGATAGAAATGAAGAGCTTGAGGAGAGGAAGAAGATGGTGGTGTTTGTTTTTGATTTGGACAAGTGAGCAAGATTTAACAAGAGGTCAAAGCTTATGTTTTAATGGTGGTAGTGGTATTACCGTGAGAGAGCAGCAAGAAGGGAGAATGAAGAAGGTGAAACCGTGTGAATGAAGAAAGGAAATGAGAGAATGAAGATTGGTTTACTTTTAGAAGATATTTGTAGTTTTAAAGTAAATAGTACATTCATTAGTCACCATTATTTACTTAACAAAATAACAAGAGGGTGGTGAGTCACCACACCTTAGAAAACCGGCCCCTTTATTATAATGAGAGTAATATAGTCTTTGTTTGTCAATTTAATTACTTATACAACATATGTTACAAAATAGCTTATAAATATCACTATTCATGAAAACAAGGCACATAGAAGTGAAATTTTTGATTTCCCATTAATATAGACACCCAAATGTGATATTATATAGTACACATATATATTTAAGAGTAATGATGGACATCTAGCCACTCAAAACTCATTTACAAGACAATTTTTCAAAAATGTGCTTTAAGACTCCTTAAAGCACATTTTGTGTTTAAACTTGTTTTCAAGCTTGGTTTTCTTTGGTAATTGATTAAATATGTTCATTAGTGTATAAATGAGGTCTTGGTAAGTTCATTAGGTCTTAACCAAGTTTATCCCAAGCTTAGAGCACATTTTGGCTCTTATTGACTTTAAAGCACATTTTGTGTTTCCTTTTGTTTAAATTTGTTTACTAATGTTTCTAAGACTCTTTTTAGTCTTAATACACCATATTTAAGTGTTTAAACAATATATTAAGGTTTGGGGTATTTCAAGATAAAAGGGACGACTTGCATACCCGACCACGGGCGAACATTCTCCAATTCAAAAACCTAGAACGCCGCAATATTACAAGGAATTGAACCCTCTATTCAGTCATCAATTACCACCACCACCGAAGCCACATTGCCACATCAATTTCAATCCACGGTCGCCTGCTCCCGTCCACCTCACCCATCAATCTCTTTCGAATTCTCCAGTCAAGCGCATACATCCATACCACCGCCCATCATCTTCACTCACCACTTACACCATCTCCATTCACTTCCACTCGCGGTGCGCATGTCAGAGGAGTGACGCAGAGGGCAGAAGCAGTCCGGGCGCAACAGTTCGACGGGGAGAGGGGAAGAACCGAAACAACCGAGGCATTAGTAAAATTGGAGTGAAATTCTGGACTTATTTCTTGTTAATTGTTTTTGTTTTGTTTATGATTATTTTATGCTCGTTTTATTTGTTGTTTACATTACGAATCATGAGTGAGTAATTTTATTTAGTTCCCTGGGTTGGTTTAATTCCTGTTTTTCATGCGCTTTGATTCTCTAGCTAATTATCAAAGTTATGTTTGTAGTTTTCTAATCAAAATGCGGTGCTGAGATTAGTTAACAAGACATAGGAAGTTAAACCGGATTAACGACTAGAAGCGTGACCCCGCCTATAGGTTAATCTGTCTCCAATAGGAACTGTTCTAAAAGCAATTGATCTGTTTCCGGATTAGAGCATCAGTCTGCTGCTAGTTCTTCCAGTCAATCAGAATTCATTGTACATGACCCGGTCGGTGAATTATCTATAGTTCCTGAGTTTATTGTAATGTTAGTGAAATTGTTATTTAATAGGATTTGAAGAAATAGGTTAGCAGAACAACCCGGGGAGCGCTCTTTTATTTACCACATTGATCACCTTTAATTTTCCAATTATTGTTTGTTACTTGTTTTATTTCTTTAATTTAGTTACGATTAGATTAATTAAGCAAAACCTGAAAAAGTGACGTTTCCTGTTTTCTTAATTAACTTTTCTCAGTTAGTTAATAAATTGTCAATTAATTGAACGAGGTCCCTGAGATCGACAACCTCCACTCAATTCACTATTCCGCAAAACGATAGGTACACTGCCTAGGTAGAAGTATAGTAACACATATTTCTGCTACAAGTTTTTGGCGCCGTTGCCGGGGACCTCCAAAACGGTTAATTGACATTTATCTGATTGAGATTTTATTCTTTTATTCTAGGATTATTTTTGTTCAGATTTTATTTTTATTCCGGTAACTACTGCATCAAATTTATTTCAGTTGGTTTAAGGTTCTTTTATTCATTACGTTTCTTTCCTTTCTTTTCAATAGTACGTACTTTTGTCAATTTGATTACTTCTTTTACTTTTTTTTGTTCTTACTTCATTTTTAACTTTACGTCAAAGTTTCTACATAAGTTTAGTTCTTTAATTTATTTCACAATTCAACATAAACTGTACGAGATTAGTTTCCGTACTCACTTTTTTTTTTTTTCGTTTTTCGTTTTTCGTTTTTAGTTTCTTTTTATTTTTGTTTTTCTTTATTTTGTTTATTCATAGTTACTTTATTTATATTTTAGTTTTTTATATATTTATTTTTGTTTCTTTTTCTTTTATCTTTTATCTTTTATCTTTTGTTATTTGATTTTATTTTTGTGTAGTGTTTTAGAATGACGGACAGGCAGACCTTGAGTGAATATCAGCAACCGTCAGTTGAGGGAAGACCTTCTGCTATTGTTCTCCCACAAGTTACAGCAGCTGAATTAGATTCCTGGCAATTTAAAACGAGTTACATTACCACACTTTACCACCAGGGGCAATTCAGTGGGCTAGACTCGGATGATGCTCCACATCATATTTCTTCATTCTTAGAATTTTGTGGTTCATTTAATAAAACAGGAAATTTGAACGAGCGCATCCGTCTTCAGTTGTTTCCCTATTCTTTGAGAGATGGAGCCTCCAGGTGGTTGAGAAGTCTACAACCTCGTAGCATTCATACCTGGGCTGATCTAGCAAGGAAGTTCCTAGCCAAATATTATCCACCGTCCAAGACCCGAGAAAAGATCGGTGAGATTAATAACTTTTGTCAGGAACCAGGTGAGTCACTTTATGATTCATGGGATAGATTCAAAGAACTCCAAATTGCATGCCCACACCACGGTATGAGTGATAGGGACCTTGTTTTGTCATTCTTTAATGGTTTAAGTGATTCTAATAAGCTTTTGCTAAATTCTGCTTCTGGAGGAAATTTTATGAGTAAGACAGGTGCAGAAGCAATTGATCTCCTGGATTCGATGACCGAGAGCACCAGACAGTGGTGTAAGAATAAGGGGAGAGAAGAAGCAGGAATTCAAAGTTTTCCCCCGCAGGATCATGTTTCAGCTCAGTTGTCAGCATTAGCAAAAGCTATTGAGAAGCTTACCTTGAATCAACCACAACAAACGGTGAAGGCAGCAGCTATATCTTCCCAGTATTTGAATCTATGCTGTGATATCTGTGGTGGAGCCCATGAGACCTTCAACTGCGAGGGACCTGGTTTTGCTGGAAATCCAGAGGAGGTAAATTCTATAAATAACCGACCAGGTAACTCTTTTCCTAATGCTTATGGTCAAAATAGTTGGAGAAATAATCAGCAGTCTCAGTGGCGAGGTAATGATTTGTCTATTGGCAATAATTCTTATAATCAGAATAATAGACAATCTCATTTTAATAGACAGCAGGAACAAGTTCATGATCCCCAGGAAGGAAACAGCAAGATTGAGAGCATGTTTGCAGAGTTGCTAAAACAGGGCCAGGCTACTAATTCCAGAATTGCAGACTTGGAGGCCAAAGTTGCTGATCAAGCCTACATAAATCAGAGTGTAGAGAGGCAGTTGAGTCAAATGTCACAGCAGTTAGTACAAATGCAAGCAGGGTCGCTTACAAATCAACCGAAACCAAATCTGGTAGAACATTGTAAATTAGTAACATTGGACGGTGAGAAGCGACCAGAACCTAGTGCTCCTGAAGCTGCAAAAGAAACTCTCATGCATAAAATTGTAGAAGTTGAGGACTCCGACAACAAAGTTGAAAAATCCAAGGAGGAGGAGTCTCTTGAAACTCAACCTACTTTATTTTCTTTTTCTGATTCTCGAATTGCATTAATAAAATCATTGCCATATCCTGTTCCAGTTTTAATGAGTGATTATGATAAGCAGTTTGAGAAATTTCTGAGCTTCATGGAACCATTGACTGCTAAGTATTCCTTTGAATATATTTGTACTAGGATGCCCAATTATGCTAAATTTTTGAAGAATCCCAGATTTGACAAGCATAATTTGCAGGAGCAGGAGACAGTGGAGTTAACAGAGACGGTCTCGGCAGTCCTTCTGAAGAAGCTCCCTCCCAAGCTTGGTGATCCTGGACTCCCCATCATACCTTGCACTATTGAAAAGGTAGATTGCGGTAAAGGTTTGTGCGATTTAGGTGCTAGCATCAACTTAATGCCTTTATCAGTTTTTAATAAACTAGGAGTTGGTCAATGTTCTCCTACTTCCATTCGATTGGAATTGGCTGACCGCTCCATAGTTTATCCAAAGGGTAAGGTAGAGGACCTAATAGTGACAGTAGGTAAATTTTCTTTTCCTGCTGATTTCATCGTTGTGGATATGGAGGAGGACTCAGAAGTGCCTATTCTTTTAGGTAGACCTTTTATGCGCACTGCTGGTATTTTAATAGATGCAGAAGAAGGGAAAATAATATTGCGATACCATAATGAGCAGGTATCTTTTGATATGACTACTAATAAGAGAAATCTCGCAGGAGTTCAATTTTGTTCTGGTATAGCTGTTGTTGACTCTTTAGTGCAGGAGATAGGATTGTAGAGAGAGCCTGAGGTGCCTAAAACTTTTTCAAAGATCACCAAGACATGTAAGAGAACTGAGGTGCTAGTCAAAGAAGAAACATTCTTCTGCTGCCTACAAGATTGAGGCGCTGGACAAAGGTAAGGATCATATCTATTTTGTCTGTCCTAGTGACTCTCATGATGGAATGTACACCCCCAAACGATTACGACAAAAGAAGAAAGTTGAAAAAGTTTGGCGGGTTAAGCGGATTCTTCAACCAAAAAGAAGATGTCTAGTGGATCCTAGTAAGCGTAATCCTCCTGATTCAATATGTTGCAATGGAATGACGTAGTCGAGGGAAAGTCTAGCCAAAGACTATAAAGAAGGGCGGCTAACTGGGAGGCAACCCAGTGGTAGTTTTTAGTTTCCAGTTTTCTTTTGATTTGTAGTACTTTTATTTTTATTGTGTTCTTTGTTGTCCAGTTTACTCGCTCGAGGTTCCAATACTCATGCGTTTAACATGATACTCTTTAGTGTCAAATTCTTCTTTTCCGAGATTGCTTGCAGGTGTGGTGATCATAGACACTTCATAGGCTGGACACTTGCTTCACAGCAAGTGTGAGGAAGATTCCTACCTCGGTAAAGAACTTAATTGTGAGGAAGGTACCCTTCCTCAATTTGAAGATTTCTACCTCGGTGATGGACCTAAGTGTGAGGAAGGTGCCCTTCCTCAATTCGAAGATATCAGGGGAGTTTCTGTGTCCTTTCACTTTTATTTTAAGTTCAGCTTACGCTTTAAATGCATCAAGTCGATGAGATCTTTAGTTAACTTATGATGAATTTGCACTATTTAGAAAGTCCTCTTCTTGGTTTGAATTTGTGAACAATGAGGACATTGCTCCTCTTAAGTGTGAGGAAGTAGGAGTACTTTCTAAATACTGTCATTGCGCTGAATGCCACATTTGTTTTTGTTTGTCCTGTTATTTTGAAAGAATTGCTTCTTTTAAGTGCCAATAAATATTGAATATTCAGGTGAAAATTTTTGTTGAGGTTTTGGAAACAAGCCTGATGGCCACCTCAAGAATCTTTCTGCTTTTGGCTGTTTGTATGTATAGTTTTATCCAAACTGAATCTATTTTCACTGAAATTTGGTGGATTAGCTGATTATGAAAATTGAATTAGTCTAGTTTGGGATTTTCAAAATGATAAGAAAGTTTGGTATGAAAGGATAAGGCAAGGTACTCCGCTGATCTGAATTGAAATTTATTTCTGAACCAAAACAGGCCTCTTTATTCGGTTATTAAGTCCATGGGGTGCTTCATCACCCATCTACCTAAGGTCTTATGATCTGGGATAGAAGGCCCAAAGCCGCTACAAGGGTGAAGAGAAAAGTCTGAGGGGATGAATTGAATGTGCAAATGAAGGAATAAAATGTTAGAGAAGAAAAGAAATATGGAAAGTTAAACATTTATGTCATTTTTGCCTATTCTGATCATGAGTACGTGGTGTTGAAAGGTATCACGGAATAAGGTGTTACTTCACACCCCTTGTCATCCAAAGGTTAGAGGAAGAAACGTGGAAGATCCCAGACTATTCTGTTTCAGTTTCTATAATCTAACTTCTCCATGCTTTTAACTCTACTCTTTTTCACTGTTTTCGAAAACCTACAGCAGATAGCAGAACTTTTTTTTGATTGTCATTTTGCTCGTTTTTCATCAACAGTTGTTTGATCCTGAGTTTCGATACTACGGCTCTTAAAAGTACACATATTCTCTATTTGTTTGAGGACAAACAAAAGCTAAGTGTGAGGAAGTTTGATAAGTGCGAAATGTATCTACTTTTGCGGTTATAATTCTTCCTATTTTGATAATAATTCATGTCATATTTCTCACTTATCATATGCTTTTCAGATATTTATATTTAGATGAGAGCAGATATATTTTATTTGTCAAATGTAGAAAAAATCTCGAATTTACATTCCTCGTCTTACAACATAATATATATGTATATATATATACACATATACACACATGTGCGATTCAAGTATATATATGTACGGTGGAGTATATATATATAATGTATGAATTAACATTTGGGC
This sequence comes from Limonium bicolor, assembly GCA_023374045.1. Classification (NCBI taxonomy): domain Eukaryota; kingdom Viridiplantae; phylum Streptophyta; class Magnoliopsida; order Caryophyllales; family Plumbaginaceae; genus Limonium; species Limonium bicolor. Next base: position 158,882,914 of record CM041776.1, on the reverse strand, counting down.
TGCTTTCTTCTTTCAGGTGAAAAGGAAGTGACCGGCTCCAACTTTGGAAAGAAGTTCACGCTGGACTAAAAATTGATTAGAAAATCCAATGGACTACGACTCCAATTCTGAAAAGAAGAAGGAATAGATAAAAAAACTGTAGCAGGAAAAGGGAATGAAAGGATAAAAATTATTTTTGATAAATCGAGTTTGACGCTGCAGATACTTGTTGTACGTGGGGCGTACGTTGTTGGTTTGTTTGTGTGTGATGTGCACTTGTATGTATGTATCTTACGAGATACTTGTTTGAATGATGTATATACACCCATGTGTGTAGTACTTTTCTTATGCTACTTGTGATATATATATTTATATTGCTTTATAGAATGATTACATATGGTATCACCTAGATACGAAATGAATCATTAGATATGGAATGTGGAAGGATGGTATGTTATGGACACCTCGGGGAGGTTGTCAGGGTTTGTAGAATTGATAGGAAATAATGGTGCTGATGGATCACCTATATCCATATATGATTGAATCAACGCCATAAAGTGATGGCTATGTGCGGTATAAGCACAGTGCGATGTGTGTAAATTATATCACATAGATATGCATTATGGGAATCATGGGTAGTTATATATTTATATACATACCTATTTGGTGAAGCGACTTCGGGACGAAGTCTTTTTAAGGGGGGTAGATTGAAATACCCCAAACTAATTAAACATGGATTAAACATCTAATCGCATTAATTAAGGCCTAAACATGACTTAAAAGTCAATTGAGAACAATGATGGTCAACACAAAGCAAGATATTGCACCCTTTGACTGTTTAGGGTAAATACATACCCAAATGAACTACTTAGGACCTAAAGTTTTGTCCTAAGCATATTAACACATAAATAAACATACTACAATCGTTGGAAAACACTCTAACACAAAGAACAAGCATCTACATGCTTCAAGGTCAAGTAGGGCAAAAATGTGCTCTAAGAAACCTTAAAGGTCTTATGACCTCTATTTGATATAAAATTGGATTCCTGTGATCAATAATCATGTAAGGAACGCAAAAAAACTGTTCTCAAAGAAAACTAAGCCAGAAACACCTTGTGACACAAAATGTGCGCTAAAACACCTTAAAGCACGTTTTTGTGTATGAGCTCTAAGATAATGACTTTTTGTCACTTTAAGGACTAGATTACATTCTTTATATCATTTATGTGACATGATATACTATATTATAAAGTCTAAATCAAAGTTTAAAAATAAAATCAAAATGGGTGATTATGGGTGAATAGTACCCAAAAATAACATTTAATTACTTAACTTAAACTATGGTCAAATGTCATCCATTGACCAAGCTATCCATTGCCGCCTCACTTGCTGTCATTCTTACCCATTGGCAACATAAATATCTAGCCAATCTAATGAATCATCATTTACTATTTCATAAAGTAACATTAATTAACATAAAAGGTAAAAACTAGCTTTCTCTTCCATTTGCCTTCTTCCCAGCCGTGAGTACACACATTCATCCTCTCTTTTGCTCCTCTTTGACGGTAATAACACTCCAAATTAAGAAGAGAACACCAAGTGACATAGGTAAGCTTATTAAGCCATTTTATGTTCATTCTCTTCACATTTCTTTCCTCTTTCCATGGAGCTAAGCTTCAACCATTTCCATCCATGTTTCTAGCTTGTTTTGGAGGTTAAAAGGAGGGCAATTCTAGGCTGTAACAAGGGAAGGAGGTGGAGAATTCTAATCTTGTTCTAAAGGTATAAAAACGTGCTTTAAGCGCTTATATTTTGTTTCTTTTCAATTCCGGTTTGAAAGCTTGATTCCCTAGGCTTATTATCTTCTTCTTAACATACTTATTCAGTTGGTATATCAAGAGCTTCAAGGATTAGGCAAATCCATGCCAAAAACACCATTTTGGCACTTTAATCAAGGTGAAAATTAGCCATCTTCTAATCTGAGTTATACCAGTTTTAAAGCTTGGTTTAGTAGCTCTTTTTGTTCTGTAAAAATAGGCCGAAGATCATCCATACTTGCTTGTTATTCTAAGGTATATTTTACCTTGAAAATATACATTAAACACTTCTTATGGTTAGCTCTTGTTTGGAGACTAATCATGCCTTAATTGCTGTTTGAAACACATGTAAATAATGCTGTGGAAAATTTATCTCCAAAGAGCCGTGGCCAAACAAGGCCTAAACTTGGCAAAAATAAGGTATAAATCACTTAAACCTTCACTTGGTATATTAATATGTGCTTATACATATGTGTATAATATATGTCGTGAGTGAACAAGGTGTAAAGGTCTTATTTTGATCTTAGGTGATTAAGGAATGGTTTAGTAAATTTATATAAGTAATTAATTAACATAATTGTCAAATTTAAGACATTATGTGGAAAATTGGTAAATATGGAAAACTATGTGGTAAGGCCGAGAGTTAAAGCATTTTTGGGCATTTATGTGGTAATTAATTTATAAGCTATGTGTGTAATAAGGCCATGTACTTTAGGCCATTTTATTTATGTATTTATAAGGTTTTAATTAAGTTTAGGTGATAAAAATGTATTACCGCAAGGTATAGGGGTTTAAAGGGTAATTAAATTAAATTTGGGGGCTATATATTAATAAAGCCGAAAACTAGAGGTTTAAATGAGTTTAAATAAAAATTATAAGATTTTATAAAGTTTTGGGGTTAAATGGTAATTTCTGAAAAATAGGGGTACAAACCGTATTATATGGAAATTAATGGTCAAGGCAATATTAAGGAGGTCAACCTTGACCATATGGTAGGTTTTGATCAAATTAGATAAGTTAAATAACTTATTTAAGGTTTTATAATAAGATAAGTATTTAATTGTAACAATTTTATAACATATGTGGTAAATATGTTATTAACCAAAAATTAAGGGTGTAAAATGGTATTATAAACACCCATGGGCTATTAGGAATTTTTAGGAATTTATTTGGTTGATTTTGGAATTTAAAATAAACTATATATGTATAATATATAGTTATTATGTCATTGTGACACTTTAGATAAATATATGTGGTGAAATAGTGATAACCGAGAATATATGGGTTAGTAATGTAAATTATAACGCTTGGGTAAAATTTGTTGATTTTTAGATTAATATAAGAGTATTTAATAAGATATATGTATAATATATAGTTTTAATAATATTATAAAACTATATGTTATAAATTGGGCCAAATGGCAATTATAGAAAGTTGAAGGGTTGAAAAATAATTAAGAACAGCTATAGGGTCTGTTCGCAATTTTAAAAATATATATAACCATAGGTTATATTTGTATTAAGGTTTAAAATGTTATAATATATGATATATATATATATTACATAACATTATATGTGTGGTCAAATTATCAATTTGGAAAGTTAAAGGGGTTAGAAATTAATTTATAAACAGACATGGTATGTTCGGTAATTTTACAAATATAAAACCATAGGTTATACCATTTTTATAAGTTAAAAATGTTATATTATATGATATATATAACATGGTATAAATAATGGGGTGATTTTGTACATAAAGAAAACTATGAGATATGGAAAGAAATAAGGTTATAACATTGTTGCCTTTTCGGCAATATAATATAGTTTGTATAAAAACTATAGGTTATAAAGTAAAGGAAATAAAAATATCATATTATATGATATTAGTATATGGTATAACATTACAAAATGCTATGTGGTCAAAATGAAATTAAAATAAAGAAAAGGGTTGTACCGAATTATAAGAGATGGAAAAAAATGAATTTTAGACTATGGTCTACAATGTTATAAATGTTATAACAATTATATGGTATTAAGGTGGTTTAAATGGAATTAATAAGTAAGGATATTCACATTAAATAATGTGACAAACTATAAATAAATAAGATTTATAAACTAAGGTACATAGGGAATAAACCTTAGGAGTTGTAATAATACAACATAAAATGTTACATAATATTAGGATAATAATCTTAATATAAGTTGTATAATATAATACAACTAATGGGAATAATCATCTAATATAAGATGATAAAAATGTAACATATAATATAAGAGTTTTATAACTCACGAAACTTACCTATATGGTAAATATATACATATGCGAGAATAATGTATATAAGGATGAATATATATTATGGTTGGAAACCATATAATATAATGGTGGTGATTATTACAAAAAAATAGTTACAAACTATAAGTTATGAGTTTTAGAATGGAAATATAGTTTACTAAAGATAAAGGATTAGATAATACAATGTATTATAATGGATGGTGGAAAAATAATACAATATAATAAGTAATGCATGCATACATGCAACTATAGGTTATATACCTAAATTAAATGATGGATAAGATTAAAGAAATATAACGAATTAAACCTAACAGTCGAAACATTCCGACATACGAGTTTTAGTAACAAAGTCGACCGGTTTAGAGAAACCAGTAACAATTAACTGTAGGAATTCGGGGATGAACTGTCGGGGTTACTTGTTATTCGGAAATACCGAATTTAGTTAGTCATGGAGACTGACTTATAGTTTATTACCGTTTAGATCATACTTCAGACGAAGGCACTTAACGAGCTAGAGGTCTACACTGCGCATCCTTGGTCTAAGGTGTACGGTATGTAAAGGGGTTTGATCCGAGTTGTCCTAAGGAAATTCCTTGGGCTCGGATTTGGTTGATGTCACTTGTGTGTTAGTGTTTTGGATACGTGTATGTGATTATGTGTGTTACTGTAACACCCTGGATTTTACCTCAAATGATAGCTTAAGAAAATACAAATCCATCGGCGCAAACGGAAGTCAAAACGGAGCTTGAACGACCAAGTTATGGTCAAAACAGCACCATGTCCGAACGTGTGTCCGGACATCAACGTTCGGAGACAAGTCGAGACTTTAGAAACCAAAAACAGACGGATGTCCGAACATCGAAGCTCGGACGGATGTTCAGATGCCTTCGGAAATCAGAAACACGTAAGGTCCGAACATGTGTCCGAATGTCAAAGTTCGGACACTAGTCGAAGCAAAATCAGAGAAACAGATGGGTGTGTCCGAACATTGATGCTCAGACAGATGTTCGGACACAGCCAAATGACGAAACCCTTTGAAATCTTTCGGGGCCTGTCCGAACATGGATGTCCGGACGGACGTTCGGACAGGTCCCTAAGTGCAGTTTTAAAAGCGTAATCAGAAATCAAAAACCACCAAAACACTTATATAAACCATAACATCAACATGGAAGACATTTAAATGGGAAATATTGCCAATAAGTACCTCGCCACCAAGCTCAAATTCCATAAGGTCAATTCGTAAACTGTCAAAATACTTATCAGTGAACACCATAACGAATGTAATCTCAAAACAACAGCGGATTCAAAAACCTCCAGGGCATTACCGCCACACCCAATCCCCATGGGTGCTTAGGCTAAAGAACTAAATACCTCAACACAAATGTTAATTCAACTTATGCGGAAGCTAAACAAAGACCAAAATATAAATCATTTGGAAAATGTCACAATACTTATAACATCGTGATTCAGACGTTGTCTCAATAACTCGTTATTCCTAAGCTATGTGATTCGCTGTCCCAATCCCCAAACTTAGTCGTCCACACCTGCGATCATAAAACATAGACAAAAATACAGAAAGGATCGCACAAATCAGAAAAACTGAGTAAAGACTATCTCAATCCGTAAAATATGTTTTAGAACCCCATTTGCCATTTATCAATCAGGGAGGAATAATTCGGTGAACATTAGACGAACTTCCAGAATCCAAAACAACATTTAAAATCACAGTAGGGAGCTTTCAGCAGGAGATCACCACAATACCAAACACGGGGTCACCTATGGGACCCCAAACAAGAGGACAATCACCTATGGGACCGTCAAACAACCACCTCACCCTAAGTCCTTAAGTGTGCACACCCCCTATGAGACAGCAGTAACATAGAGTAGATTAGAGGGCTTAACTGCAACAATGTGTGCAGCGCAAATAATAATAATCATGGGGAGCACCTATGGGCTCCCAAACAATAGAATTCAACCTGTGAAAAACTCCCAAAATCCAGAACCAAAAACCACAGCACCATCCAATTCCTCAATTCCAAAACGTGGGAACAATCCCCAATTCCAAAACACAACCGAGAACTCATAAAAGCACAACGAAACCTTTTCCAATTGTTTTACAAAACATCGGTCAAACAATCATTGAGCATAGAATTTACCTGGAGCAATCCAGAATCCCTCAAGAGCCCAACTGCTCCAGTCTATCGATAGCGTTCGTCGATGTAATCGGCGTCTAGGTAACCAAAACAACAATCAGAAGAAGCCAACAACGCGTACAACAATTATACAACCCTAGTTAGAATACCTTACCCCACAATTTACTAACTGGCACCAGAGAATTTGATTAGACCTTGACGGAACCGGCGTGGAATCACCAAGAATTGAAGAAGGAGAGTGTGAAGAGTTTGAATAGAGTATGAGTGCAAGAACAGCGTATTGAGGATGAAGATGGACGAGAGAATCGGTGTTTTAAATAGAGAACTAATTGTAAAACAATAAAGAAAACATGAATTTCGTAATTAAAAGTCTAGGTTTTAAGGAGAGAAGATATTGAATATTAGAAGAGAAATCAGTTTTGCCAATATTCAAGAGGTGTGGAACTTATAATTAAATTAATGAATCCACACTTGAAAATAGAAGAACGTGGGTAACCGTTGCAACAAGATGAGCATGAGAAATAAAATAATTAGGAAGTTAATTAATAAACATCTGCTTGGAAGGAAGTAGTTTAGAAACAAATAGATGTATATATTGTAAATGGTTTCAAAGTTCAACAGGAAGAAAGACAATCACGTTAAAAGAAAGAATCAAAATGCTAATAATATATTTGCTGAGAGAAAAATAAGGAGAGATAATAAATATTATTTTAAGTAGTCAAACGGGATATGAACTCTTGAAATTAAATAACCACAAGGAGAGAGCCAAATTGAATTCGAACTCCATATATCTAAAGTTAATAAATTGGGAAGAAGATTCTAGAATAGTATTTTATAGCTTAAATAAATAAAACGAGGTTAAGAGGATGACGTAATATCCAAATAGTATGCTATCCGCAATATATATCTAAAATCGAATAGGGCCAAAACGTTACAAATAGTTGTAAACACTTTTAAGGAGAAGGATTAATTTGGGAGTAGTTGTCGTTTAATTCTCTGGGCCACCCTAATACTAACCTCAGTCTCATTAATCAAACTATATACTATATCATTCCTAACCTGCATTTCCCGGGTATTTCATCTCATCCCCCTTAAAAGAAAGCTTCGCCCTCAAAGCTAAAACTCATCCTTACAGCGAAAACTGCTAACTAAGTACTGACTGAAACGATTACCTGATCGAAGAGTTGTGGGTACTTCTTCCTCATCTCCTCCTCCACTTCCCACGTGGCCTCCTCCGTCCCATGATTTGACCATAAGACCTTGACCATGCGGGTGGACTTCGATCTGGTCTCTCTTGTCTTAGTATCCATGACTCTGATGGGATACTCCTCGTAAGAGAGATCCTGCTCTAGCTCCAAGACCTCTGGTTGAAACACGTGCGAAGGGTCGGGGACGTACTGCTTCAGCTGGGATACATGGAAGACGTTGTGAACCTTCTCCAGCTCACAAGGAAGTGCCAGGCGGTATGCCACCTCTCTAACCCTCTCTAATATCTCGTAGGGCCCAACGAATTTGGGACTGAGCTTCCCTTTCTTCCTGAATCTGGTTACCCCTCTCACAGGAGATACCTTCAGAAAGACTCTGTCTCCCACCTCGAACTCAACTGGTCTGCGCTTGAGGTCGGCATAGGACTTCTGCCTGTCCTGAGCTGTCTTCATCCGACTCTGGATCACTCGAACCTGCTCCATAGTCTCCTTAATCAGCTGTGGCCCCAAAACAACAGTTTCACTAATGTCGCTCCAACACAACGGTGTTCTACACTTTCTCCCATACAAAGCTTCATAAGGGGCCATCTTGATGCTGGTATGGTAACTGTTGTTGTACGAAAATTCCACCAAGTGCAGTATATCAGCCCATGAACCCTGGAAGTCCATCACACATGCTCGAAGCATGTCCTCCAAGGTCTGGATGGTTCTCTCGGTCTGGCCATCAGTGGCTGGATGAAAAGCAGTGCTCAACTTTAGCTTGGTGCCCATCGCCTTCTGAAATTGCTACTAGAAATGGGCTAGGAATCTCGAGTCTCTGTCTGATATAATGGTCTCAGGTACTCCATGATATCTCACCACATTCCTGATGTAGGCATCCACCAACTAACTCATGGACCACGTCTTCTTCATGGGTATGAATCGTGCAGACTTAGTGAGGCGGTCCACTATTACCCAAATCTGATCGACTCCACCTCTTGCCGGTGGTAAACCCATCACGAAGTCCATGGAAATGGAGTCCCACTTCCACTTTGGGACCTCCAGCGGCTGCAATAAACCTCTCATCCTCTTATGCTCGAATTTTACCTTCTGACAGGTAAGGCACTTCGATACGAACTCCGCCACCTCCCTCTTCATCTTAGGCCACCAAAACATCCTCTTCAAGTCTTTATATAATTTGTCACCACCAGGATGGACCGAATAGGGAGTATTGTGGGCCTCCCTCATCAGGCTCTCCTTTACCTCGGCACACCCCTGAGGCACACACCATCGGCCTCTGAATCTCAAGCTGCCATCGCTGTGGATCTCGAAGCCCTCTGCTTTACCTTCCTTCATCTTTTCTCGGATCCGCTCTAACTTCGCGTCACCAGACTGCCCTTTGAGTATCTCCCCATAGATGTCGGAAGAAATACTCATGTGGTACAACTTCACCTCGCGCTCCACTCCTCCAGCCTCCATCACCTCCAGATTCAGTCTCTGAAAGTCACGAACTAGTTCGTCTGGAAGAACCCACATTGAATTCACAGAATGACTCTTCTTTCTGCTCAGAGCATCGGCCACTAGATTAGACTTCCCTTTATGATACAAAATCTCCAAGTCATAGTCCTTGATCAATTCCAACCACCGCCTATGCCTCATATTAAGTTCCTTCTGGGTGAAGATGTATTTGAGGCTCTTGTGGTCGGTGTAGATCTTGCAGGTGACACCGTAGAGGTAGTGCCTCCAGATCTTAAGGGCGAAGACTACTGCTGCAAGCTCTAAGTCATGCGTCGGGTATCGGGTCTCATATTCCTTCAGTTGTCTCGATGCATAGGCTATGACTTTCCCGTGCTGCATCAAGACACACCCCAAGCCATACTTAGAAGCGTCGCTGAAAACCTCGAATCCGTCTGTCCCTGAGGGTAAGGTTAGCACTGGGGTTGTGGTCAACCTATCCTTCAACATCTGGAACGCCTTCTCGCAATCATCGTCCCACTGAAACTTGGTTACCTTCTTCATGAGGTTTGTGAGGGGTCTAGCAATCTTCGAGAAATCCTTCACAAATCTTCTGTAGTAACCCGCTAGACCCAGGAAGCTACGAACCTCTGTCAGGTTGTTCGGTCTTGGCCACTCTTTTACTGCTTGGATCTTGGCCGGGTCCACTGAGATTCCCTTCTTAGTAACGATGTGGCCCAGGAAGGCCACTCGGTCCAACCAAAAGTCACACTTGGACAGCTTGGCGTAAAGCTGCTGCTCTCTCAGGATCTGTAAGACTGATCTCAGGTGCTCCTCATGCTCTTCCTCATCTTTGGAGTAGATAAGGATATCGTCAATAAATACCACCACAAACCGGTCTAAATAGGGGTTAAAGATCCGGTTCATGAGGTCCATGAAGACTATCGGTGCATTCGTCAATCCAAAGGGCATCACCAGGAACTCAAAGTGCCCATATCTAGTCCGGAAGGCAGTCTTCGGGATGTCCTTCTCTGCAACACGAAGCTGGTGGTATCCCGACCTCAGGTCTATTTTGGAAAAGACTCTTGCACCCTGTAGCTGGTAAAAAAGGTCGTCGATTCTGGGCAAGGGATACCGGTTCTTCACAGTGATCTGGTTCAACTCCCGGTAGTCTATGCACAGTCTCATGCTCCCATCCTTCTTCTTTACGAAAAACACAGGAGCTCCCCAAGGCGATACACTCGGACGAATGTATCCCTTATCCAAGAGGTCCTCCAACTGAACCTTCAGTTCCTTCAACTCTGAGGGCGCCATACGGTATGGGGCCTTGGAAATAGGCGCTGCTCCTGGCACAAGGTCGACACTGAACTCCACCTCCCTGTCTGGCGGCATGCCAGGTCTCTCTCTGGAAACGTCAGGGAACTCATTCACCACTCGGATCTCTTCTAATGGGTTGGCTCTCGGCTCAGGTCCTGGACATGGCAAAGGTATGCCTGCTGTCCCTTCCTCACTTGGGAGAGAATCGACATAGCTGAGACTATCTTTACTCCCGGTTTCTTCTTCATACTACTGTAGGAGACTCTTTGGCCCGATGGTCCTCTCAAGGTGATCTTCTGCTCACCACAATCGATCTTCCCTTTGTACTTGCTTAGCCAGTCCATCCCCAAGATGATGTCGAAGTCGGGGAGGACGAACTGGATCATGTCAGTTACAAAAGTTTCCCCCTTTATGTCTACCCCCACATCTTTCAATACATAATCACAAGAAATAACCCCCTGAGGGTATGGATACTGCTATGGTAGGGGATTTGCAAGTTTCTAAACCCAGTCTCTTAACAAAATTCTAAAATGAACGAATACGAAGCCCCAGTATCAAACAAAACACGAGCAAGAGTACCATGAACAGAAAAGGTACCTGCTAACACCTCTGCTTCGGCCTCAGCTTCGGCCCGACTCATAACGTTGATTCTTCCAGGAGCTCGACTGTTGTCTCGGTTCTCCCCTTGACCTCTGTTGCCTCCATTTCCACCCCCGCCATTCCCACGCTGGGGGCATCCCCGCGCTGGTTCTGGCCCTGGTGCTGATCTCTGCCTCGGGCTGGGAGTCTGCTGGTCTGTAGGTCGATCCCCGCCATTACCCCTCTGCTGAGCGCCTCCCTGAGGGTTCTGGAAGCACTCAAAAGCTCGTGGCCCTCCTGCCACACCGGAAGCACGCCACCAGGTTTCCTTCACAGTCTTTCCCCGGGTGGTCCTTGTGGCATCTCCTGCAGTGGAAGTGCCTGTCTCTCCCGATCTCTCCCCTCTGAAACTGCCCCTAGGGTCTATCACTCCTCCTCTGGTCATTCCTCTGGTTCCCATCGAACCTCCTCCTATCATCTGAGTTAGGCCTCCACCTCTTTTCCTGGTTGGGCCTCTGATGTCGGTCATCTCGACTCCGGGACTCCTCCACATCTCTGTCTTCCTCTTTTGGCCCGTCTGGACCTCCCTCCTCTTCTGCTGCACCCTAAACAGGTTAGCAGCCTTTCCATACGCATCCTGGAGGGTAGGTATCGTGAGTACGCTCAAGGCCTCCTGGAGACTCCAGTTGAGTCCCCCCACAAAACGCTGCACCTTCGACGCCTCGTCAGGGACCATCGTCGGCGCGAACCTCGCCAGCTCTAGAAATTTGGAGTGGTACTCCTTCACACTCCGGGCCTGCTGCTTGAGCTCAGAGAACTCCAGGTATTTCTGCATCCGGACATGCTCAGGATAGAATCGCCTTCGCATGGCCTCCTTCAATGCCTCCCATCCAAAATCAGGTCCCGCCAGGAGAGCGTCCTTGTTGCAGACCACCAGATGTCTGCCTCGCTCTTGAAGTAGTACACGGCGGCATTGACTCTCCTGTCAGCAGGGCAGTTGACTACCTCAAAGATCTTGTCGACTCACGCAGCCAATCCTCCAGTAGTACTGGGTCCTCCTCCCCCTTGAATGCAGTCGGCTTCAGGTGGGCAATTCTCTTCGTGTAGTCTTCTGGCACGTTGTCTCGCTGGGCTTGGCGTTGCACAATCTGGCCCAGGTTCAAGGCAAGCTCCTGAAGTTGTCTCATTGGGTCGTTGGCTGCCATGGTAGTGCTCCTGCTTTCGACTTCTGGTGTTAGGAGGAATTCAGTCGGCCTGCCAGTCTACTCTATCAAGATGGACCCCTGATTATGAGTCACGCATTCAAGGAATTTAATTTCCTACAAATATCCCCTTAAGTCCTACTATGCTCATACTACCCAATCCTCGGGTAGACAGTTAGAATGCATAATTAAACAAACATGTTATACCATCATGTAATATACATATGGTAACCAGTAAGCAATTATTCCCTGTATGACCTTCAAGCACCACATAGAGGTGTCCAATATAACTCAGCAGAACACAATATAGCATATAATTCAACATAACTTTCCCAAGCGGCTTATCCCCACATTTTTAATCCGGTTTACTCAAATCTTATCTTATTTCGAAAACCTGGCTCTGATACCACCTTGTAACACCCTGGATTTTACTTCAAATGATAGCTTAAGAAAATACAAATCCATCGGCGCAAACGGAAGTCAAAACGGAGCTTGAACGAGAAAGTTATGGTCAAAACAGCACCATGTCCGAACGTGTGTCCGGACATCAACGTTCGGACACAAGTCGAGACTTTAGAAACCAAAAACAGACGGATGTCCGAACATCGAAGCTCGGACGGATGTTCGGACGCCTTCGGAAATCAGAAACGCGTAAAGTCCGAACATGTGTCCGAATGTCAAAGTTCGGACACTAGTCGAAGCAAAATCAGAGAAACAGATGGGTGTGTCCGAACATTGATGCTCGGACAGATGTTCGGACACAGCCAAATGATGAAACCCTTTGAAATCTTTCGGGGCCTGTCTGAACATGGATGTCCGGACGGACGTTCGGACAGGTCCCTAAGTGCAGTTTTAAAAGCATAATCAGAAATCAAAAACCACCAAAACACTTATATAAACCATAACATCAACATGGAAGACATTTAAATGGGAAATATTGCCAATAAGTACCTCGCCACCAAGCTCAAATTCCATAAGGTCAATTCGTAAACTGTCAAAATACTTATCAGTGAACACCATAACGAATGTAATCTCAAAACAGCAGCGGATTCAAAAACCTCCAGGGCATTACCGCCACACCCAATCCCCATGGGTGCTCAGGCTAAAGAACTAAATACCTCAAAACAAATGTTAATTCAACTTATGCGGAAGCTAAACAAAGACCAAAATATAAATCGTTTGGAAAACGTCACAATACTTCTATAACATCGTGATTCAGACGTTGTCTCAATAACTCATTATTCCTAAGCTATGTGATTCGCTGTCCCAATCCCCAAACTTAGTCGTCCATACCTGCGATCATAAAACATAGACAAAAACACAGAAAGGATCGCACAAATCAGAAAAACTGAGTAAAGACTATCTCAATCCGTAAAATACGTTTTAGAACCCCATTTGCCATTTATCAATCAGGGAGGAATAATTCGGTGAACATTAGACGAACTTCCAGAATCCAGAACAACATTTAAAATCACAGTAGGAGCTTTCAGCAGGAGATCACCACAATACCAAACACGGGGTCACCTATGGGACCCCAAACAAGAGGACAGTCACCTATGGGACCGTCAAACAACCACCTCACCCTAAGTCCTTAAGTGTGCACACCCCCTATGAGACAGCAGTAACATAGAGTAGATCAGAGGGCTTAACTGCAACAATGTGTGCAGCGCAAATAATAATAATCATGGGGAGCACCTCTGGGCTCCCAAACAATAGAATTCAACCTGCGAAAGACTCCCAAAATCCAGAACCAAAAACCACAGCACCATCCAATTCCTCAATTCCAAAACGTGGGAACAATCCCCAATTCCAAAACACAACCGAGAACTCATAAAAGCACAACTAAACCTTTTCCAATTGTTTTACAAAACATCGGTCAAACAATCATTGAGCATAGAAGTTACCTGGAACAATCCCTGAAATACCCCAAACTTAAATATAGTGATTAAGATTATTCTAATCCTTGTTAAGAGCCTAATAATGCTTAAGTAGTATTGGGGAGGAAAAATAAATCCAAAAGAAATAAAGAAACGCTTAAAAAGCGAAAAACGCTAAATAGGCGTTAGACAACCATAGGGGGTATGAGACCTCGGTTAGCGTATTATATGGATCCTAAAGGGGTAATAAGACCTAAATAATATATGGGAACATTTCCCGAAGAAAACGGATCCAAATAATGTATTAAAACGCTAATAGAGCTTTAACGCACGTTTTTCGAGAAAACCCGAAAACGTGATTTTAAGTGGTCAAACGAACCCGTATAAATTATAAGTCATTAAATAAATATTATTAAGCATTTATGGAAGCTTAATAACCAATTAAAATAAAGAAACGAGAAAATCCTAGAAAACGGGCCCGGTTAGTGAATAGTATCAAAACCGGGTAAAATAACGAGTGTTTTCTGTAAAAGACGAAAAACGCTCCAGCAAGTGTAACAGTGGGGGACGGTTTTTACTGGTGTAAAAAGCTCTCTCTCTCTCACACACACACAAGTAGCAAATAAGTAAATCAAAAAGCAAAAGGGTAAAAGTACAAAAAGTAAATAACACTCTCTCACCTCTCATTCTCACTTTTCCCTCTTCTCTCTCTCCCATCTTCATTTATCTCACCGTCTCCCTCCTCCCTTCTATAGTTTTGGGTGATTTCTTGAAGCTCCACAAGCCTCCCATGGCTTCTCTTCTTTCTCCTCATGCTCTAGCTCCATTTGAGCTCCAAATGTAAAACAAAATACATATTTGAACTCCCCTCTTCAAGCTCTACATTTCTAGCTTTTCAAAATCCGAAAATGAGCAACTTCATCTCCATGGGTTTTCCCCATTTGAAGAGAAAATCACACCATTATGGAGCTTGGAGTCTCCTCTTTCCAACAAGGTAAAAATCTCCATGAAAGACCTCACTTTTCTCCATCTCCTTGGTATGGCCGATTTTTGCCTCTCTCTCTTACCTTGTTTTCCTCTTGTTTTGGAGCTTTGCTTCAACCCTCCAATGGTGGTGAGGGCACCTTCTTGAACCAAGGGCTAAAACCCCTCCTAAAGCACTCCAAAGGTAAACCCTAGAAATCTTGCTTTAAACATTTCATTGAACTAGCATTAATTTAAGGGTTAGTATATTAATTGTAATTGTTTTGTGTTCATTGGGTGATGGGAATAGAGTTTGGCAACTCCATTCCCCACATGACCGATTTTGAGGCAAGAAAGGAAGAAGGAGGAAAAATGAGAAAGAAAGAAGGAAGTATAAGCTCAAGGTAAGAGCTCCTTCCTAATGTTAAATTTTATTACATTAGAGTAATGGGAATGGGTAAAATATTTAAAGAACCCAAAACCTTGTACTAGTATTGAGGATTGTGAAGTTTGAGTATTTAAGAGCAAGTATTTGAATTGTAGGCTTTGGAGCCAAATGTGATGTGTATGTGTATTGGAATTGTGGATTGAGAAAGTATTAAGGAATTTATATTGTATGTGTGCTGGTAGAACCCTTGTGGTTTGGCTAGAATAGGGATGAATTGATGAGAAAGGAGATGTGTGGATAAGTAAGAAAAGTAGGTGAACTATGGCGAAATTTTAGTAGGAGTTGTGCTTCAATGGATGACTTGGTGAAAGGGAGAAACCGAGGTGTGTATTAGGGATTGTAGGGATGTTTAATGAGCATGGAGTAGTGGCTATAGTATGAGAATGAAAGAATGTAAAATCTGTAGCAAAGAGGTATTAAATTGTATTGTAGAACTAGGAAGAATTAGTGTGCAAGATTTGGTAAGAGGAGAGTTGGACTTGGGTATAGGTAATGTAATGGCTTGGAAATGTATTTGGGATGCTAGAAGTGACATTGGTAGAGGAAGTATTGAATGGTAGAAGTTGTAACAAAAAATCTGTAGCATAAGGGTAACAAAAACTGTCACAAGTGTTGGAAGAGAAGTGAGGGAATTGTGTAAGTTATTTGATGGATTAAGTAATGGATTTGGTGGATGAATTAAGGTGATTTAAGGGGATTAATTAGTGTTAAAACATGTGGGATTACATGTAGGAAGATTGGGGAAGAAATGGGCAAGAAAAGAAGTGAAAACAAAATCTGTAGGTAGGTTCTGGACCGGTCCGACCCAGAGGTTGGGGAGGACGGTGGGTCGGACGGGCACAGGCCACGGAACCAAAAACTACTGGAATGGTCCGACCCAGAGGTGTATGGGTCGGACGGAACAGTTCTGGGTCGGACAGGACAATTTCAGGAGACGGAAAACTTACTGGAATGGGCCGACCCATAGGTTGGGTCGGACGACCCAAAACTTACAAAAAAAAAAGTAAATAAGGATAAGAATGTAATAATCATAAGCATGTATATATATGGGTATGTACATATATATGAGACTTTAGTAATACACCATTAATGTAACACTAATGGTAAAGAAATAAGTATGTGAATGGGAAACAAGTAAGAGGATTAATTAAGAAGTGGAAAGTATAAGAACGTTGAGTTAAACCAAAGTAATGGGATAACGAGGTAAGCACGGGAGTAGTAGCTATGAATATAATGTAATGCTTAGAATTGATTGAACCATTTGGCATGTAGTCATTGGTTCGAGACTAGGACTCGAGGAACAAATAAGGAACTATGGAGCAAGGGAACACCCGATAAAGTAAACCAACTGTGAAAGGTATGATTTCCTCATGCCCTGTATCCTAATCTGGTTACCCCGATTTGTGTGCTTATTTGATCACCTAATAAGATAAATGCATGAATTGGACTATATTGCACTGACTTGTGCTTGTTTGCATTGTTCTTGATATTTGTCTTGAACGATAGTTTGTATAATTCATGAAACATATGAATGATGACGAAGTGTATTGCATTTCGTAGTGTACTTGTATATTGTATCGTATTTTGTATGCATGTGTATATGAGCCTTGTATTGTATTATTGTGGCTTGAATGAATGACTTCTACTAATTCCTAACTACCTAACTCCTAACATAAGTAAGGAATAAATTGGAATGAGTAGAAGTCCGATATAGCTTCGGCCACGCGTGAGGATGAGAGACACAAGAGGTTGGATCCGATTCCTGACTCTTAAACTGGTCTGCGGCCTAAACCCCTTAAATGGGTAGTATCCCGGATTGGTGAGTCAAGTAAATCCGGTGGTGGAACGGAGTAGTCCCCGGGCCAGAGGTCCCGACGACTTAACATGAGTAAGAGTAAGTAAGTAAGTAAGTATGTATGAGTATGAGTATGTATGTGTAAGTACTGTGGAACGAGTAAAAGAGTAATCTCCACCCGATTAACCCGGGTGGACCAACATGAGCTAACAAGGATGGTGTATTGTGTATGTATTGCGTATGTATTGTATATGTTTTGTGTAATGCGGATCCCGGAAAGGTAAGAATGTATCTGATGGCTTGTATAGGTTACCATGTATGTATTGGAGAGTGTGTAACGACGTGTATGTATGTATTCCTTGCGTAATGTATTGTAATGTAGTATAGACATGTAGCATGTATGTTTGAATGAATCAATCGCATGTATTCGACCAAGTGGTTGGCGTACCCTCACTAGTACGCGGGGTAGGGTTATCATGCTCCGCGAAAGTGGCCCCTCGGGGGAACGTTTTAGTGTGCAGGTACACGAAGAGGATATGGTCAAGGCACGAACCGGTGACTACATTTGGATAGTAGTAGTAGAATGTAGAGGTGTACTAATTAGCACACCCCTTGTACTTAGGAAGTAGTTTGTGAGGAATGGGTATGGTTAGACTCTTAATGATATGTATGGAATTGAAAGAGGTATTCTACTTGTATAAGGATCTTAGTAAACTCGGTGTTATTAGCATGTATTGAACTTATGGAGTATTGTATTGAATGGGAAGTTGTAATACCTAATTGGTAATTGTAGTGAAGATTGTATTTGTGTAGCACTCGATATTCCAGTCCATAGACCGATGCTGTAAGCAGTGTAGTAGCCTTGTTAGCCACGTGGGTGGTTAACGACATTGTTCACCCATTGTATTTAAGTATGTATCCGTGTGAATTTGAAGCACGAGGAGACTGGACGGAATGATTGTCTTAATGGTAGGGGTGTTACAAAAAGTGGTATCAGAGCGAAGTATTGCTTTGATGACTGGAAATACCGAGCTAGGAATACCGAGTTTAGAATTAGAATCTTAGGCTAAGGGCTGCGTGTTAGCATTAGAGAGATGCTAGTTAGAACTACCGGTGAGTACCGGATACCTACAACACCAGACCCGCCTCCAAAACCCCTTGTAGGATTTGGAAAAGACGCCAGGGAGAAGGAAGGACCTCTCATACTCGGGAAAACCCGATCTGGTAGTTGTGAAGCAATCACACGGTAAGCAAGAACCGACACGTAGTAGATTCCAAGAACTGGAAGTCCTGGAGATGGATCCCGGTTGAACAAGAATACCCGCACTTAATAGCGGTAGGATGAGCACTCCAATCACAAGGAGGCTGCAACTTACAACAGCATGGGGCGACGTGCTCAGCAGTCGCGAAACCTAGCTAACCAGCCAACAGCGGTAAGGAAGCACTAACCGTACAATGAAATGGAAAAAGGAGTAGTAATGGAACCCGCGACACAAGTCTGCGGAGCCGCAGTAGCTAAATAATACCTCCAACGGTATACCAACTGACTAAGGACGTAGTCCGAAGCGATTAACTCCGAAAGTACAACGCCAAAGGGTTACAATACCTGGCCGACACAGCTTACACAACTACAAGAGCAACCATGAGATATAATCCAATAGGACTACAAGAGTAGTGCCTAAACAAGGAAGGCTCAGTAACCACCACAAATGTGTGGGAACGAGCCACAAGGAACGACACTAAACCAAATAGAGTGGGAGTCTCCAAGGACTGGAGAAGTACCCAGATCTACGACGGCCATGTCCAGATCGCTGAGAAGTCACCTAAAGAATCGAGTATCCTAACCATAGATCAATAAGATCAAAGGAAGAGTTGACAAGACTACCAAATACAAGCGGAAACCATACCAAGATTGGTGTAGGATTACTCAAAAACCACCAGTACCACGCACTTGCCATGGCAAGTGCAACAAGGATGGAAATATACAGAAGAACACTAACACGTCACAAGTACATAGTAATGTACGGTGACCGTAATGAAACAACTACAGGATCACACATCCTAACAACTAGAAGTATGGAACCTTGGAAAGGCCTAACGGCCCGACCACTGTAATTAGAACGTACCAGTCAGCGAGAAGCTGGACTTGGTCAAGACTTCAAACATGGCTATGCCATGAGAGATCTCTTTTAACACCGAACCATATTTAAGACCCAAAATTTTTCTTTCAAAACCACAACCTTTCTTTTAAACCTTGAATTTTAAAACCAAAACCAACAGAATTTGAATTACGGTGAGTATCATAGAATGATACAAGAGGAGTTGGCAACAGAATACTTCACCTAGGCGTGTGACGAACACTACGAGTGTACCCAATTACGGGGTGTGGGACGACTGCACTCCGAAGGAGCTTGCGGGCCTGACAAGTAGTCGGGTAAGTGGTAACGTATCTACAAGGTACCCCACGTATGTATACATGTAGTGTGCGGCACACGGGAAGTAGTTAACTCTGTTCTACGGACCATCAGTAAGTTCAAATCAGAACAGCTGGATACCTCAGACAACCAAGTATAAGGACCTCAGAGAATCCATCTGAAGATAAGGAATAAGAACTAGAAAGTGCAAAATGCACAGACTAGTAAGTATAGACGTTGGACATGTCTCAAGATATCAAGCAGATACATGACAGCTGGAAGGCATACCCAGCCTAAATATAGTAAGGCAATCGCCTAACGTGAACACCACAATGCTCAACAAACAGGACAGGGTTCCCAAGAGCGATCAAAAAATTACCACTAAATATAATCTGTTACCGAAGAGGATATTTAACCTAGACTCAAGCACTAGGAGCAAGTATAAGCGGTCTACCCAACGACGGGAGACGTTATAACCCAAAAGGGAATAGCTTAAATACAATACCACAAGGCGGTATAGTGATAACATATCATAAACGTTAGCCGGATGTAACGGCATAACCTAACAACACCCAAGAGCAATTCTCGAAGGGTGTCTGACTTAACACCAATCGAACGAAGCATCATGGAGAGAGCACAACAATCAGGACGAACATTCGGTTAGGACACCGAAGGGATTTCACTTAACAAGAAATGCCCTCAGCCACCGAATGGCACTGATTGACATCAGAATGTCTAACGGGGCCTCCTACGAACGGAAGCGTGATGCCACGACTTACCATGGAGCCCAACAATATCTCCAACCTATGATGGTATACAAAGAGTGGAACATGTATAAGCAGCTTGCAAAGAGCATAGCTTGCAGCAATAAGGCTCTAAAGCCATAAATCTGATGCGTTGTATAACCTTAAACGGTTGCAAAACCCACACCATTTGCTAACAAGACTTGCAAGAAATATTGTCTCATACGACAAGAAATCAACAACTGGACCATCAATTCAAACCCAACGTCCTGAGTGACTTGGAGTAATGGACAACTCAGTGTCACTGTCACTAGTGCACCAGTCTAGCATACAGTTGACAAGCTTTTAATTACCTTCATGCCTTCTGTAGCAAGGATAGCACAGAGGCATAAGAATCATGATAATGCCAACATTGGCCTAGTCCACACTTGGACACTACGAGAAACCCAAGGGAAGGTACCCCTCGTTAGCCAAAGACCACCAATGTGGTGAAGATGTGAACCCTTAGAAAGGCTTCCATCTATTATAACAGTAAAGCCTACGCTTGTAGATATTGCCAAGAGGCGATGGTATAAGGAAATGAGATTTCCAAACCATCACGACTTAAGGAGCAAGCATACTCCGTATGCACCCAAGCATGTGGTGAACCGTTGTATAAACACCAACATGATAAACCTCGTCATGAGACCTATGAGTAGAGACAACCCCTCAACAAGAACCTTCACTTGTTAGTGATAGAATACCCTCCAATTGGAGAACGGGACCAGAAAACCCTCGAAGTTTCTTGGGATGTCCTGGTGATGTACATACAAGTAGAACTACACAGCTAGAGCCTATAACCAATGCTCAGCACTATGGAGACAGTAATTGTCAAAAACAATCAATGTGTGTGCACACTACACACCATGAATGACCAACGCTCAAGAGAGCTTGTAACCCGATAAACCACTTCATCTTTGGTCAACCAAGTTATTTGGCAAACTATATCATGAATGAGGAAGTAATGTGAGGTAAGCTAACCTGCACATGAAACCTAAATTGAAATAAAACATCCCCACAATGGGAAGATAATTACGACAACCATCATACACATGAACTAGGAACCTCCTAGTGTATGTACACCGTAAGGAAATGGTGCCAATGATAATGGCAATAAGTAAAGAGGAACTACCACAGTAACAGAAACAGTAAAAACAATATTGTACAATGAGTAAGAATACGGCGCGCAACAGGCGACCGCTATGAGGAAATAACAGATAATAACATGGAGTATAAGCATGGGATGACAGGCAGAAATATTCTTTCCTATCACATAAGTGACTTACTGTCAAGCGTTTACGCCTCTGCACTCTGTATGACTGAGTGTTTTGGTATTGCACTTGTGCAGCTAATGATCTAATGGGATGGCTGGGGATATGGAGAATGTAAACCGTAGTAAATCCTTCTTTTCACCACAGACATGGCATAAGCCAGTCAAGCATTCTTAGCAACAGACCGTGCGGCCTAAGGCCAAAGAAGCACGAAGAGTGTAAAACACACTATCAATCACAAGATGTGAATTCCATTGGAATAAAAGGTGAAATGAGATGTAAGAAAGTCACTAGGACCGACACATATGCAAGGTCATACAAGTAAAGGACACTTGTACCGAACCAGAAGAACTGGTATAATTTGGAAGCTAGTGACGACGGAGGAAGCGCTACAGTTAAGTGGTGACTTAACCTCGCCCGACAATAAGTCGGAGGAACCTAACGAATAATCGTGGAAGCACGAATAGCATGTGCAGTAGATTACCAGAGAGCTGGTTATAAATCTTAAACTCATTGAGTTCAAACACGGTAGAAGAATACCGCATTTGCTTAGTAAACCTCATTCCCATAATAGATAGATAAAAGGTGATATACAGCACTTTAAGGATAACAAGAAGGGTGAATAACCCAAGTTATCAGGGTCGCGCAGCAGAAGCTAGTGGGCCCTAGCTAGGAGATAATATACCTAGTAAGTATAGTAGAATGGCTATTAATGCCTTGAAGCCTAATAGGCTGGAACCAAATTAATTATGAGTTAAATAAACTCATATAGGAATCCTTGGTGCAAAGACTAAAACATTGTTATGATTGGGACCCTTTGACAAGGGTATATCATGTAATAAATCGTAAAGAAGCTAAAACGCTTCAGATTGCCCAAATTGAGTAAACCAGTGTTTAATAATAATAACATATGGTAGATTACGTGGGCGTAATCCCTTTTAAGGGGGGTAGAGCGAAAACCGCATAATGTGAATTTTATGAATAAAACACATAAACTATAATGTGCATGGCACAAATGAGAATTGATTTGATGATTGGTACTATGTTAAATAAACATAAGTATTCATTCATATTGAAATTGTGGTAATTAGGCATGAGAGATGTAGATACCATAGGATGGATATACCTACCTTGTAACACCATGTAAGAGTATTAGTAAAAGAGAAGTAATGAGTAGTGGACGGAGCTCCACAAGTATTGTAGCCTTTGAAGAAGTAGTACGAAATGAATGAGAGTAGTAGATGAGTGAAGTTTATGAGTAGTGGAATCGTAGGTAAATTATTTGAAGCAAATTGAAGACAACTAAATCTCATAGGTATAGTATTCCTTAGTTAGAATATTGGAGATGGTGGTGAGTAATGGATGGAAGTAGTGAAGGTTGATGAAATGAGCATTTAGGTATTGAACCACGGAGTAAAGCATTTGGGAAGTAGAGTGAGGATGATTGATGGACCAATTCCATCCTTTGGAGATGTATGAATTCGTATCACAACTAGAAAGGGTAAAAAGATAGAAAATGAAAACAATTAAATTATTTGTTTGTTTGAAACTGATGTGGGAAGTCGAACTTGATCCTGATCAGATCAAGGGAAACCGAACACAAATTGGGGTGGAAAGATAATTCAACACTGATGTTGATCACATCGGGGTCGAATGATTCTCGAAGCTCCCCTTAAGTGGTCACAAAAATCACACATAGGATAGAAGTAATGTATATATATTGGACTTTGGAGTTATGTGTTTTAGAAAATTTCTAATTAGTAGTAGTGAAGTATTTCTCTTAGACTGAAGGTTAAGAATTTGTGAGAAGCTTGTACCGGAGAAGATAGTAGTGTAGCATGTTGTATTATTCCAAGGGTGGCAGGACATAAAGGGGTCCTGTGTCTAGATGACCTGAGTGCCTGCGGGATTGTATGTGTATTGCATTGCTTTGGGAATAGCTTTGCATTGTATGTATGTATAAATTGGTAATGAGGAACCGGATGGTCGGGGGTAATGCGGATTGGAGTAATTATGGTGCATTAGTATGGTATGGTATGGTATAGTATGTAGGAACCTTGAGTGACGGATTTGGGATTGGTAAGGAGGAAGAATTTATGGCTTTGGCATTAGATAAGTATGGACGAGTAAGTATAGTAATCCCATGACCTCGAGCAACTTTGAGGACAAAGTTCTTAAGGGGGGTAGATTGAAATACCCCAAACTTAAATATAGTGATTAAGATTATTCTAATCCTTGTTTAAGAGCCTAATAATGCTTAAGTAGTATTGGGGAGGAAAAATAAATCCAAAAGAAATAAAAAAACGGTTAAAAAGCAAAAAACGCTAAATAAGCGTTAGACAACCATAGGGGGTATGAGACCTCGGTTAGTGTATTATATGGATCCTAAAGGGGTAATAAGACCTAAATAATATATGGGAACAACTCCCGAAGAAAACGGATCCAAATAATGTATTAAAACGCTAATAGAGCTTTAACGCACGTTTTTCGAGAAAACCCGAAAACGTGATTTTAAGTGGTCAAACGAACCCGTAAAAATTATAAGTCATTAAATAAATATTATTAAGTATTTATGGAAGCTTAATAACCAATAAAAATAAAGAAACGAGAAAATCCTGGAAAACGGGCCCGGTTAGTGAATAGTATCAAAACCGGGTAAAATAACGAGCGTTTTCTGTAAAAGACGAAAAACGCTCCAGCTAGTGTAAAAGTGGGGGCCGGTTTGTACTGGTGTAAACATCTCTCTCACACACACACACACAAGTAACAAATAAGTAAATCAAAAAGCAAAAGGGTAAAAGTACAAAAAGTAAATAACACTCTCTCACCTCTCATTCTCACTTTTCCCTCTTCTCTCTCTCCCATCTTCATTTCTCTCACCGTCTCCCTCCTCCCTTCTCTGGTTTTGGGCGATTTCTTGAAGCTCCACAAGCCTCCCATGGCTTCTCTTCTTTCTCCTCATGCTCTAGCTCCATTTGAGCTCCAAATGTAAGATAAAATACATATTTGAACTCCCCTCTTCAAGCTCTACATTTCTATCTTTTCAAAATCCGAAAATGAGCAACTTCATCTCCATGGGTTTTCCCCATTTGAAGAGAAAAGCATACCATTATGGAGCTTGGAGTCTCCTCTTTCCAACAAGGTAAAAATCTCCATGAAAGACCTCACTTTTCTCCATCTCCTTGGTATGGCCGATTTTTGCCTCTCTCTCTTACCTTGTTTTTCCTCTTGTTTTGGAGCTTTGCTTCAACCCTCCAATGGTGGTGAGGGCACCTTCTTGAACCAAGGGCTAAAACCCCTCCTAAAGCACTCCAAAGGTAAACCCTAGAAATCTTTCTTTAAACATTTCATTGAACTAGCATTAATTTAAGGGTTAGTATATTAATTGTAATTGTTTTGTGTTCATTGGGTGATGGGAATGGAGTTTGGCAACTCCATTCCCCACATGACCGATTTTGAGGCAAGAAAGGAAGAAGGAGGAAAAATGAGAAAGAAAGAAGGAAGCATAAGCTCAAGGTAAGAGCTCCTTCCTAATGTTAAATTTTATTACATTAGTGTAATGGGAGTGGGTAAAATATTTAAAGAACCCAAAACCTTGTACTAGTATTGAGGATTGTGAAGTTTAAGTATTTAAGAGCAAGTAATTAAATTGTAGGCTTTGGAGCCAAATGTGATGTGTATGTGTATTGGAATTGTGGATTGAGAAAGTATTGAGGAATTTATATTGTATGTGTGCTGGTAGAACCCTTGTGGTTTGGCTAGAATAGGGATGAATTGATGAGAAAGGAGATGTGTGGATAAGTAAGAAAAGTAGGTGAACTATGGCGAAATTTTAGTAAGAGTTGTGCTTCAATGGATGACTTGGTGAAAGGGAGAACTATGGTGCGTATTAGGGATTGTAGGGATGTTTAATGACCATGGAGTAGTGGCTATAGTATGAGAATGAAAGAATGTAAAATTTGTAGCAAAGAGGTATTAAATTGTATTGTAGAACTAGGAAGAATTAGTGTGCAAGATTTGGTAAGAGGAGAGTTGGACTTGGGTATAGGTAATGTAATGGCTTGGAAATGTATTTGGGATGCTAGAAGTGACATTGGTAGAGGAAGTATTGAATGGTAGAAGTTGTAACAAAAAATCTGTAGCATAAGGGTAACAAAAACTGTGACAAGTGTTGGCAGAGAAGTGAGGGAATTGTGTAAGTTATTTGATGGATTTAGTAATGGATTTGGTGGATGAATTAAGGTGATTTAAGGGGCTTAATTAGTGTTAAAACATGTGGGATTACATGTAGGAAGATTGGGGAAGAAATGGGTAGAAATGGGCAAGAAAAGAGTGAAAAACAAAATCTGTAGGTAGGTTCTGGACCGGTCCGACCCAGAGGTTGGGGAGGACGGTGGGTCGGACGGGCACAGGCCACGGAACCAAAAACTACTGGAATGGTCCGACCCAGAGGTGTACGGGTCAGACGGAACAGTTCTGGGTCGGACGGGACAATTTCAGGAGACGGAAAACTTACTGGAATGGGCCGACCCATAGGTTGGGTCGGACCGTGGGTCGGACGACCCAAAACTTACAAAAAAAAAAGTAAATAAGGATAAGAATGTAATAATCATAAGCATGTATATATATGGGTATGTACATATATATGAGACTTTAGTAATACACCATTGATGTAACACTAATGGTAAAGAAATAAGTATGTGAATGGGAAACAAGTAAGAGGATTAATTAAGAAGTGGAAAGTATAAGAACATTGAGTTAAACCAAAGTAATGGGATAAGGGGGTAAGCACGGGAGTAGTAGCTATGAATATAATGTAATGCTTAGAATTGATTGAACCATTTGGCATGTAGTCATTGGTTCGAGACTAGGACTCGAGGAACAAATAAGGAACTATGGAGCAAGGGAACACCCGATAAAGTAAACCAACGGTGAAAGGTATGATTTCCTCATGCCCTGTATCATAATCTGGTTACCCCGATTTGTGTGCTTATTTGATCACCTAATAAGATAAAGGCATGAATTGTACTATATTGCACTGACTTGTGCTTGTTTGCATTGTTCTTGATATTTGTCTTGAACGATAGTTTGTATAATTCATGAAACATATGAATGATGACGAAGTGTATTGCATTTCGTAGTGTACTTGTATATTGTAACGTATTTTGTATGGATGTGTATATGAGCCTTGTATTGTACTATTGTGGCTTGAATGAATGACTTCTACTAATTCCTAGCTACCTAACTCCTAACATAAGTAAGGAATAAATTGGAATGACTAGAAGTCCGATATAGCTTCGGCCACGTGTGAGGATGAGGAGACACAAGAGGTTGGATCCGATTCCTGACTCTTAAACTGGTCCGCGGCCCAAACCCCTTAAATGGGTAGCATCCCGGATTGGTGAGTCAAGTAAATCCCGGTGGTGGGACGGAGTAGTCCCCGGGCCGGAGGTCCCGACGACTTAACATAAGAGTAAGAGTAAGTAAGTATGTATGAGTATGAGTATGTATGTGTAAGTTCTGTGGAACGAGTAAAAGAGTAATCCCCCCGATTAACCCGGGTGGACCAACATGAGCTAACAAGGATGGTGTATTGTGTATGTATTGCGTATGTATTGTATATGTTTTGTGTAATGCGGATCCTGGAAAGGTAAGAATGTATCTGATGTCTTGTATGGGTTACCATGTATGTATTGGAGAGTGTGTAACGACGTGTATGTATGTATTCCTTGCGTAATGTATTGTAATAGTATGTATAAGAGCATGTATGCATGTATGTTTGAATGAAATCAATCGCATGTATTCGACCAAGTGGTCGGCGTACCCTCACTAGTACGCGGGGTATGCGGTTATCATACTCAGCGAAAGCTGACCCCCTCGGGGGAACGTTTTTAGTGTGCAAGTACCCGAAGAGGATATGGTCAAGGCACGAGACCGGTGACTACATTTGGATAGTAGTAGTAGAATGTAGAGGTGTACTAATTAGCACACCCCTTGTACTTAGGAAGTAAGTAGTTGTGAGGAATGGGTAGTGGTTAGACTCTTAATAAGTATGTATGGAATTGAAAGAGGTATTCTACTTGTATAAGGATCTTAGTAAACTCGGTGTATTAGCATGTATCGAACTTATGGAGTATTGTATTGAATGGGAAGTTGTAATACCTAATTGGTAATTGTAGTGAAGATTGTATTTGTGTAGCACTCGGATATTCCGGTCCATCAGACAGATGCTGTAAGCAGTAGTCGTAGCCTTGTTAGCCACGTGGGTGGTTAACGGCATTGTATCACCCATTGTATGTAAGTATGTATCCGCTGCGTGAATCTGAAAGCACGAGGAGACTGGACGGTAATGATTGTATTAATGGTAGGGGTGTTACCAGAATCCCTCAAGAGCCCAACTGCTCTAGTCTATCGATAGCGTTCGTCGATGTAATCGGCGTCTAGGTAACCAAAACAACAATCAGAAGAAGCCAACAACACGTACAACAATTATACAACCCTAGTTAGAATACCTTACCCCACAATTTACTAACTGGCACCAGAGAATTTGATTAGACCTCGACGGAACCGGCGTGGAATCACCAAGAATTGAAGAAGGAGAGTGTGAAGAGTTTGAATAGAGTATGAGTGCAAGAACGGCGTATTGAGGATGAAGATGGACAAGAGAATCGGTGTTTTAAATAGAGAACTAATTGTAAAACAATAAAGAAAACCTGAATTTAGTAATTAAAAGTCTAGGTTTTAAGGAGAGAAGATATTAAATATTAGAAGAGAAATCCGTTTTGCCAATATTCTAGAGGTGTGGAACTTATAATTAAATTAATGAATCCACACTTGAAAATAGAAGAACGTGGGTAACCGTTGCAACAAGATGAGCATGAGAAATAAAATAATTAGGAAGTTAATTAATAAACATCTGCTTGGAAGGAAGTAGTTTAGAAACAAATAGATGTATATATTGTAAATGGTTTCAAAGTTCAACAGGAAGAAAGACAATCACGTTAAAAGAAAGAATCCAAACTAATAATATATTGCTGAGAGAAAAATAAGGAGAGATAATATATTATTTTAAGTAGTCAAACGGGATTTGAACTCTTGAAATTAAATAACCACAAAGAAGCCAAATTGAATTCGAACTCCATATATCTAAAGTTAATAAATTGGGAAGAAGATTCTAGAATAGTATTTTAGCTTAAAATAAATAAACGAGGTTAAGAGGATGACGTAATATCCAATAGTATGCTATCCGCAATATATATCTAAATCGAATAGGGCCAAAACGTTACAAATAGTTTGTAAACACTTTTAAGGAGAAGGATTAATTTGGGAGTAGTTGTCGTTTAATTCTCTGGGCCACCCTAATACTTTAATACCCCGGATCTAAAAATGGCGATTTAATTACTCTAATAAAATTATTAAAGGCCTAATTGTACCTAGAGAGTATTGGTAAAAAGAATAAAACCAAAAGAAAAGAGAAAATGCGTTAAACGCGAAAAACGCTAAAAAATGCGCATTAAATTTAAATAAGAGATAAATGATCTCGTAAGGGTCCGAGATGGATTCCTAAGGCTTAGTTAGGCCTAATTAGTATACGGGAATGATTCCCGAAGAAAACGGATCCAAATATTGGATTAAAACGCTAACGGAGTTTTAAAGCACGTTTTTCGAGAAAACCCGAAAACGTGACTTTAAGTGGTCAAATGGACCCGTAAAAATTATAGTTGATTAAATAACTATAAATAAGTATTAATGGGAGCTTAATAACCATTAAAATTAATTAAATGAGAAAAATCCGGGAAACGGGCCCGGGAGGTGAATAGTGCCAAACCGGGTAAAATAACGAGCGTTTTCTGTCAAAAACCGAAAAACGCTCCAGCATGTAAGTATACAGTGGGGCCGATTTTATTGGCTTAGTTAGCCTTCCCCCTCTCTAATATAGTTGGTAATAAAAGAAGGAAGAAAAAAAAACAAAAGCAAAAGTAAATAGTACAAATCCACTAAATCTCTCTCTTGCTCTTCATTCTTCACTCACGGTTTCTTTTCCACTTCCCACCTGAGCTTTCTTCTCCCTCGCTGAAGCCCCATGGCGATTTGCGAGAGCCTCCATCGTCCTCTTCTACTTCTTCTTCTACAAGATGCAAATCAACACCAAATTGCAAAATAATTTCACCATTGATTCCTCTCAACTTGGGGAATTTCCCTCCCTTCAAAATCCAAAAAGCTCACGCTTAACCTCCATGGAAAAAATCTGAAAATGGAAGGTTGAAGGTGCCATCTTGTTCTGAAACCACTCTCCGGTTGCTTAAGGTAAGAAGCAAGCTCAAAATCCCATTGTCTAGCTTCTCTTGATTTTTGGAAAAATTCCAACCTGAGCTCCTTCTCCATCCTTGCTTCAGCCGGTTTTTTTTCTAGGCTTTTAGGAGTGCTGGAACTTCATCATTCGATTGCCTAAGCTCTCCATGAGGACACTTGAAGGTAATCTTTATGCTAAAGCCCTAGAAACTAACTCTTGAAATATTAATTTTGGTGAGTTACGTGAGAAATAAACAAGCTTGTTATGTGTGGTTTGGGGTTATGTTTGTAGATAGCAATCAATACCTCTGTTTGGTGTGGAAACAAGGAGAGAAGGAGGGAACAAGAGAAGGAGGAAGAAAAAAGAAAAGAAAACAGAAAGCTAGTAAGGTAATGAGCTACCTAAGATGGTTTTGTCCTCTGTAAACCATTTTTGAATGGGAATAATGCTCTTGAATGGGTGTAGTTGTGATACTACAAATGATGTTAGTTGAATGAGATTTTTAATGTGGTTTAAGTGTGCAAATAAACCTAAAAGCTAAGCTAGTGTATATGTGTGAACAAGAGGGAATTTGGTGTATTGTGGTTGTTGATGCTTGATGAAACAGGAGTGAAGATGTGTATATGTTGATTTAAGTGTGGTGAGTATGCTAAAAAGGTAGGCAAGTGCTGTCAAAATTTCCTTGGAGATTATGAACTTGGGTGTTTTATTATAAGGATGAAACTAGGTGTTTAAGAGGTGTTAAGTAAGTGGTTATGTTTGAGAACCTAACTAGAAGAAGAGTGTGCTGAGAGCAAAATAATGTCATTTTGGGTGCTAGTTATGGCATCAGTAGGAGAGGTTTGAATGGCTCAAAGAAGAAGCCAAAAATCTGTTGCAATCAGATGGAAAAAACAAGTGGAAAACTAGCTTTGTAAGTGTAAAGAGTCTAAGTAAAATTAGCTAGATTGGTGAGTGCATTTGGTGCTTGATTTAAGGTGATTAAGAAGGGTAATTAGATGCTAACATGTGGATTTTAGTTGGTGAAGATAGGTTGATCAATGGGCTAAGAGATAACCTGTAACAGAATTGGAAATGCTGAAATTGCAAAATCTGTAGCAGGGTCCGGACTTAGGCCAGGACCAAGTCCCGGACCACCCCTGAATTTACCCCCGAGACTTCCCTGCTTGTTTGGTCCGGGGCTTAACTCCATGCCCAAGTCCCGGACCATATATAGAATTTAGGCCGAGAATCAACAACAACATTGGTCCGGGACTTGGCCTAGGTACAAGGTCCCGGACCATGCATTATTTTTTGGCCGAGAGTTAGCTTTGTGATTGGTCCGGACTTAGGGTATGGACCAAGTCCCGGACCACCCTCAGAAACCTACAGAGAGTATTTTTAAGGCTTTAAATGGTGGGGGTTTAAATGTTAATGATGTTATAAGATGTTAAGGCCTTGTTTGGTGACATGTGAAGGCCATAGGAAGTGTAAGAAAGTGTTAGAAGTGATTGAGAAGTGAGAACTCAAATTAACAAGAGTAAACCGGGATAACGGGATACGGGGTGTACGGGAATAACATTTTATTGTGTACCGTATGAGTCTAGTATTAACAATCAGTTTGAAACATTATCAGAGAATCGTGCGTGACCCGAGCATGGTGAGATGACACGGTAAAAGTAAAACCCGGTGAAAGGTATGATTTTCTCATACTCCGCGTGCTAACCGAGTTACGTTGATTTGTGTGTTTGTGTGCCGCTTAATCAAGATTAAAGCATGAAAATATCCCTTGTTTGATTAGTATGTCATGTTGTATGTTGAATGAGCTACATCTTGTATCCGGTGGGTCTAACATAGTGTAAAGACCGACACATAAGTGAGTAACGTTTGCTAGAGACCCAGATCGGGTCGATGCTATGATAACGAAAATTGCAAACCACAACTACTAGCCTTAAAGTATAACGATAACGCAAACATATGACTCCCTAGAATGGAGGAGAATACGGGTTGAGTAACTACCCGATAATGGTTAGAAAACCACATTGAAACAATCCACGAAACAAATGAGAGTGGAAAGATAAGTGAACCTCCTTCAAGAGGATTTAAGTTAGTTCGAAGATGTGAACCAGTGAAGAAGGTAAAAGAGACCTAAGGGATTAGTAACTCCCTTGAGACATGGTCGACCTCCTATATGAGGATTTTACCTGGTATATGCAAGTAACCGAAAGTATGAGTAAAGTAAATGTATGGGTAACTCTTAAAACCTAAGATTAACCGAACTAAAGTAATGTTCCCAAGTCATTAGAAACATCGAGAGTGATGCTTCTAGACTAATATACATGATATTATTATAACTCCGAGAGAGGAGTGTATGGGAACGAGAGTAGTCCGAGAGTAGTCGGACCTAAGTAAAAGAGATAGGAACTAAGAGAGAGTTGTGAGCTAGTTGAACCTTCCCACCATGCTAGACCCAGAGTAGGGTCGAAACCGGGGAAGTAAGACTATGCTAGAGAGCCATGAGTTTTGGCCTAAGTATGTATTGAGAGTAACAAGCGTGACGTAGGAGACCTGTAGTGTCTCGAGAATCTACAAGAGCTTGAGTATAAATAACCCAAGAGTGTGGGTGAGATAATGAGAATAAGTAACCCAAGAGTATGGGTAAGATAATGAGAATAAGTAACCCAAGAGTATGGGTAAGATAATGAGAATAAGTAACCCAAGAGTATGGGTAAGATAATGAGAATAAGTAACCCGAGAGTGTGGGTGAGTATAGTACGAGTAGCCCAAGAGAATGGGTGTGAATATGAATAAGTAACCCGAGAGAGCGGGTGAGGTATTGAATAAGTAAACAGGGCATAGTGAGGAATAACCCTCAAGGCCTAAGAGTAACCAGATGCCACTAACAACCTTGTTATGTTAGTTAGGAATCGTGTTCCGTGATTGGATGTAGATTCCTTGTGTAATACACATATTAATTGTATTGCCTTGATGCATGTTGTTTGACTAAAATGAACTCCATGTATATCCGACTAAGTGGTCGGCGTACCCCGGTTAGCGCTCGGGGTATGCGAATTTCATATGCAGCGTTAAGCTGAGCCCCTAGGGGCGATGTTTTTATTTTACAGGTACACCGAAGATGTTACCGTTCGAGAGTAGGACGGGGTCGGTGGGTTACGTGGGTAGTAGTTTTAATTACTTATGTATCGAAGGAGGTGTAAGACCGAATATGTTGTCGGCATCCATTTGTTGTAGACTCGGTATAGTAAAGAAATGATTTGAGTATTGTATTTGTGTTGTGAATTTGGATGTTCCAGTCCATCAGACCGTTACTGTATGAGAGTTAGGCCAGGTTAGCCACATGGGTGGCTAACGGCGTTGTTTCACCCCTCGTTGTGGTTAGAGTTCCGCTGCGTGAGTAAGAGTAATTGGTGACAATTTATGAGGTAATGAAGAGCTTAACGGTTGGGGTGTTACAAATACTAACCTCAGTCTCATTAATCAAACTATACTATATCATTCCTAACCTGCATTTCCCGGGTATTTCAGTTACTGCATTAATTATTTATGCACGAGCGTCCTACGGGACTAACACTACGTCGACTATAGATCGACTTATATAAACATACATATGCGTTTATTGTGACGACATGACGGTTACTTGATATAATACCATTAGTATTAATATTAAGTATATGGTAACTGTAACACCCCTAATCCTAAAACTGTAATAACGTCGCAAGTCGTTGCATAATAAATAACAATTCGCAGCCGAAAATAAAACTATCTACCTTGGTATTACACGCCGTTACTCACCCTTGTGAGTAACAAGGCACCCTTACTCTTTCCAACAATACAACTCCTCACGCTGTGATGAACAGATACTGAGCACTCTAATTATTACAAACCAAAACCAACTAAATGAGCAACTAACTGAATACAACAACCTTCTTAATACAATACCAAATGAAACCAAAGGTGTTTGTTGAAAACACAACTGCTACCCCCGTGTCTCGCTCTCCGGCTTGAGTCTTCTTCAATAACCTGGAATGTTTGGCCCATTGAAGGGCTCAAAAATCGAAATGCTGGTATGCTAAATGTAGTCTTAAATCATCAAGATTCCTTAAGTCGTTTTAGCCATCTTGATATTAGATTCTTTACATGAAATACCGGTTTACAATAACAACAGTAATAACTGTAAACATTAAACAACCACAAATCAACTCACCTGTAAACATCAATGTACAATAGTACACAACACTAATAACCACACAACAATAATCCATAGCAATAACCAATAACTCACATCAATAACAACAACCAATAATCACACATCAATAATCCAAACAAGATACGCGTATTAAACTGTACTTGTTAGTTGGCCACCTGGCCCTTATCCTTTAAACAAATCATTTAACCTTTTCCAATTAAATTCCACTTCAGGCGTCATGATAAGACAACCCTTAATAACTTATTAATGGACGATAGTCCCCTGGGTTCCAATGGAACCGTTACCAGCTGACCTTATGGCCCTGGATAAATATTTTGACCGATCCGGTCGAACCTGTGCACCAACGGTAGTGCCTTCCGCCATCCCCGTATGTGGCTGATGGATTCCCTTGAGTGACTCCCCATTGAAGTCTCTCGTAGTGATCACAATGCGCAACCAGAAAGTCGAAACAGTCTGGATTCCTCTCTTTATAAGTTAGCCCTTTTTGTCAGTGACATAATAACCAATCCTTGAGTTAAGACTATAACAGTTGACCATCAGTTAGGTTCAATAATACCTAAAGGTCAGTTAGTCTTGTTCCAGTTTAGATGTATAAACTTCCAGTCACAAGACGTTCGCGTTAAAATACAACGCAACAATGTTGAGCAATACAGTATACAATATCATATACATAAAATCACAGATATCGCTCTTAAACAATTAACTCATAATGTCTGGACCTTAGGATATTCCTTAGGACATTCAGACCACACAATTAACATACCGTTCACCGTGATAACA
Source organism: Limonium bicolor (assembly GCA_023374045.1). Taxonomy (NCBI): domain Eukaryota; kingdom Viridiplantae; phylum Streptophyta; class Magnoliopsida; order Caryophyllales; family Plumbaginaceae; genus Limonium; species Limonium bicolor. The sequence goes on along the minus strand of CM041776.1, from coordinate 158,848,106 downwards.
GCTAGCTTGACAATTCACGCTTTAACAGTCCTTCCCCGTACGCTGTTATATTTACAAGCAATACCGGGTAATATTAATATAACTAGTCACTAAAATATTATAGTACTGATACTGTAGCGTTTATACTCGTTGTATACTAACTCTGTATGTTCTTTTATTTCCCCCTGTTATTTAACAGTGGTTCTAGGTAGTCCTTCAGTTCATTATTTTATGTGGTATTCACATGTGATAATGAATTCCCATATTATGATATTTCTTCATCTTTTTAATAATCTATCCATAATTATTTCTCTTATTCCATATACCAATATAATTGGGTATCTTTATTATAACCACAATTATTTCATAAACTCTATATTATATTCTCTTGGTTATTTTTATTACACCCACATTTATTTTATAAACTTTATATTATATCCTATAATTGTTTCCACTTATTCTTTATACTATACAATTTGGTTATTTTCATTATAACCACCTTTATTTAATAAACCTTATATTATACTACATAATATACCATAATACATTATATTAATTCCTTTCTTTATAAAACTACAAAACCAACCTCATACATTCGGTATCTACATAATGTGCACATTAACTTTTGTAAATCATCCAATGACCATATACTTTTGGTCTTTACTAATTTAAATATATCAACTTTTATAATTTTCCAAACAATCCCTTAAATTTTCGGTTTCCATATATACTTCCCATAACTACACTTTAACCCCAAAACTTTTATGTAAGTTGCATATCAACTTATAAACCATAGTTTTATTATTTAATTTCCTTAATTACCGAGACAACCCTTATACTTTTATAATTTGCCAAATAGCCTTATAACTTTTATAATTCATTATTTATCCACATTAACTTTCGGAAATTGCAAAACAAATATATTAGTTTTTATAAATTACCAAATGACCACATTTATTTTCGGTCTTACATGTAATCCTCTTATATTCACAATTTAACCTCAAAACTTTATATAAGTTACATATTAACTTATAAACTATAGTTTTAATATTTAATCTTCTTAAATAACCGAAATGGCCCATATACTTTTGTAAATTACATTTCCACCCCTTGTCCAATTCGGTTTTACATAACAATTTCTATAAATTACTTATTCACCCCATAACTTCCATAAACTTAATATTTTATGTCATAAATCATTTTAACCCAAAGTTTTTGGTCAACACTTTGACCAAGACATAATTTCATAATTAATACTTTAATATACCCATAAATTCATATGTAATTCTCGGCCACACACCATAGTTTCCAATATTTACAAAATAGTCCCAAAACTTTATTAAATGTTATTTTAACACTTAAACACTTATTTAAATTCACCAAAATTCATAATATTAATTCCTACCTTATATTATACCATAATTATACCAAATAAACCCCTTTGTTCTCGGCAATTATTATTAACACACTAAACTTTTCAAAATTTACATTTTTGCCACATAACTTTATAAATTAGCCATTTAAATACTTGTAGCTATTTTTAATACTCCCAAAATTTATAATATAAGTTAATATACTTATATATTTCGAAAATCACCAAATAAACCATGTTATTTTCGGCTTTGATTTTATTTTACTATATAGTTTTAAAACTTGATTTAGACCTTATAATAAATACATATAAATGTATATAAGTCATATAACACTTCTAAAAATTATGCTAATGACTTAGAATGATTATAAACTCAAAATAGAACCTTTTATTCTTAGGTATTTCGGTTTAATAGTATGTGTATCATATTTAATTTTTGTGACACAATTTTATACCTTAAGGTAATATTCTTACCTTATATGTTATAAATTATTTTTCTTGATACTTTAACTCAATATTTTCGGCCTTAATATTAACATGGCCTATACATAATTTTTATACCAAAATTTGAAGCTTAATTCAAACTTAAACTTAATAAACCTTAATTATATAAATATACTCTTTAAATCAAGATAATTCTTGTACTTGATTTCTCCTTGAATTCCAAGCTCTCCAAATGCTATTTTGATGAAGAGAATTCGTCCTCCTTGTATATATTTAGGAGATCCATTTGTTAGACTTCTAACAAAAATTATAAATAAGATTTAGAGTAGTTTTACAAGAGTTTACCTTAGGAATTTCTCAAGGAATTTTTGGTAGACCTTGAGATAGTTGTAGATCTAAGTTTCCTTCATGAAATAATGAAGAGAATATAGATTTAGAAGCCTTGAATTTTTGGAAATGGTTTAAGTATTTTTGCTAGGATTTTCAACATGAAAATATACCTTAACTTGATCTTGTTGTTCCTTGTGTTGTTGTTGAATCTAGGAACCTCCTTGGAACATCTAACCTTGGCGAAAATTAAGAGAGTTGCTAGGATGATTCTTGTTTCAAGACTTAATAAATTTAACTAGGAATTTACATAGAAGTGGTGTTTGAACTTAGATCACCATTAATGGAGCTTTGAAGCTCTAAGGAACTACTTAGCAAATGAAGAACGAAAAGAGAGGCTGAGAGACTTACTCATTCGGCCATGGGTGTGGCAAATGAGAATGGAGTCTCACGTTGGTATTAGAAGAAAGGCAATTGAGAGGATTCTTCTTTTGCTTAATTAATGTTTAAATAGACTAGTCTTTGTATTTAATTTATTCATGGATTTTTGGCTCAATAATGCTCTCATTATTGTGCTTGTCTTTCGGCTGATTGGAAGAAATAATGGAGCCTTTGTTTGTTAATTGAAGCTAGAAGACAAAGGTAAGGTTAGTGCATGTTTTCTTTTGATTTTTCTAAGGCAATTAACATGTCATTATTGGCTCCATTTCCTTGTTTATACGGCTGCATATGGCTATAGATGCCAACTGTTTTTTTTTTGTTGTTTTAAGACAAGAGAACATGGCTATATAGGTAGGTATCCTAGTCGAATTTTATAAGGCAATTTAAGCCTTGTTTCTTGCTTGAATTCGGCCACCTTAAGGCATAGACAATCAATGTGTTTTTTGTTGTATTAGGCATGGATATGTATATAATTAGGTAGCCGTCTCCCTTGACCAATTTGACAGCAATCAAACTCCTTTATTTGTATAGAAATCAGCAGCACATGTAGTGGTAAGCAACTTGATTTTTGTTTGATTCTTGCAACTTGTATAAAGTAGTTCTAATTGTATTTTAATTCCTTTACTTTTGTTATATTAATTCTTCTTGTCTTCTTTGCAGGTCATACAGTAGATCAAGGCTCCAATTGACTGCACTTGCTTAATACATTAACGTATAATACATGATAGGATGAGTCATTATTTATTAAGCAATTTTCTAGGCCAAAACTAGTCAATTTTGACCATAAATGGCGCCCACAATGGAGGCTAGATGGGATTGATTTTTGATTTAATTCCTGTCACATTATATTGTACTAAGACCATACTAATATGTGTAATAGGTTCCAGCATTTATTTGGTACATTTATATGATGGTAAAAGATGAAAGTTTTAAGGTAAAAATGCTGATTTTAGGTACCTTTTTGTCCCAAAAATCGCCCCCATTTGTACTATGAATTTAGTACTGGAATTAATTGATTTAGATGTTCAATTTATCCCCTTTTAAGATTATTAACTCGTGGCTCCTCAAAAACTTCAAGGCAATTGCGTAAAACGCATTTTTGTGACACCCGAAGGTGCGTTTTTGTGCTATAAGGATTTTCTGGAAATTAATTAGTCGCTATGAGTTCCAAGTGTTTATTTACATTGTTTATAGTCAATAATAATATGTTAAGGTGTTACATTGAGTTATATGGGGTTATATAAACTCATAACTCAATTTTGGGCTACCGGGACACTCCCGGGGCAAAAAGGAGCGTTAAGAAATTCCCCCGAGCACTTTGCTTATTTTTGAAAAAGTAGCTCGAGTACTCTCTTTATAATGTTGAATATTGATGTTATGAACTCAAAGAATTAATTATATAGGAGTTTGTGCCACTTCGGTACCTCTCCGGGGCACTCCCGGGGGTTTATGGGGCCCTCATCGGGAACCTCCGAGCACTTTGTATTTAACTGGGAATTTATCATGAGTACTTCATCTTAAATGTTTATTAAAGTGTTTTTGTGCTTTTGGAATGAAGTGTAATGCTTTATTTTATTTTATAAGGTATTTCCGGGACTTTCAGGCCTTGAGGGGCCCTTAAGGGAACTCCCGGGCATATTGTATATTTACTCAGTTCTAACTGAGGACTTGTGTTTTAAAGGTCATAAAATGATCCTTGATTAACTTCATATGAGTTTAATAGCTTATATAACTCGTTTAGCTTAAGGTCGGGCTTTAACGCACGTTTTGACCTTAAGGGGTTTAGGTGCGTTTTAACGCCCAAGTGCTTATATACTTTTCTTAGGGTTTAATAATCCCATAAATAATATATATATACGATTATTTAATTATTTAAAGGTTAGGGGTATTTCAGTCTACCCCCTTAAAAGGACTTCGTCCCGAAGTCATAACTTATACTTACATATCCTATGAAATCAAGTTCCTCATATCTATTCCTTGTATGTCTATCTTTCCTGGGAGTCAATACTATATTGACACCTCTACATTCCATCTGTAATCCAAGTGTATGCAATTCGTACATGTACATAACCTTACTCATGATATTCAATATAATCGTAGCACAAATAACTTGGTAAATACTATAAAGCAAATAAGTGCACCTTATTAACCATCTAAGTGTTACATAGAACACGTCAATAGCCATCCAAGTGTCACATAGGACACAACAATACCACGTGTTACCTAGAACACACCAATAATCATTCAAGTGTCACATAGGACTCAACAATAACCAACCAAGTGTCATATAGGACATATCAATAACCAACCAACCAATTGCACACATGCGCAACAATCAAACACAAACACCAAATACAAAACTAGTATAGACTACAGATATGCAAGTCACATGTGGTGCTCTATCCCCCTTAAAAAGGGTTACGCCCACGTACCCCCCACAAGTATACACAAAATTAAGAGAAAGGTGTTGGATACTTGTCTCGCATGGAGTCTTCTAACTCCCATGTTGCCTCCTCAATGTCGTGGTTTGACCACAGAACCTAGACTATTCTAATGGACTTGTTCCTGGTCTCTCTAGTCTTGGAGTCTAAAACGCGAACTGGGGTCTCCTCATATCTAAGTGTAGGATCTAGGTCGAGTGTCTCGGGCTCTAAGATATATGATGGGTGAGGCACATTCTGCTTTAGCTGAGAAATGTGAAACACATTGTGCACTCTCCCAAGCTCAACAGGTAAATCTAATCTGTAAGCTAATGGGCCCACTCGCTCCGTAATAAGGTACGGTCCTACATACTTCGGCTAAGCTTGCCCTTCTGCCCAAATCTTAAAATTCCCTTCATAGGTGAAACTCTAAGAAAGACTCGATCGCCTACTGCGAATTCGAGATCTCTCCTACAGATATCAGCATATGACCTCTCTCCTGTTACGAGGTATAGCCCCTAAGAATCTCTGTATTCTCTGACATGTTCCATAGTGCATTAGTATGTTCTTATATTTGAATACCGTGTGTATGCGTGAAGGTAATCTATCATCTTGTATGTTGCCAATATTATCTCAAGGCTTATTTAAACTATCGTGTGTAACACACTTCCATTAATCGCCTCTTGTAGTTATAATCGTTGGCGCTCGGGTTTTGTATTAATTTTGGGGCATACTTAAAATCTCCCTCTTTGATCTTTATATCATCATCTTGTGATTCTGGTATTTGAGTTTACTGTCACCATATTTGGTTTTCATTTTCAATGTAAGGTATGTGCTATGGTCGAGCCATGCATCTTGTGTATATTATAGAAAGATTTCTTGATATTATTTTCACCAATTGTCGGTAGTATATACACGATTACTATCGTCTGTTCATCAGGTATACCACAGTTGGGTTCCCGCTAAGGTTTCTAACAAGGTATAGTTTCCTCTCAATTGAACATATTCTTGCGGTTGTTAATCAACTCATGTGAGTATTAGTAATATGTTTCTACTCTTTATATTCTACCATGCTTATAGGTAGGTTCCCATTTAATATATTGGGTTTAAATTCATAAAGAAAGACATGGAAGTCGATCTTTCCTTCCAGATGGCAATTTGGCCATCACTTAGAAGGTAGCTTGGAAATACTCTTATTATAGGTAATTGTCTCTTAACCTCCTATTTAATTTATTAACATGGTTCATGGAATATTAATAGTTAGTATTTCCCCCACAATTGACTATTTTTCCGTCATACACGGAGTTGTTTTAGCTATTTAATCTCTTCAGGGTAACTCGGACAACTTAACTCTTAGTTTACACCTTCTACATCTCATATACTTATTAGTCAAATTTTATATTAGATTTAAGAATAAACACTTACGTATCACAGAAATATTTGTGACCACTTGTAAGGAGTCTTAGGAATCATCCAACCCTGACGGGGTCAGCATCAGTGTTGAACTATCCTTCCACACCATTTTGTGTTTGGTTTTCCCTTGATCTGACCAGGATCAAGTTCGACCTCCCACGTCAAATATCAAACAATCATATAATTACCATTTCCAAATTTTATCTTATCGGACTTTGTGACGTGGTGATTACTATGTATACCTTTTTCCTTGACTGTTATACAACTATTCCAATAACTGTTATAACCTATACTTGAATCTAGTGTATTTAATCCCCAGAACCAAGTTTCTTTGATCAAATCATCAAGTGGGGAAGCTAGTTTTTCCTCTTGGTGTAAAATATAAATTCTTATTAAAGTATCTAGGCTCAGACTGTCTAATAATTATATCCATCAATCACTTTAACTCTTAAATCCATCATCCAAGTAATAAATTCAGTTACGGACTTGGATATCTTAGAATACTCTCTTCTCTTTAAAAGGCTCATCTAGTATTTAACTCACCAGGGTTTGATTATTCCCTATACTTTAGTTATCATTCCATAGAACGAAGACAGTCACAGTTAGACTTCAAGGAAAGTTTTCATAACCCGATCAATAATTACAGTTCCATAAAGTATTATTTCCTCCACCTTAAGCTTAGCTTTTTCTTATTTCATCTAAACTCCATGAATCGGGTGAACCATATGTTCAGCCTAGGTTAAGCATCTCTTAATTTTAGTGCCATCTCAAACTAAGGGTTTCCAGTTTGAATTCTATGGTTTGGTAACAGGACAATCAAAGCTTATCGTTTGTTTCTATCTCTTAGGAACGCGGTTAATTCACAAGCTCAATGGCCTCCAAAAATAGGTCGATTACGTGTATCAAATAGAGGATCAAAAATTCTTAGAGATTGTATATAACGTTAGGAAAGTTCACGTATAGAATACCTGTTATAAGCCAAGGGGTATGTCTTTCCTACTTTTAAGTTTAACTTCCACTCACTTTTAGTGTATATATTAGTTCAAACTCTTGATATAACTTATACTACCTTCACTGTAAGTGTCAAGGAGAGTTATTCGTTACCATGTTTATACTAAAATTTATATTACATAGGGGGTTAACCTTATTTGGTTTCTTGCACTCTTTATTTGCATTCATAAGTTGAGCTGTCATATAAGACATATGCTCGTATAGAACCATAAGGATTGTGTAGGACATGTGTCTCAAAATAGGGTAGGTATATTTAATGGTACTTAGCCCCCTGAAATGTATCAATACTCCTCATCGTTTTAGGTTTACAACCTCCAAATTATATGTATATATGTAGCATTTAGTATTGCTAATTTGGTAGTTCTCCCGACTTCAGAAAATATAGATTCAAAGTTTGTTCTCTCCCCTTCATTAATTAGGATTCCAGCACTGTTATATATTGATACTAGCTGAGACCCTTGGTATTTGCTCAGGTATTTAAAAACACGTGCTTATCCATGATGGATGTTTAGTTATCTATTTTGAGATTCTGTTTCTCTATTGTCATATTTCAAGATTTCGCACTATTTCCTCGCGAAATTAATAAGGGATTATACAATCTTCTAGTCCCGCACTGAGCGGTAAGCTCGGTGCCTAGGTATCCCATTAAATTTCAGTGTTTGCTCTTTATGTGTAGGTCTTTCACAAACCCTTTTTACAATTCATGTAGTCTTAAGTATTTCATATTAATTAGTGTATTCCTTCTCATGACATCTACTCGTCATTTAGGCAGGTCATACTTTGTAGTTACTGTAAGTTTGGTGAAATACCCCAAACCTTGGTATGTTGTGTAAATGTTAAACTATGGTGTTTAAAGGCTAAAAAGTGCCTTAGAAACATAAATGAAACATTTAAACCATGGTAAAACACAATAAAAACACTAATGTGATGTTTGAGCAAAAACATGCTCTAAGCTTGGAGTGAACTTGGTTAGACCCAAAGAGCCTACCAAGACTTGATAAGGTTTAATTATGACTTTATAAGGCTAACTAAGTCCTTAGGAAACTTTGGTAGACAATGAAACCAAACAAAACACAAATAAATACCTTAAGGTCAATATGGGCTAAAAGGTGCTCTAAGCTTGGGATAAATGTGTATAAGGCCTAATGGTCATACCTATGCCTTATTTATATGTTAATGAACATATTAAATCAATTACAAAGAAAACCAAGCTTGAAAACAAGTTAAAACGCAAAATGTGCTTTAAGGAATCTTAAAGCACGTTTTTGAAAAATTGTCTTGTAAATGAGTTTTGAATGGCTAAATGTCCATCATTACTCTTTAATTAACATGTGTACTATATAGTATCACATTTGGGTGGCTATATCAATGGGAAATCAAAAATTTCACTTCTATGTGCCTTGTTTTGGTGAATAGTGATTTTTATAACTAGTTTGTAACATATAATGTTATAAGTGAGACAATTGACTAATAAAGTCTAAAGTACCCCCTAGGTACTATTTGGGGCCGGTTTTTAAGGTGTTGTGACTCACCACCCTTGTTAGTTACTAAGAAAGAAAGAATGACTAATAGTATACTATTTGCTTTATAAGGATAAATATCTTAACAAAAGCAAACTTATCTTCTCATTCTCTTCTTCCTTCATTTCCCACGGTGGTCTTCTTCTTCCTCCTCTCTCCATCGGTTTCCAAACAGAACCATGCCATTCTCATCCTTCTCACTTGTAAATTATGACTCCATGCTCCGAATTAATTCCGAGACTACCGTCTCTTAGTTGGAGCAAGCTCTACAACCTTGTCCTTTCAAATCCTCAAAACCACCATTTTGGTGCCAAGGAGAACTTCCATGGAAGCAGCTTGAGCTAATATTTTATGCCTTGTTGATCACCTTTGCTTCAAGGTAAGGAAAAACCAAAGAAAAACTCCATTTCCTTCATTTTTGGTATATGGCCGAAAATTCACCTCACCATGGTGTCTTTACCTTGCTTGTTTTAGCTTCATTTGAATCTTCCAAGGGCTAGGAGGAGTCCTCTCTTGATATATATTCAAGCTCTCTTTCCATTCCAAGGTAAAACAATCATGTTAATACCTTAAGATAATATATGTAACTAGGGTTTACAATGAGATAAAGCTTAAAGCTTATATACTCATTTCAATGTTGGTATATTGTTTAGTTGTTGGCAAGGAACCAAATGCCTTACCGGTTTTACAAGGAAACAAGAAAGAAAATTTGTGAGGAAAAGAGGTAAACAAGCTATCTCAATGTGGTTTAATGCCTTAGGAGAAATAAGCTTATAATGCTTGTTAAAACTACCTAAAGAGCAAATGGTGAATGACCTAGTAAAGTGTTCTCAAGGAGACTAGTAAAAGAACATATGTATTGGTGTGTATTTGCAGGTCAAAGGCATTATTTATGTGGGAAATTCAGTGTTTAAGGATTATGCAATTTAAGGGCCTAAGAGCCAGGTTATTTAAGGGCCTAAGAGCCATGTATTTAAGGGCCTAAGTGCCAAGCAAGTTTAGTTATGCACTATATTGTGATGTAGTGTAAAGTTGGTGAAATTTTGTGAGTGATAATGTTCTTGAAGGATTTAGGTGCTCTTGAGTGCTTAATGGTGAAAACTATGAGTTTTGGAATGATGATGTGCTAAGAGAACCCATGGCGAAATTTGTAAAATGTATAAGGAATTCTAAGTGCTTAAATGAACTTGGGTGAACTAGGAATTGTTAGGAATGGACACATGCTTCACTAAGGGAGAACACATGCATTAAGGTGTTCTAAGGTGCTATAAGATATATAGGCATTGTCTTGGAAGTTCTAGAAATCCAATGAGTGTTTTAGGAGATATTAAAGTCTTGGAGAAGTTTGTTTAAGGTTTAGGTCACGTTGATGAATAAGGAGAGAATGATGTTTAGGTAAGGTTTTGAGAAAGGAATTTAGGAGTTGTGAAAGAGAAGATTGGTTAGTAAGAGAAGATGCTTGGGAGATGATGTTAAGGTGTAGAGGAAACACCTTGGTATAGTGGTCATTATTGGTGAATTACCACTTAGAAATCTTAAGGAGAAACATCCCAAGTGCTAGGAATCTTGTAAGAAATTTGTGAATGATAAGATGGTTGGTGAGTGATTTAAAGAGTTTAGCACATGGCTAAAGGTGTGTTTGAAGTGCCCAAATGAGGTTAGGATATACTAGGATATATGGGGTGAAGTTTGGAGTTGAATGTAAAAAGGAAAACAAGGATTTGGGGCAGACCGGACTTGCGACCGGACTTGCAAGTTCGGTCGGGCCAGTTTACCCTGCGAGAATTAGTTTCTGGAATGGACCGGACATAGGACCGGACTTGGCAAGTCGGTCGGGCTAAATTTTCAAGGGAGAGAAACTCTCTGGAATGGACCGGACATAGGACCGGACTTACAAGTCCGGTCGGAGTGGAAAATTTTTGGCGGAAATGTGTTCTGGAATCGACCGGACATGGACAAGTCCGGTCGGCAAGTCCGGTCGGACCAAAAATGTGGTTTAAGGTTATGAATGAATATGTGATGATGGGGATTGATAGGTGATGATGTTATAAGGTTGTTAAGGACATGTTAGGTGAGTTTAAATGGCAATTAAGTGGGTGAAAAGTTGTATCAAAAGTGAAGTAAAAAAGTTGAAATGTAAAGTTATGTAACTAAGTTAACGGGGAAAGTTAAGCATTAGACATTAAATAATCAAGCAAACCCCAATGTTAATAAAAACACATGTGATGTTAACAGTTGTTCGAGAATTGCTCGAGGAACATAAGTGGACGTGGTAAAGTGGACTCCGGTGACAGGTATGGTTTTCTTGCAACCTGTGTCCTACCGGATTACACCGGCTTGTATGCCAATATGTTTTATGAGTGTTTGCCACCTTGTAAGATTAAAACATGTAATGAGTTTATAGTAATTCATTTATGTGGCGAATTTGGCCTCCGATACCATTTAACCTCAAATATGTGTTAAACCTTAGCTAACCAAATCTAGGAACACATGAGTGATCGGTATTCGGAGTTAACGACCCAAACCTTGGGAACGTGCTAACACGGCTATGTGTGAGTTAATTGGACATTGTTGTTGTGAGCAAGTGTGTGAACCTCCCTTGTGTGCTTAACTCGGTTATGATACCGTATGGTGTGTGGATGTGGTAGGCTCCATAATGGATCTCTAACTACTTACTTATAAGTGTATATGTACTAATGGGGGGTGAGGAGTCCGGTTGTTGGCCACGCGTGTGTGTGATGGACGGAGTCGTTATCTTATCCGGTTCGGCTCTCTTGGTGTATGTATAGGTGGTATTCCAACTTGGTTTCTACCTTCCCTTAGCTTATCCAAAGCTAGTTACTGACTCACGTCGGGCCACAGGGGCATACGTATGTTATTTCGGTGTGCTTGGGATCACTATATCCGACACACCTTGGGTATAAGTTAACCGTTCTATATAACTGGACGGTAACGAGGTTGGTAACGAGCTTAACATGGGATTGGCAAAAATCCCTAGGCTCACATGGTATACTAACTATGATGGAAGGTTCCTGTGAGAACCGATTTTATGGTGTTATGTAATGTTATGGTGCTATGCAAATTCCCTTGCTATGCTATGGTATATATATATATTCGATGTTTTAAATGAATGTGATGTCATCATATGTACGTTGAAACAAGAAAGGTGTTGTTATGTTTTATTATGTGAGAAATGAGATATGTTGTATGATATGGAATGTGTGGATCATGGAAATGAATCCCAGTTTGTGACAAGAGGCGTTTAAGGATAACCCGATTGATGGGTACACGTCGTTCGTTTAAGGAAGTAGCTCCGTTTAGAGGAGAGCCACTCTAGGGTTAAGGAATCATTGGATGGTTGGTTAAGTGTGGATGTTTTGGTTATAGGTTGAGCCCATTGAGGCAAATGCTATGTGTTGTATGGTTATGGCTGTGTATGCATGATTTAAATATAATCAACTGCATGCTAAGACGACAATTAGTTGTGCGTGGCCCGGTAGCATGTGGGCTGCGGGATTACCATACCAGCAAAGGTGCTGAGCCCCTTGGGGGCCACCCTTTCTCTCCTTTTCTATTTCAGGTACAAGGAGCTGGAAGCCGTTCGAGAGTAGGACGGGGCAGATGTTTATACATGGGTAGCCATTAAAATGGCGTGAGTATGATAGGCGTAGTAAGACCGAAATTGTTATCGGCAGTGGTTTGTAAATACGGTACAGTGGGAATGTATGTATATAATAAATGTTGAAGATGGAATGAGGATTGTATTGTGTAGTTGCTCGGGAATCTAGTCCATCGGACCGATACAAATGTACATGTATTAGCCTTGTTAGCCACGTGGGTGGTTAACGGCGTGTAACACCATTGGAATAAGTAATGTGATGAGTTGAGTTTCCGCTGTAGATGGTTATTATGTGTTTGTTGTTGGATGGGGTGTTACAAAAAGTGGTATCAGAGCGAAGTATCGCTCTGATGACTGAATTACCGAGCTTAGGAAGTACCGAGTTAGGATTTTAGTACTTTGGGTTAAGGGTTGAGTGATAGCGCGTGAGAGATACGCTAGTAAGGAACTACCAGTGAATACTGGAAACCTACTATATCCTTCCCACCCTCCACAATCCCTGTTTTATAACTTGGGCAACAACGCCAGAGAGATGGAAGTCCTCTCTTACTCGGGAATACCCGATCTGGCTGTTATTAGGTACCTCTAAAGGTACGGAGAACCTGTCACACGGTAGATCCCGAAACTGGGAATCCCGGAGACGGTCTCCATCTGAACAATGTTAACCCTATTTAATAGCGAAGAATGAAGGATTTGTGTATAAGAGAATAGAATTTCTGGCAACCTGGGTCGACATGCGAGCAGTCGAGGATGACCAGCTTGCAACGCACCAACCGTGCAACAGGCAAGAAGAAGTGGATTAAAGAAACCCGAGAAAGTGTCTACGGGACCACAATTGATGAATAATACACCAACGGTATATCAACAGACAAGGGAACTACAACGTAGTGCCCAAATACGTGGAACGGGCTACGAGGAGGATACAATACTAGAAAAAGGGGGCTCCCAGAATGGGAAACACCCTAGTTGATGATCGTCATGTGAGACAGTGAGAAGTCACCTAGAGGAGTATTTATCAAGGCAGTAAGATCAGTGAGGGCCAACAAGGCCACTGATGACAATATGGGTCAAAACAATACCACAATCGGTATGTGTCAAACCGATAGCCAGTTAGCATGGCGCACTTGCCATAGCAAGTGCTGCTATAACAGGGCTGTCGGGAAATTCATAACCACTACAAAGTACTTGGGAAAGTACCATGAAGTTAAATGTGATTGTCATAACAGTGGAAGGGCCTGTTAGCCTAACCTCTGCAATTGGAAACACGCCAGTCAGCAAGAAGCTAGACTTGGCTAAGGTAAGAAGAAGATGTTGTGAAACATGGAAATTTTCTTTCAAACCAAATTTATTCAAACCCTTTCTTTTCAAAACCAGATTTTCTTTCCAAACCAACACTTCTTTCCAACCTTTTTTTAAACCAAACCAGTGAAACCAGGGGCAATTGACAAGGATACAACAGTGGATAAACCTTCCCTCGATTAAGTTCGGGAAGCAAGGAATGAATATTGTCACGGGACAATATAAGGGAGTTGACAACAGAATACTTCACCTAGGCGCGTGACGGACACTACGAGTGTACCAACTGTGTTGTGGGACGACCGCACTCCGATAGGAGCATGTGGGCCTGACAGACCTACTTATAGGTTAGTGGGTAAGTAAGTAGTAATGTATCAGTATGATACCCCATATATGTATACGAGTAGAGTCCGAAACACGGGAAGTAGTCGACTCCGTCTACGGTCAGCAGTATAAATCAAACAGGAGCTAGAAAATACAAGGAATGCTTGAAGTAAAGGAACCCAGTTAAGTGAACGAGATTAAAGGGATTAGTGAATTCTTTAGGGGAATGTTAGAGTTAGAAGTGCGAAGTGCACAAACGGTAAGTAAAGACATAGTATAGTCTTAAGGATCCTCAGGGATAAAAAATGATAGTGGGAAGGAGACTCAGCCTATGCATGGCAAGGCAATGCCTAATGTGGACACATTAATGTGCAATGAACGGGAAACTCCTAGAATCAGTTACATACACTATCTGGAGGAAATGTTGACTTTACAGAAGAAGATAATAACTGAATGTACCAAAAAAGTGTGTGATGAAACAATGTAAGGCCGGATGGGATCGGGGTGCTGACCGAGTAGGTCTGAGGTGTTAGTCTCAGACCAACTCTACTTGAAGAATAAAGGTGTAAAAATAATGCGGAAGCTTTTGTTTAAACTTAACAAGATAGGATTCTGCTTGTATTGAAACTCAATATGAATTACAACCTAGCTTCCTATCTTGGGATTCGACAGAAGTATTCTGTCTCATCCAACACTCGCTCTACTCTCGGCTTAGATCAATGCGTAACAAGGAGTAAAGGGGAGTGTTCTATGTGTGCTCTCTAGGTAATAAATACCTAAGCTAATTGACACTATCTCACTAAGATCTCTCAAGAATATTTCTCTCTCAAGGGCGGTGTATCTCTCTGAATAATCTCAAAATGCACATCTTAACTAATTACAATCGCATGCTTATATACTTGTTAACTATCTCCTAAATCTTCGGTGGAGTCTTCAAGTGTAACGACTCCTTGAGTTGGTTCCGCAAGTATCGGGGTTGTGGTCTTCCTGTGCATCACGATCTCACGTCTTGCTAATGCTCCAACGATGCGGGATTTCCGCAACTGCTTCAGCAACGTCGCGCTTCTTGTCATACAGAAGCTCGTGGACAGATGCTTCTGCAGAGGTACTCGAGCTGGAACAACTTTCCGTATCGCGCCAAGTATCTCTGCATCGCTACTATCACTGAGGAGGCAATCATCTGCAAAACCTAAGTCTTCAACAAATTCCCCCTTTTTGCTGATGATGGCAAACTCAGTGTATCCAGCGTAAACTTGAGGGTTTGTATACGATGTAGACTGTAAAAAGAACAGACAACAAAAAGAGCAACCATCTCGGGAGAACAACTTGCTGTTTGTTCCCCCTTAAACACATATTCCCCCTTAAGGTAATGCAGTTTAATAAGAGCAGATAAAAAACCATAGTACGTAAACTACTTCAAATATCACGTTGCAGAAATGAACGACCAAGCAAAAAACAGATGAGGCCTTCAGAGGCACTCATTATCACACCACACATAGTTACCCGCAGACACCAGCGCGGGATACACCGCTTCCCCCGTTTGCCAACATCAGGGGAAACGCACAAAAAATATCCCAAAAAACCATTATCTGAAGCAGTTAGTTAAACAAGCCACCAGCGCAAGTCAAAAGTATTCAATAATCACTACTGCCTAAGGGTTAAGGGGTGGGGTAACAGAGTTAGTCATCTCCTCCTCCATTCCTGTGTCCTCATCCCGTGCATCCATTTCCCTCCCCTCGAAGTCCCAGCGCCATCCAATCGCTTAGCCGCTTCCCTAGTTTCAGCAAATGTTTCCCGGACCTCTTCCTGCCAGCTTTTCGACTTCCCCCCTGATCCCCCTGCAATTATATTCATCGTCTGTTTGTGGTTCTTGTTGAGGACGTCGATGAGCGTCTATCTTCTTGGATAGAGTGGCGAGGTTGTCTTCAACCGCTGCTACCCTTCAGATAAAGAGACGGAGTCAGGGGGTGATGCGGGTTTTGGTGGGGCTTAGCTTTTTGGAGGGAGGGTTTGTTTTGGAGACTGATTTGATCTGGAAGGATGGGTTTTGTTGTACAGGATCTGACCAAGTATGTCGGTATCCATATCCTCCGACTGGCTTTGGGGGATCGAGGACAACATCACATTGGGTAAGGATTTTTGGGAGCCAGAATACGTACCCCAGGCTGTGTCGGGGTGAGGAGATAGTTGAGGCTATGTGTTGAGGAGATTCACTTGGAAGGTTGATTTTTTGGTGGTGGATCAGACAGTACAAAATAGCAAGATCAGTGGACGGCAAACTGATTTCCTTCCTTTCTAGGGACTAAGTTTTTGATCACCAATGTGTGGAGCATTGGTGGGTATTGGACAGAGCAGGTCGGTCCAGAGAGTGACCGACTCTGCTGTTTTGGTAGGAAGAAGTCCTAGACCTCTTTTCGCACTTATGACCCTAATCAGGAAAACCAGCCCTATCATAAAATTCTAGTCCACTATTGAATTGCCAGATGGTTTTCTATGGAGTTTGAGTCGAGAAGGATGGGTTTACCGTGTACCTCTCTGTCATTATCTTCCCTTTGCGAATGACGCAATTTTGGTAGAACTCATACGCCTCTGCCTCATGGTAGGTCTGAATGCCGTGGAAGAGATGTATCCAATTTTGGAAACGGAGCATCTCCTCGAACATGTTGAAGGCCATCGATTGGAGCCAGTCCAGTCGAGTAGCTTTCCCTTTACCAAGTGCCGTGATTCAGCAGAATCGTCTGGTGGTAAGGAGTAGACGGCAGAGTGGGTGTCAATCAGACCTAGTCGAGTAGTAGGTGTAGGTGGGACAGACTCGGAGCGAGGACGGAGTCGCTTTCTGGTGGAAGTTGTTGCCGTGTCGGAGTCTGCCTGGGTAGAAGAGTTGGTGGTACTGCGCGGCTTTTCTTCAGTAGTTGGTGCCGTGACTACGGGAGATGGTGCAGGAACAGGAGCATCAGAAGTGGGTTTCGAAGATGACTGAGGGTTTTTGGCTCGAGAACGAAGAGTTCGAGTAGCTGGAGGGCGGGGGCGTTGGATTTAGCACGGCGGGTTTTCTTGGGTGGGTGGAGGTGAACACTCAGGAGCAAGTGGGTTGGCTTCGAGGTCAAGTACCTCGGTGGGTTCTTTAGCAGGAGAGGTAGGTTGTTGGTTCTTTGCTTCTTCATCAGCGGGGTGGAAGAGAGCCGAACTGAAGTTTATCGGAGATTTTTGATAGTATCGGGGTGGGTATGATTGGAGTGGTGGGAGGCGATGTTTGTTTGGTTGGGGATGGGGTTTCTTCCGATTTTGTGGATGCCGTAGTGTGAACTATGGCGGTTGTTTCAGTTGTGACAGTGGGTAGTGTGGTGGTGATGGGTGCAGTGTCGACGGACATTGCAGGGGCTACAGCGGTTGAGTCAGAGGTGGAAGTAGGGGTTTGTTTGGCTTGGAGGATAGTGAGTTTGTTTTGTGAGAGCTTGGAGGAGCAGAGGTTCGTTGGGTAATTCGGCGTCGGAAAACATGGGGTAGGGTTAGGGTTGGAAGCCATGGTGATTGGAGGTTGATCAAGGTGAACAAACGAGTGTAGAAGACGAAGAGAAGCAGAGAAATGGGGCGTAGGGTGATTTTAGATGGGGGTTGAGAGATATAGGCAAACGTCGTGTGTCAGGGGTACTGTGAGGTGATTGGTTGAGCTGGGGTGTTGCGGATAATAGGGCGAGAATTTCGCGGGATGAGTTATCAAAACTGAACACACGCGTTGTTGCGCTGGTGTTTTGTTACTTAAACAGACAGACTAGGTCGGCAGATATATTCATACATTTCACCCAGAAATTAACAAAACGAGAAGGAGATACGACCGTAGCTAGGTCATACGGGTCATACCTAGTTGTGAACGGAGTGCTTCAAAAGGACCTCGTTGCAGTGGCTTGGTGAATATGTCTGCAAGTTGCTCTGAAGTAGGAACATACTCTAGTTGTATCTGTCCTTTTTCAACGCAATCCCTTAAGAAATGGTGACGAATTTCAATGTGCTTTGTCCTGGAATGATGGACAGGATTTTTAGATAAGTCAATAGCACTATTATTGTCACAAAAAATTGTAGTACAAGTTGGACGAATGAGATAGTCCTGTAGTTGTTGTTGTATCCATCCAGAATCTGTGCACAGCAAGCAGCGGCGGAGACATATTCGGCCTCAGCGGATGATAGTGCTACTGTGTTTTGCTTCTTTGAGCTCCAAGCGACAAGACATAGTCCTAAAAATTGTGCAGTACCAGACGTGCTTTTCCTGTCTAATAAGGAGCTTGCAAAATCAGAATCACTATACCCCATTCTTAGAGTGAAATCAGGAGTACTTGGGTACCAGAGGTACAAGTCTGATACTTTTCAGATAGCGAAAAAATTCGTTACGCCTTGTAGGTGTGGGATTTTTTTTGCTTTTGGGTTTGCCTGAAATCGTGCACAGAGACATAACAGCATATAGAATGTCAGGTCCTACTTGCGTTAGATAAAGAAGGGAACCTATCATACCTCTGTATAGAGTAGCATCAACCGCAATTCCTTTTTCATCATATGTAGCTTCTCTGTTGTTGTCTTGGAGTGGGTGTGGCTTTTGAATCCTGCATCTTGTATTTGATTAACAGCTCGGAATGTATTTCTGTTGATGAATTTGAGTCCCGTTTTCCTGTTGGGTGACTTGTAGACCTAGAAAGAATTTCAATTCTCCAAGAGCACTCATTTCAAACTCTTTACTCATGAGATCAGAAAAGAATGAGCATAGTTCAGGAATAGTGGATCCATAAATTATGTCATCCACGTATATTTGCACAATGAGTATGTCTTCACCTTTGGTGAGAGTAAAAAGAGTTGTCGACTTTCCTCGAATGAATCCATGGGACAATAAGTAAGATGAAAGACGTTCATACCATGCCCGAGGTGCCTGCTTCAGGCCATATAATGCTTTATCTAACTTGTAGACATACTCTGGGTGATGTGGATCTTCAAAACCCGGAGGTTGAGCAACATATACATCTCTGTCGATGTATCCATGTAGAAAGGCAGTTTTTACATCCATTTGGTAGAGTTTTATACTCGATGCTGCGTAGGCCACGAGTATTCGAATTGCCTCAATTCGAGCTACTGGAGCATAAGTTTCATCGTAATCAATTCCTTCAGCTTGAGCATATCCCTGAACTACCAGTCTGGCTTTGTTGCGAGAGATATTTCCTTGATCATCTAACTTGTTGCGGAACACCCATTTTGTACCAATTGGTTTATGATTGGTGGGCATGGAACAAGTCGCCAGACAGAGTGTCTTTGTAGAGAGTGTAGTTCTTCTTGCATGGCGAGTATCCAGTCATGATCCTGTAGAGCTTGGTTGACATTCTTAGGTTCGATTTTGGATATGAAGGCATTGAAGGCACATAGATTCTGATGCAGTTCACTACGTGTTTGCACACCTTTGGATGGATCACTCAGGATTTGAGAAATGGGGTGAGCGGAGGCTTGTTGAAATTTTCTTGTGGAGGATGATGGAATACTATTGGAGTGATCTGGTGTTGGGTGATCGTTAGGTGTGGGTGTGGTTGTGTTTTGTGGAGGAGGTAGTGGTTCCTGTGTGGGAGTAGGTGAGGCATCTTTAAATGAACATCATGGTCGTCGTCGCTGTCAGAGGATGAGTCTGTTGCAAGAGGTGTTTTTGGTGCAGGGATGTAGCTACTGGTATTTCAATGAAGGTAGTATCTGCGGCATCTTCATGTGGCTCGTTTGTGTGTGGTCATAGTCACTAGAGTTAGAGAGTTCTTCAAAGCGAATATGAGGGCTTTCTTCAAGGCAGGCTGTTCGCTTATTGAATACTCTGTAAGCTCGACTTTGTGATGAGTAGCCAAGGAATATTCCTTCATCACTCTTAGATGCAAACTTGCCGAGATCATCTTTGCCATTGTTATGTATGAAACACTTGCATCCGAAGCGCCGTAGATGTGCGACTGAAGGAGGACGGCCTTTGATAATTTCATATGGGTTTTTGCCGATGAAGGGATGAATTGATGCTCGATTTAGAATGTATGCTGCAGTGTTTATAGCTTCTGCCCAGTATGTGGCTGGAAGGTTACTATCGATGAGCATTGTTCTTGCCATTTCTACAAGCGTGCGATTCTTTCGTTCTACTACTCCATTTTGTTGTGGAGTACGAGCAGCTGATGTTTGATGCATGATTCCCTTTTCCCTGCAGAAGTCTGAAAACTGAATATTGCAAAATTCTGTACCGTTGTCAGATCGAATAGTCTTGACAGACGTGGACATTTTGTTAGTATCAGTTTAAATAAGGTTTCGAATTCGAAAAAAGTTTCCGACTTGCTCTTAAGAAAGAGTACCCATGTCCAGCGCGAATAGTCATCGACGATGACTAGAACGTACTTCTTACCACTTTTGCTTTGAACACGCATTGGTCCACATAGATCCATGTGTAGCATGTCCAGTGGAGATGAAGTAGACATATCTGTTTTACCTGGAAAGCTTGATCTAGAATGTTTCCTTGTACGCATGCAGGACAGAGGAAGTCGGTCTGGAAAAGTTCGTCTGAGGAAGTCCCACTACAAGATTTCTGCCCTTGATTTTGTTTAGAAGTTTGCCGTGTGCATGACCTAGGCGAAAGTGCCATAAGGAGATATTCTTGTCCTGTACACTAAGACAGAGAGTACCATCTAGGTTAGGGTTTTCAAGAGATAGCTTGTAAAGATTGTTCACCCTTATACCAGTGGCTTTCAGAAGACCTGTTTGCTCGTCAAAGATTTTGCAGTCAGAGGCCGAGAAAAGAACAACATTAGAGAGATCACAAATTTGAGAGATACTTAGAAGGCTGTGTCCAAGTCCATTTACTAAATTAACATTTTCTATTTTAAAGAGAGAGGGATTACCGACGGTTCCAATACCAATGATTTCACCATGAGCATTGTCGCCAAAAGTGACTTTCCCCCCGTTGTGTTGAGAGAGAGTCGTGAACTTGTCAGGGTCTCCTGTCATATGTCGTGAGCATCCACTATCCAGAAACCAAGAGTCATTGTCCACGGTCTCTCCCTGCAAGAGAATCAAAAGTTAGACTTGGGAACCCAGGCGAACTTGGGTTCCCTCTTTGAAAGAGAGCTATAACCATCTCGTGCTTAGACAAGTATGTAAACGTTGCTATATTAAAAGACAAATCTTTGCCAAGCTTATGACACGAGGAGTGAATATGCCCGTCGTAACCACAGTAACCACAAATTAATAAAGGAGGTAGATGAACGTACTTCCTTTGCCAACGGAATTTGTCTTCAAATTTTCTTTTTGGAGTTTTCTTCTTTGAAGGTCATTGGGTTTTGTGGCTATTTTTGGTAGGTTTACTTTGCCTTTATTTCTCAGCCAACGAGGAGGATTGGATGAGGAGACCGATTCCATCCGTGCCTTTTTAAGGGCGATGTTCAGGGAGTCGACCTCTTTCTCAAGTCGAACTTGTCTTTCTTTTGACTCACGGAGTTCGTTTTCAAAGAATTTTGGCTTTTGCATTGCAGCAACCTCACGAACAAAGGTGATTGGTTTGAAGAATTTTTGTGGAATTTTGGAACGATTTTTCTGAAGAGAAGAGACTTGAGTCTGTAAGGAGTTGATGAGGTTGTGAGCATCTTTTAGCTCTTTTTCAAGTCGTTCAGCCTTTTCTTCAGATTTTTGCAATTTTAGACGATCGTTGTTAACATGACCTTTTAGCACATGGATTTCTTCATAAAGAGAGGCTATTCTGTCTTGTTCTTCAGTTAAATCAAATTCAGGATGATTTGGATCGATATAATAGGTAGATAAATCTAAAGAGGGAATAGCACATGAGTCTGAGAAATATTCAGTTACCTCTGAAGAGGGACTCTTGCATGCCTGACTCTTGTGAGCCATGAGACATATTAGGCTTGACGTTCCTATCTCAAGTTCTTCTGAGTCGGAGTCTCCCCATGCTGAATTTGCCATTAGTGACGATTGCTCGCGATCATCTTTCTTCTTGAGAGGACAGTTATTGGCGTAGTGCCCCGGCTTCAGGCATTTAAAGCATACTCGGTCTCCAGTTCCCGCAGTACCTTGCTGATTACGGTTGTAGGATTGATATTGTCGGTTTTGGTTTTGACTGAACCTGTTTGGATTGTTCCTTTCTGATCGATCTCGCATGAATCTCTTAAAGTTCTTGACCAGCATGGCCATGTCTTCAAAGTGTTCGCTGATCCTTCTTCTATTATGCCGTCAATCAGAGTGTCCCGAAGCTGCTGGATTAACTCCTGATTTGGAGAGGTAGTGTCATAGTGGAATGACTCATTCTGGTGAGCTGCTATCTGGCTGGGCGTAGTCTTTACCTGCAAAGCTTGATTCACATTGGAAAACGAAACAGCATGGTTTGGGTGAGAATTATTACCTCTGTTTTTGATATTCATCTTGTACTTGTTGATGGACTGAAGATAGGATCCCAAGTCGGTCAGAGTCCATTTCTCTAGACTTTTGGACGCCTTCGTGGATATAACGCTCTCGGTCCATTCCTCACCCAGACTGTCCAGAAATTTGTTGTTGATGTTTTCATTTGACTCTCCAATCTGTAGCTCTTCCATAGTAGCGGTGAGTTCTGTAAATCGAGCGAGCATGTCGCTGAGGGATTCTCCAGGCTTTCCTACGAAGTTTTCGTAGTCCATCTTCAGTTCTTGTATTTTGATTTTCGAAGCTCAGTATTTCCTTCGTGAACAGCTCGAAGATGATCCCAGATGTCTTTGGCTATTTTGATGTGATACACTCTTCTTCTTTCAGGTGGAGAGAGACTGGTGTAGATGACTCGTACGGCTTGGGCATTTAGCTCAACGCATCTGCGCTCCTCAGCAGTATAGGAGCTAGGATCTTTCCCTTCAGGTACTGGGAAGTTGCCTTTCGTCACTACCGTCCAGAGTTGTTGATTCAAGGACTGGAGGTGTGACTCCATCTCGTTTTTCCACATATTGTAGTTTGTGGAAGTTAGCTTTGGATTCTCCACTTGCATTCTGTTGTTGTTGTTGGTGTTTGAGATTTCCGCCATTTTTGAGAGATCTGTCAGCCAACGCAGGCTCTGATACCACTTGATGGGATCGGGGTGCTGACCGAGTAGGTCTGAGGTGTTAGTCTCAGACCAACTCTACTTGAAGAAAAGGTGTAAAAATAATGCGGAAGCTTTTGTTTAAACTTAACAAGATAGGATTCTGCTTGTATTGAAACTCAATATGAATTACAACCTAGCTTCCTATCTTGGGATTCGACAGAAGTATTCTGTCTCATCCAACACTCGCTCTACTCTCGGCTTAGATCAATGCGTAACAAGGAGTAAAGGGGAGTGTTCTATGTGTGCTCTCTAGGTAATAAATACCTAAGCTAATTGACACTATCTCACTAAGATCTCTCAAGAATATTTTCTCTCTCAAGGGGGTGTATCTCTCTGAATAATCTCAAAATGCACATCTTAACTAATTACAATCGCATGCTTATATACTTGTTAACTATCTCCTAAATCTTCGGTGGAGTCTTCAAGTGTAACGACTCCTTGAGTTGGTTCCGCAAGTATCGGGGTTGTGGTCTTCTTGTGCATCACGATCTCACGTCTTGCTAATGCTCCAACGATGCGGGATTTCCGCAACTGCTTCAGCAACGTCGCGCTTCTTGTCATACAGAAGCTCGTGGACAGATGCTTCTCAGAGGTACTCGAGCTGGAACAACTTTCCGTATCGCGCCAAGTATCTCTGCATCGCTACTATCACTGAGGAGGCAATCATCTGCAAAACCTAAGTCTTCAACAAACCCTCAATGCCTAAGAGTCACCAGTATCCCCACTAACAAACATGTTCTGTTAGTTAGGAATAGTGTTCCGTGATTGGATGTAGATTCCTGGGTGATATACATTATATACGTATTTGCCTGATGCATGTTGTTTGATTAAAATGAACTCCATGTATATCCGACCCAAAGTAGGCGGCGTTACCGCGGTTAGCCCGACGGTATTGCGAATTTCAGAGCAGCGGTAAAGCTGGACCCCCTAGGGGGAACGTTTTAGTGTGCAGGTACTTGGAAGCTGACCATGTTCGGAGAGTTAGGAAGGGGACTGCTGTGAGCATGGGTATGTAGATTGTAATACTTATGCGTTTGAATGAGGTGTAAGTCGGAGTAGTTATCGGCATCCGTATATGTAGACTTCGGTTAGTAAAGTAAGGAATTGAGTATTGTGCTGTATGAAGTACTCGGTTGTTCCAGTTCATCAGACCGTTACGGTATGTAAGAAGGCCTGGTTAGCCACATGGGTGGCTAACGGCGTTGTTTCACCCCCGTTGTAATAGAGTTCCGCTGCGTGAGTAGGAGTAATTAGTAACCAGTTTAAGAGGTAATGATGAGATTAACGGTGGGGTGTTACAAAAATGGTATCAGAGCGAAGTATCGCTCTGATGATTGGAAATACCGAGCTTAGGAGATACCGAGTTAAGAAATTAGAGACTAGGGCTATGGGTGAGTGGTAGCGTGAGAGATGCGCTAGATAGGAACTTCCAGTATGTTCTGGATACCTACAATACCAAACCCGCCCTCCACAACCCGTATTGAAAGCTTGGGGAAGAACGCCAGAGAGACGGGGAAACCCAAACTGGCAGTTATTTAATATTTCAATATGAACTAGAACCTGTCATGCGGTAGATCCCGAGAACCGAGAATCCCGGAGACGGATCCCGCTGGAATGACAATAACCGCACATAATGGCGAGAGATCGAGAAATCCTAATCCAAGGAGACCGAAATCTGTGGCAACTTGGGGCGACATGCTTAGCAGTCGCGAGAACCTAGCTGGCCGAGCAACAGCAAAAGAAAGCACCAACCGTGCAACAAGGCGGACTCAATGATAATAACGAGAAACCGGGACACATGTCTACGGACCGCCATGATATGTAATACCACTAAGGGTATAAAACAATTAAGAACGTAGTTGAGAGTAGGTACACCACCTGCCACACCCGAAGAGGTTGCAATACCTAACGGGCACAGCTTAGACAGCGCAAGCATAACTGCGGGATGCACCCAAATAGGACTACAGAAGTAGTACCTAAACGACTTTAACCTCGGTAACCACAATAAAGATGTGGGAACGAGCAACGAGGTAAAGCCTAGAACTAAAGTAATTAAGGAACTCCGAGAATGGAGAAGCACCTAAGGAATGACAGTCGTGTCAAAATGAATGACAATCAGCTCCAAGGAGCAGTTATCCAACTAGGGGATCAAGGAAGAGCCAACGAGGCTACCAAATAGAATGTGAACAATACCGTGACCGGTATGAGTTAACCCAAAAACCGCCTGTACGCGCACTTGCTCGGCAAGTGCAGTATAACGGACAGCTAAGAGGAGCTTTGACAAGCTACCAGTACTTAGTAAGTACCAAGACGGCAAGAGAAGCCCAATATAGCACCACAAACCCTAATGGATTCTGAAACGAAACCTTGGAAAGGCCTAAAGGCCTCACCCCTGTATAAAGAATATACCGGTCAGCAAGAGGCTAGACCTGGTAAGAAGCAACCGGCATTGAAATGCCGCAAAGAGTTTACTTTCAAGACTCAAACTTTTTTCAAACATGAAATTTTTCAAAAACCCCGAATTTTTAAAAACCAAACCAGAGAATCACGGTAAGTTATCATAGGACGATATAAGAGGAGTTGGCAACAGAATACTTCACTTAGCGTGACCGACACTACAAGTGTACACAAACGAGACATGGAACAACCGCACTCCAAAGGAGCTTGCGGGCTGACAGACCAGTTATGAGTTAGTCGGGTAAGTGGTAACGTATCAATAAGATACTCCATGTATGTATACAAGTAGAGTACGGTACACGGGAAGTAGCCCACTCCATACTACGGACGAAAGAGCCAATCCAAATCAAGACAGTAGACACTCGGATGATCGAAGAACACAAGGAAGCTTACCGAGTAAGGGAGTCTAGAATCTAGTAAGGTCACGGACCTAAGGATAAGGCGTTAAGAAGTGCGAGAAGCACAGAGTATTAAGTACAGACATTGGATATGTCTCAGGAAATACCTAATAACTAGGTGAATACCAGTGTAAATAATGCGGCGAATGCCTAATGAACTTATTAATGTACGATAAACGGGATAGAATTCCCACTTACACCTCACTGAAGAGAATAATGACCTGACCCAGAAGGTATTAGAAGGTACCAAGGGTCTACCCAATAATGGGAGACATTACAACCCTAAACGGGATAGTCAAGGACATAGCCGCAAGGTGAAGTCACAACTGAACATAACCATAAGTACAAGCCAGATGTAATGGCATTAATGGCAAAACCAACACCCAGGAGCAATCCGAGGAAGGTGCCGGAGTCAACAGTAGTTGAACGAAACATCGTGTTGAGAACACAAGTGTTAAGTCAAACACTCGGGTAAAACCCGAAGGGATCCCACGTAACACGGGATACCCTAGATTGCTAGAGGGCATGAACAAATATCAAGTTATTTTAAAGGGCCTTCCATGTATGGAAGTGTGTTGAGACAACCTTATCGAAAAGCCCAGTAATACCTCCAAACCATTGAATGGTGTACGGAGAAGAAGAAACTTGTATAAACAGCCCGCATGGAGCATTACTCGAGGAAGGTGGCTTGTAAGCCGATAGAACCAACTACAATACGTAGATTCAAACGTTGCAAAACATATGCATAAGGATAAGGGTTGTTGTGGAGCACGAACCCCTACCTTAGAGTGGGGACACCACTTGTTATTGTGGAGCCTATGGAGCGGTAATTGCGTGAAACTTCCAGAGAAAGGCTACCACTTAGTATGTAATATGAAAACCGCTAAAGCGGTATAAAAAAAAACTGAGCATGTGTATATTGCCAAGGAGTATTTGAAATCAATAGTCTGTAGAAAGGCTTGATAGCAATGGAAGGAAACCGAGAGAGTAATCGGATTAGTAGTAAACACTGTATGTGTACAGTATGAACTGCAGAGTAAGCAGTGCGCAAGCGCGCAGAGAGATTTAAAGAATAGCGTATTGTTGAGCCAAGTGAATGGCAAGCCATAGTGTAAATGGCGAGAACACATGAGCGGAAGCTAAAGTAGTAGCGGATGCCATATAAGCGAATGTTGTAACGAGTAGAACAAGGTACGCAGTAAGCGACCATTGTAAGAGTATATTCGGATAGTGATTAGAGCTGATGAAGAAATGTGGTAAAGGAGACATGTTCATTCCTATCTCATGAGAGATTTACTGTCAAGGGTTTACGCTTCTGCACTCTGTATGACTGAGTGTTTTGGTATTGCACTTGTGCGGTAATGATCGAGTGGGAGAGCCAGGAATTGAGAAATGTCAACGAACCTGTTGAGTGAGAATTAGAGAGATAACCGTGCGGCCGTTGGCCAAAGATGCACGAGAACGTGAGCAGTAACCCACAGGGCCCAGGATCGATGAATGGTAAATGTAGAGTATATGAATGAAGAACTCTGGTACAGAACCAAGAAAAAAAACATAATCCATGAGCCACTATTAAACGAGGAAGCACTACATGCTAAGTAGTAGCTTGACCTCAACCGACAATAAGTCGGGAAAAAGTAAGCGAATAACCACGAAGGTATACAGAGTTATACAAAATAGATTTCCAGAGAGTTGGAGAGAAAATCTATAACTCATCGAATTCGCATACGGTAAGAGATACCAAGCGACGATTGAAATACATTGAGAATACCAAAGAGCGAATTAAGCTCTAATTATCAGGTCACGCAGCAGAAGCTTGTGGACCGTGATTCAGGGGTTAAGTATACCTATATCATAAACCCCTTGAAGCCTTAGAGGCTAAAACGAACCCGGTTATGAGTTAATTAACCGTAATGAAGTTAAAACACTTCATAATACTCGAATTAATGAACCAATGTTCAGTGATAACATATGGTTGGTTACGCGGGCGTAACCCCTTTTAAGGGGGGTAGGGCGAGAAACCGCTTAGAGTATGTTTTACGTATTGGTGCGTAAACTACTATGTGCATAGCACAAAAAGAAATTGTTTTGATGATTGGAACTCATGTTACATAAACATGTCTACCCATTCATCGTGTAAGTATGAGTATTGTGCATGAGAGATGCGGTAATGTGTATGTAATAATATATGAAAAGAGGAGTAGAGAACTCTGGGGAATGAGAATCCCTATAGTATATGTCTAGTGAGATTAGACATGAGATATGATGAGTATGAATCGGCATGAAACCGATGTGTAACCTAAGAGGGAGTGAGTTCCCTAGGTGATTTTATTTGAGAATGATAAGATGAGTGAGTTCCATCCTTTGGAGTTGTATGTTATGTGTTTTAAATTGAGCAACAATTTGAGTAATTGAAGCCATAAGTATGGAATGCCTAGGCAAGGTAAATAGAGATAATGGATGACTTAAGTTCCATGAAGGATAAATTGAAACAGATTGTTTTATGAATACGACTAGAAAGAGTAAAAGATAGAAAACGAAAATGTTTGACTATCTGATTGTTGAAACTGACGTGGGAGGTGGAACTTGATCTGCTAGCGATCAAGGGAAACCGAACACAAATTGGGGTGGAAGGATAGTTCAACACTGATGCTGATCACATCAGGGTTGGATGATTCTTGAAGCCCCTATAAGTGGTCACAGGTAATCACGCTAAGAAAAGATACAACTACCATGAACCGGATTTGGAGTTGTGTGATGTTTTAAAAAGAATTTTCAAACAGATTTTGGAAAAAGAATTTCTTCAAGTATGAAGATGGAAATGAAAACTGGTTTTGAAACCGCTATCACCCGCCGATGGCTGAGCCTTAAGTCTTGATGACCGGTAGAACGGTGGGCGTGTATTAGTTTTGAAACCATTGCACCGTACGTGCGGCGGTCCTAAGTGACCGGTTGGTGGCGGTGTCAGTGTGTGATTTTTCCAAAGGCAGCGGGACGGGGAGAGTACCCTGAGATGTTCCTGTGTTGAGTGAGTCAACCAGAGTGCCTGAGGATATGTATATGTGTAATTTTTGATCAGAACCGAAGGGACCGTGGGCCAGAGAGAGTAAGTGCCCAGTAGTCATGAAACGGCCGTGGACCAGAGAGCGTAAGTGTCCAACATGACCGGTACCTGAGGGATCAGTAGTATATCACTCAACATGGATTCGAGGACTGTAGTGCCTTCTTGTCTTCGGACCAATTCCATGGAGAGAGAAAAAGAGTATTTTTGATTGCTATACATGCTGTGATATGTGTGTGGTATGTGTAGTATGAAATGAGACAGACTTGTGGAGTCTGTAAGGTTATACATGTAGTATAACCTTGGCATAGTACGCCATGAGAGTAACCATCTAGATTCACCAACTTTGAGGACAAAGTTCCTAAGGGGGGTAGATTTTAATACCCCGGATCTAAAAATGGTGATTAAATTACTCTAATAAAATTATTAAGGGCCTAATGGTGCCTAAAGAGTATTGGTAAAAAGAATAAAACCAAAAGAAAAAGAGAAAACGCTTGAAAAGCGAAAAACGCTAAAATGCGCGTTAAATGAGTGTAAGAGATATATGATCTCGAGAGGGTCCGAGATGGATTCCTAAGGCTTAGTTAGGCCTAATTAGTATACGGGAATGATTCCCGAAGAAAACGAATCCAAATAATGGATTAAAACGATAACGGAGTTTTAAAGCACGTTTTTCGAGAAAACCCGAAAACGTGACTTTAAGTGGTCAAATGGACCCGTAAAAATTATAGTTGATTAAATAACTATAATTAAGTATTAATGGAAGCTTAATAACCATTAAAAATTAATTAAACGAGAAAATTCCGAAAACGGACCGGTAAGTGAATAGTGACGAAACCGGGAGACGAAACGCGTTTAATTCGAAAAGACGAAAAACGACCCGGGCTATTAATTAATGTGGGCCGGTTTAATTAATAAGTGTACACCCATTAATAGCTTGCTAGCTATTAAGTAAAACAAGACAAATAAATAAATAAGTAAAGTAAATAGTATAAAGTAAAAAGTAAAATAAAGAGTCACCTTCTCACCTCTTCTTCCTCTTTCACGATTTGCTCCAGAGACTTGCAATTCCTTCTTCTTCCTCTGTAAGTCGCGACACAACAGCACAAACCCCATCCTTGCCTCACCTCCATCTTACTCATTTCTCCACCGAATCACACGAAATTAGTACGTTGAACTCCTCTCGGTGAGAGCTTCGATCTCCACCCATCAAAGTTTGATTTCTCCATTTTCATCTCCATTGACGTGGGAGCTTTTGGAGCTTGAAGAGTAGATTTCAACCTTCTTCTCTTCCTTAGTGCCTTAAGGTATATATAAGTAAGTATTTATACCATTTCAAGCCTAATCTACCATTTGTGAGACTTTTTCCTCACGTTGGAAAATTCCTCTCATTTCAGCCGAGAGCATATGTTTTTGGGGGTGTTGGAAACTTCTCCAACTGATTGCTAATCCAACCATTTGGGTTCTTCAAGGTAAACCAAGATTAAACTTGTAAAACTAGCTCTAAGTATGTATAAGGTTTTGTGGAGGAAAAGTGAATTGATTGTGTATGTGTGATGGGCTACGGTTGTAGTTTGCAATCCAAAGCCCTTGTGTGGTGTGGAAAAACAAGAAGAGAAAGAGGGAACAAGAGAAAGAGGAAGAAGAGGGAGAAAACCGAAAAGGAGCAAGGTAAAAGCTTACCTTGGGCTAGTTTTTATGTGACTTGTGAGTTAAATGATAGGTTGAATAAGGACCTTGAACTTGAGTAGTAATGATACTACAATATTGTTAGTTGAATGGATTGTTTTAATGTGGTTTAAGTGTGCAAACAAAACCTAGGAAACTAAGCTAGTCATATGTGAGAACCATGGGAATGTATGTGTTTATTGGTGCCAAAACAAAACAGGGGGTGAAGATTGTGTTGTGAGTACATTAATGTGGTGAAAATGCTAGGGAAAGCAAGTAAGTGCTGTCAAAATTTACCTAGGAATGGGAAGTCTTGAGTGTTTTATGATGAGGAAGTGATTAGGTGTGCTTAAGAGGTTAAGTGAGTAGTAATGGTTTGAAAATAAAGCTAAGGAGAAGGGTGTATTAGGAGTAAAAATAATGTCATTTGAGTGCCAAGAATGACATTGCGGTGAGGGAGTTTTGAATGGTATAATGATGCAACCAAAATCTGTTACAAGAAGTGAAGAAGACAAGAGAACTAGTTATGAAAGTGTAAGTGATTTTGAGTAAGATTTGGGTAAGGGTTTCACCATGAATTGATGAGTTTTAGAGCATGTTTAAGGTGATTAAACATGTAGAAATATTGTGGAAAGATTAGGGAAAGGTTGGAGGTGGATTAAGGATTGAAATGGGGTTGAAAAATGATGTATGTTGCAGGTTTTAACAGGGTCCGGGACCTAGTCCATGGACAAGGACCCGGACCACCCCCTATTTTTATGTCGAGAGTGCACATACATGTTGGTCCGGGACTTGGGATAGGGACAAGGTCCCGGACCATAGCAAAAATTGAGCCGAGTTGTATCTTCAGTTGGTCCGGGACTTAGGGTAAGGAACAAGTCCCGGACCACCCCAGAAACCTACAGAGAGTGTTTTAAAGGGTTTAAATGATGGGGGTTTGAATGTTAATGATGTTATAAGATGTTAAGGCCTTGTTTGGTAACATGTAAAGGCCCTAAGAAGTGTAAGAAAGTGTTAGAAGTGTTTGAGAAGTGAGAACTCAAATTAACAAGAGTGAAACCGAGATAACGGGATAACGGGGTAAGTACGGGAGTAGCATTTTATTATGTACCGTATGAGCTTAGTATTAATAATAATGTTTGAAACATTATCAGAGAATCGTGCGTGACCCGAGCATGGTGAGATGACACGGTAAAAGTAAAAAACCCCGGTGAAAGGTATGATTTTCTCATGCCCGATGCTAACCG
Organism: Limonium bicolor; assembly: GCA_023374045.1. NCBI lineage: Eukaryota > Viridiplantae > Streptophyta > Magnoliopsida > Caryophyllales > Plumbaginaceae > Limonium > Limonium bicolor. Next base: position 158,816,000 of record CM041776.1, on the reverse strand, counting down.
AGTTACTCTGATTTGTGTGTTGTTTGCCGGCTTAATCAAGATCAAAGCATGAAAATAATCCCTTGTTTGATTATGTATGCCTTGATGTATGTTGCATGAGCTAACATACTTGTATGCCGGTGTGGTCTAACAGAGCGCTAGACCGACTCATAGTGAGTATTGATTGACTAATAACCCGTAGTACGGGTAGTCTCATAAGCAATGGTATTATGCAAACACACACAAGCTATCGATTAAAGTATAACGATAACATAAACATATGAACTCCCTAAAATGCGAGGAGATGTAGGGTTGAGTATATACCCGATAACGGTTAGAGAACTTATTGAAACAATCCACGAAATAAATATGAGTGGAGAGATAAATGACCTCCATCGAGAGGATTGAAGTTAGTCCAATAATGTAAAATATAAGAAAGGTAAAAGAGACCTAAGGGACTATGTGACTCCCTTGAGATACGGTCGACCTCTTATATGAGGATTTTACCCGGTATAAGAAAATATCCGAATGTACAAGCATATGATTGTGAGGGTAACACTTAAACCTAAGATTACCCGAATTTAAGTAAAGTTCCCAAAGTCATTAGAAACATCGAGTATGATGCTTCTAGATTAATATATATGATATTACTATAACTCCGAGAGAGGAGTGTATGGGAACGAGAGTAGTCCGAGAGTAGTCGGACCCAAGTAAAAGAGATAGGAACTAAGAGAGAGTTCCGTGAGCTAGTTGAACCTTTCACCATGCTAGACCCAGAGTAGGGTCGAAACGGGGAAGTAAGACTATGCTAGAGAGCCATGAGTTTTGGCTTAAGTATGTAAAGAGAGTAACAAGCGTGACGTAGGAGACCTGTAGTGTCTCGAGAATCTACAAGAGCTTGAGTATGAATAACCCAAGAGTGTGGGTGAGATAACGAGTATAAATAACCCGAGAGAAAGGGGTGAGTATATGTATGAGTAACCCGAGAGAACGGGTAAGTATAAGAATGAGTAGCCCAAGAGAATGGGTGTGTATACGAATAAGTAACCCGAGAGAGAGGGTGAGGTATTGAATAAGTAAACAAGGCATAGTGAGGAATAACCCTCAATGCCTAAGAGTAACCAGTTACCACTAACAACATTGTTATGTTAGTTAGGAATCGTGTTCCGTGATTGGATGTAGATTCCTTGTGTGATATACATATATACTGTATTGCCATGATGCATGTTGTTTGATTAAAATGAACTCCATGTATATCCGACCCAAAGTAGTCGGCGTACCGCGGTTAGCACGCGGTATATGCGAATTTCATGCGCAGCGTAAGCTGACCCCCTAGGGGGAACGTTTTTAGTGTGCAGGTACTTGAAGCTGACCACCGTTCGAGAGAGTAGGACGGGGACTGCTGTGAGCATGGGTAGTTAGATTGTAATTACTTATGCGTTTGAATGAGGTGTAAGTCCGAGTATGTTATCGGCATCCGTATATTGTAGACTCGGTCTAGTAAAGTAAGGAATTGAGTATTGTGCTGTATGAAGTACTCGGTTGTTCCAGTTCATCAGACCGTTACGGTATGTAAGAAGGCCTGGTTAGCCACATGGGTGGCTAACGGCGTTGTTTCACCCCTCGTTGTAATAGAGTTCCGCTGCGTGAGTAGGAGTAATTAGTAACAGTTTAAGAGGTAATGACGAGATTAACGGTTGGGGTGTTACATTCTTTCCCCAACTTTAAAACGGGAGTTGCGGAAGGCGGGATTGGTTATGTAGGTATCCAGATCACACTGGAAGTTCCTAACTAGCGTACCCACACGCTAACACTCAACCCTTAGCCCTAAGTCTCTAATTCCTAACTCGGTATTCAGACCATCAGAGCGACACTTCGCTCTGATACCACTTTTTGTAAAACCCCTACAGGTAATCACACCATTAACCTCTAGCCTGTCTCAAATACCAACAAACGCAGTGGTAATTCCAACACAACCGGGGGTGAAACAATGTCGTTAGTCACCCACGTGACTAACAAGGCCAATCCAACTCAAAGACAACAATCAAATACATTATCGGTCTGATGGGTCTTACACCGAGTACACTATACAAAAGATATTTCCTTTACTTAACCAATTCTCAAACTAAATACAATTTCAAATCCATTATATACAATACAATCTCAAATCCGTTCTATACCGAGTATCTACAATTCCCAATATATCAATGAGCTTTCGGTCTTACAATCCACAATACCCAATTACAATTCTTATCCGACTACCCATAGCAACAACGACCCGTCCTACTCTCGAACGTATGACGGCTTCATTGTACCTGGAAAAAAAACATCGCCCCAAGGGGCTCAGCTTACGCTGCATATGACTTCTGCATACCCCACGTACTAGCGAGGGTACGCCGACTAATTGGTCGAGAGCATGCGGTTCATTTTAATTCAAACAACATGCATACAACATACATTATATATGTACATTCACAATCAAGTTCAACACTGTACACAAACACTAACACACACAAGAGGTTAGTTTAGTTTGTTATATACTTAGGCTTGTGGGTTTCTACCTCTAACGCCTTACTCTTTTGCTCAGGTCTTACCCGCTCTCTTGGGTACTCTTGCTCACAATCTCAACCAGGTCTACAATACTCAACTCAATTCTCACTCAACTCAAATTCTCAAGTCCCTCATGTCACAACTCAATTCTCGTTACTCACATACTCAATTCAATACTCAATACCCAATGGCATCTTTTAAGTCTTAGCCACGACCTCTGGGCAGGGTCATACACAAGACCCACCACCGGGCTCAACAATACAGAATGATCTATGCGTTTAGTTCCTCAAGTTCACAAATGTCCAGTTCTCTACCGGACTACTCAAATTCCCAAACTCCTCTCTCGAAGTCATTTCACAATCGCAAGGATCAGCCTAGAGGTATCTCTCTCAATAACATCTATTGGCTTAGGGAATTCTCAATGTCTAGTATTTTAAGATTTAAGGTTTCAACCAACTTATTGAATACTATCATGTTCGGGACATTGTTCATGTTAGTCGGTTCCTCTCATTGGGGTTCGACTATATCTCTAAGGGGTTTGGTGATCCCTTACCATGCTTTACTTTACTCAAGGTTCGTATTTCGAACAACTTTCCAATCCTCTAGTTAGAGGTCACTCAAATACTTCCACTAATATTTATCGTGTGGATTAAGTCGTTTCGGTTCTCTAACCGTTATCGGGAGGTTGCTACTCCCGTATGTTTTCTCACGTTCTAGTGCATTCGTAGGTGTATGTTATTGTGTATTGGTTCAATAGTTGTAGTGTGTTTCCACCATTCTATTAGTTCGCACTCGACTCCTTCTACGAGTCTCTACTCACACAAGACTCAACTATGAGTCGCACTACCATACACGTACATCAACCAAACAATTCCTTCACAAATCATATTCATGAATTATACAAACTTTAAGTTCATAATACAAACCAACAAACAACAGTACCATACAAGCACTAATAAGCGCACACAATCCGATTCGTGCATTTATCTTGTTAGTTGATCACACAATCAAACAAGTACACAAATCGAGGTAACCAAGTTAGGATACAGAGCATGAGGAAATCATACCTTTCACCGGGGTTAACTTTACCGGGTGTTAACTTTACCGGTGTTCTCACGTTCCTTGGCTCACACTTGTTCCTTGAATCTTATTCTCGAACCACTAATTATATGTCAAATGGTGCAATTATTATTAAGGTGTTACGGTACGTACATAAATGCTGCTCCCGTACTTACATCGTTACCCCGTTGTTTCGGTTTAACTTAGTGTACTTAATCCTTAACTTACTCACTCACTTCCAACTTTGGTTTATACTTCTTAGGACCTTTAAGGGTCACCAAACAACTCCTAAACACCATCTAAAACCAGTACCATTCAATCCCCTATGTTTAGAACCCTTAAAAACACTCCTTGTTAAATTCTAGGGGTGGTCCGGGACTTGGTACCTACCTTAAGTCCAGGACCAATTGAAGACTTAACTCTCGGGTGGAATTCCTACACTGGTCCGGGACCTTGTCCCTATCTCAAGTCCCGGACCAAGCATGTACTTCACTCTCGGGTATGATTTTAATGGGTGGTCTGGGACCTTGTCCATCTCTCAAGTCTCGGACCAGGTACAAGGGTGACTCTCGGCCTATATTTAAGGGGTGGTCCGAGACTTTGTCCAAGGACCAAGTCCCGGACCCTGCTAAAATCTGCTACAAACATGATTTTTCCACTCCAAATCAATCCCTAATCCACCCTCAAACTTTCCCAAATATTTCCACAAGTTTCCTACATAATTAATCACCCTAAAACATGCTCTAAACCACCTCAAATCCTTGGTTAAATCCCTACTCCAATTCTTGTTCAAATTTAACAATTCAAGTTCCCACATTTTTCATATTTCACTCTTATGCATTTCTAACTCCTTATTGCTAGTTTTTACATCCTACCAACCTCACCAAATCCATCATTGACCATTACAAACCATTTCTACATAAATGCACTTCTAAAACCCAAGTCCAACCCTCATTTCCTAAGTCTTGCACACTTGATCTTTTCTAATTTTTTCTAAGTTACCCAACCACCTTATGCTACAGATTTCTTCCTCTTCCCAAACCATCCTCCATTCACCATTTCAAGGTCAAAAACATCTCTACACAACACTACAACCACCTAGGTTCTCCAATTCACTAAGCCATCTTAAAACACTTATTTTTTTACCAAAATTTTGCCATAACCTCCCCATAAATCTAACATACTCCAAACCATCAAATCTCACCAATTTTACTCCTAATATAGCCACACCCTTACAAGGGTCCTACCAGCACATAATATATCCTCAAATTATCCAAACAACAATATAGCTCAAATCTCAATTACCATGGCAATTAGGCCCTTAAATCAACACAGTTCATAACTCTACACAATAATCTAACAACACATTCCACATATATTTATTCATCCTAATTTGGGTTCTTTAGTTTATTTACCCATCCCAATCCTAAAGCATTTAAAACTAAGTTTAAGGTAAATTCCTTACCTTAATTTACAAGTTCTCTTTTAATTCTCCTCTTACTCCGCTTTTTCTCAATTTCGGTCAAATGGGAATGGAGTTGCCAAACTCCATCCCAACATTCAAGAAACACAAAAATATACTCAATTAATCATCTAAACCCTTAGGAAATTTTAATTCAATTAAAGGGCTCGAAACACAAAGTTAGGGTTTACCTTTGGAGATTTTTGAGAGGGGTTCTCACCCTAGAATCAAGGAGGGAATTACTCCACCATTGAAGGGTTGAAATGGAGCTCAAAATCAAGAAGAAAACAAAGCATGAGTATGGGCAAAATCGGCCAAGGCATGAAAATGGGAAACATGAGTTTTTCTCTTGAAATTTTTACCTTAGAAGGAAGAGGAGAGTCCAAGCTACAAGATGATGTACTTTTCTCTTGAAATGGGGAAAACCCATATGGATGAAGTTCATCCTTTTCAAATTTTAAAAAGAGAGAATGATAGAGGAGGATGAGAGGAAGAAGAATATGTGATTTTTTTGTGATAGGAGCTTGTATGAAGCTTGGGCATGGCATTGAAGTTGAAGTAGCCATTGGAGAAGAATGGGAGAAATCGGCAGCTTGGGGGAGAAGATGGAGCCGGCTGGGAAGAAAGAGAGGGAGGAAAGAGAAAAGGAAAGAAAGAAATGAGAGGAGAGAGAGAGTGGGGGTACCTTTTTACTTTTTCTTTCTTTACTTTTCATTCTTCCTTTCTAGCTTTGTGTGTGTGAGTGGGGCTGCTTACTAATTGAAACCATCCCACTATATTAGTACCGGCTGGAGCATTTTTTCGTCTTTTACAGAAAACGCTCGTTTATTTCCCGGTTTAACACTATTCACTAACCGGGCCCGTTTTCCGGAATTTTCTCGTTTCTTTAATTTTATTGGTTATTATACTCCCATTAATGTTTATTAATAGTTATTTAATGAACTAATATTTTTACGGGTTCGTTTGACCACTTAAAGTCATGTTTTCGGGTTTTCTCGAAAAATGTGTGCTAAAGCTTTATTAGCGTTTTATTACATTATTTAGATCTGTTTTCTTCGGGAATTGTTCCCATATAATATTTAGGCATTATTAAGCCTTTCAAATCCATCCAATACCCTTTTTAAGGTTGTATTTCTCCTAGTGCCACTTAACGCCCAATTAGCGTTTTTCGCTTTTTAAGCGTTTTTCTTGTTTCTTTTGGATTTATTCTTTTTACCAAAATTCATTAGGCACTAATAGGCCCTCAATATCGTATTAGAGTAATTTAATCACCCTAATTAAGTTTGGGGTATTTCAATCTACCCCCTTAAAGAACTTTGCCCACAAAGTTAGTGAGTCTAAGATTGTTAGTCACCAAGGTACTCAATACTAAGGTTATACTCTCTCTACAACTGTCAAACTCCAATGACTGACTGAATATAAACCACATATCCACACAACATGTCAAGCATGCATAGCAAACAAAAATATCTTTTTCCCAAGTCTCTCGATGGGGGTCCATCCGCAGACAATTAGGCACTAAGTCCTCCCCCAAATCGAGTGATCCCTCAGGTACCGGTCACGTTTGAACACTTATGCTCTCTGTTTCACGGCCGTAATGAAATTGAGCTCCTACTCTTTCTGGCTCTACGGTCCTTTGGTTATGATCAAAATCATTTACAACTCTAGAGAATCCTCAGGCTCCAAAGTTGATACTCCACCCTGACCGGACTACTCATCTTCGGTGACCCTTGGACAAATACAAAACACACACCACAAACGTCCCACAGGTCACTTAGTACCCTTGCTTATCCGTTGTAGTGGTTTCAAAACTATTCAACACCTCCACCGACTCACAACAAGCTTCACCTCCATGATTCAGCCGGATACCCGTGCCTAGCCATGAAAGATCCACTAGCGCCCGTGGAAGTGGTTTCAAAACCAATCCTCATTCTCAAGTTTGCAGAAAATCATTTGCCGAAATCATTTTGAAAACTTCCATGCAACTCCAAGTTCCAAATTATGTTAGTTTCACCTATTACTAGTGTGATTACTTGTGGCCACTTATACGGAGATTCAAGAGTCATTCAACCCCAATGTGATCAGCATTGGTGTTGAACTATCCATCCACCCCACTTTGGTGTTCAGTTTCCCTTGATCGCTAGCAAACCAAGTTTCACCTCCCACCTCAATTCACCCAATCAAATAGTCAATCATTGTTTCATTTTCTATCTTCTTAATCTTCATAGTCATAATCATGCAACCTGTAACGCCCCTATTAACCATAAATACAGCGGAAATAAAACTCTAAGGCGATTACAGACCATCGGGTTCCAAACACCCGGCACCAAACCTCACCAATTACAACTTACAATCTACAAAAGCTACGGTCTGAACTCGAGAAAAACTTAACACAAACATAATAGAAATTAAACACATTAACTCTCCACAAAACTAGTCCCATCCCAAACGCTCATTCTCTTCGTGGCCACCTGTAAATCAATTCGTACCTGCAAGATGAAACCAAGCAGCCCACCCCGAGAGGGGTGAGTCAGTTCCCTGGAATGGAACTGGTACAATTCTCCAAAAACAAACTTATAAAACATAACTCTTCAAAATAAACAATAACATGAAAACAAACTCTTAAAAGTAAAACAGAGATAGAGCACTTCAAAACAATCAAGTTAAAGAGAAAAGAAAACAAGACAATGATAGAGACAGAGAACTTCCAAACCAAGTCATCCACTTAAGTAGACACACCACATAGTTAGTTAGCCCCCATTGTTGATGTTAGAACCAATTCTGGTTAAGAAGAGAAAGACTTAAGTAGTCACAAAGGACTAGGAGTGATATCAATAACCATAACCCGTGGTAGACAGTTTATGTCTCCACCATTTCAGAAGATGATTCCCATAGACAAAATATACTCAAGAGTGGAATAATTCAACTGGGAGAGATGGCCTCCACCGCCAATCACGTCCTTTTAGGACAGGGGATATACAGCCCCTCACTGTTTATCACGTCCCCTTTTGGGGACAGGGGATATACAGCCACTCACTGTCTATCACGTCCCTTTTTGGGACAGGGGATACAGCCCTTCACTGTTACCATTGAAGACGCGCGCACGTCGAAAGAAAGATTTCCAAGATTGACCTTTTCCAAAAATCCCGCAAGATCACCAACTACCCAGAGCAATACCAAAACACTCAGTCCTACAGAGTGTAGAAGCGTAAACCCTAAGCAGCCAATGTCTAACGGGCAACCAAATAGAAGGAACCAACCCACTTGCATTTCACATCCAAGGCTCAGTTAGTCACACAGGCTGAGTTAGTCACACAACCATTTTTTTTTAATTCCTCTTTAAGTCAGTTAGCGTTTTCCAAAACATTCCATAAGTCAATCAGCAAAATATCGGAGTACAATAAATCGTACAAAACATTCCATAGAGTCCAAAACACAACAAGCTGAGTATGAGAAATCGTACAAAACATTCCATAAAGTCCAAAACACAACAAGCTAAGTACGAGAAATCGTACCTGGGTAACGCTGTAGCAGTTCTAATCAACTTGCGCAAACAATCAACATTACTCTGAAGAATATTAAAGGTAATCTATCATCAACCACTTGTAGCCTATGTTACGCTTAAATAAACTCCTTACTCTTATTTCAAAGTCTCAATTATCCTTTAAGCCCTCACTTAAATGTTATGTATAATTTTTGTGTTATCTGAGAACGTTGTATAGCCCAAGGTGGTAAGATCAAGGAATGTATTCGATTAACATTTGCTGATTGTCCACTCATATCCACTTTATTCATACTTAACCACAATCCTCACATTCAAGACTTTTGAGACCCCTATATCATAAATGTATTATGTTATATAATTAAATCTAAGAATTTCGATAATAATCTTAAGCTCAATACCTTTATTCTTAATTTAGAATAAACATTGTATTATGACCTATGGTGGACTCATCTCAGAATACTATACTATTATCTCACAATGTTAAGATTATGTATTTAAACAATATCTACTAGACAACCCATTATGATTAAGTCTTTCCCTTAACTTAATTAAGAACTACGTCTTGTATATTGGAATCATAATGTTGTAGATACAATTTATTATAACTTAATTGAGCCACTAAACTCAATTATCATATCCTTAGTTCAGAATGACTTCCTATTATAACCGTCTAATAATCTTGCCATAAGATGTTGAATTACCTCTCATTGAAACAACTATATTATAGTTAACTTAGACTTATCGAACTCTTACATTTAGTATTCACAAGGTACATTATTTGCTTAATTATTACCTATATAATAAGGTGTTTAATATAACCTTTTATGTATCCTTACTTACCTTTAATCTCCTAAATATTTTATTTTTACACCCATTCACTCTATAGACTATGTATAATCCCTTGTACTAAACTTCAATAAACTTAAGTCTTAAATACGTTTTAAATTGTTTACAAACCTAAAGTTTCAAAGGGACAACTTAATAAATCAATTCCCTTTTTTTATGTTTTAGGATAACATTACATCTTAACATAAGGTAGAATTTATCTAAGAGTTAAACTCCGATTCCTAAGTGAAATTGTTAATTATGAAATAAGATAATATATTCTGAAAAATCCCCCATACCTTATGTTCAAATGTTATATTAATATTTTTCAATGTTGTAAAGTAGATCAATATGATCTCTTATATAACCTAGTTTCGTCTAACTAAAGGTTTTAAGGTTTTAAGTATCAAATTCCTATTTACAAACCTTCTATAAATTCTAACCACTAAATACCCCACTTAATTGTAAACTCACATCCTAAGTATTGGTAACAAACGTTACAAGTGTATTTCATATGGCTTATCTAATGCCAAGAAACTTAAGGATTATTATTTAGATAAATTTCCAAATCATAGTTTAATATAGTTTTATATCATAATCCTTTTAATCATTTTCTCTTAAAATGTTATGCTATTACTCAATACTACAAATATTAAGAAATGATTAAATCTAGACTTATTAATCCTCTTCACATTTAGATGTAAAAGTATCTCATTTATTTTATTATTGTTTATATAATAAGAACTTTTAAATGTAAAAGTATTCCATTCATTTTATTATTAATTATATAATAAGATCTATTTGTGTAACACTTTATGTAAACTAATCACAAATATTCCTAAATTCCAACTTATTAACCTCTTAACCCAATTATAGATTTACATTGTGGTCATTGACTAAATATATACATGTATTTTAATACTGTTTATATAAATCTTAGAAATTCAAGGGTAACTCAAAACTCAATTCCATAACCATAAATTAATAACACCTCATATAATATTCTTTTATTAGTATCATGCAGAGGTTTAGTTTAACTCATAATTCCTTCATATTATATTTCTATAAGGTACTTTATTCCTTTTATTTATTCATTTATTTTATGTGTATTTATTAGGATTAATTCAAGACATCCTTTATTTAGTTTTATTGCATTTAATTATTTATATTAACCTTTACACATATCTATATCCAAAAAATGGTTTATAAATAAAGTATTTTCCTTAGTTTCAATTAAGTATATTAACTACTATATTATAATTAATGTAAATGTAGATCAATTTAGTTCCTTGATTTAACCTAAGTTACTACTTAATTCCTTTTTATAAACGCGTACAAATATATATATTTATTCCTTAGTTTAATTAAAAATATTAAGTCCCATATAATATAGTAAGCAAAATGTAGGATAATTAAATTCCTTATTTTATATAAGTTCCTACTAAGTAAGTATATATACATATATGTAAATAATTTCACTTCTCTTAAAAGCCAATACCAAAACATTTATAAACTTACTGTTATAAAATGTTAATTTAGTTTCCCTATTTTCCCCAGCTTAAAAGTTAATTAACAAACCATACTTTAATTTTTGGTTACATTAAAACCTTATATTATAGGTTATTCTTATGAAAAACTCACAAACACAATTTTTAAAACCTTTTTCCGTAGCCCAAAAATTCCCAAACTTAATATACAGTAACTATAACATTTTAGACATATTATAAAATTTTATTTCATAAAAATATCTTTTTAATTTAGCCAAATAATTCCAGAAAACCCGTAACTTGCAAAAATCATAACTTACATTTAAAAACTCAAAACCCATATTAATTTATATCATAATAAACTAGATTTAACAAGGAATTGTGGTTAAAATTTCGTGCCAAAATACATTCCGGAAGGCATTTAAATAGATTCAACAAGTTAGGGTTTATTTCTGAAATTAATATAAAAACTTAAACACTTAAATTAAACGTTTTAATCTCGGCCGTCCATTTCTTTTAACTACGATCGGACGGCCGACATCGCCCAAGTTCTTCAGCACCCCAGAACGGAACCGAGTACTAAATCGATCTTTTCTCTCAACTCACAGAACCAAATTGAATGATTCTTGTTTCTATAGTTTCGTAATCAAATTTCGGTTCTATTGGTACCGGTTTCCCCAATTATAATGCAGCATATATCAAGATTCGAAATCGATTCGAGAGTTAGGGTTATATCGGGACTGCGAATGGAAATCTGTCAAATTCTCTGAACCTAATGCATATAGGGGAAATTGCTACATGGGTTTGGTCGACAATGAAGAGTAGTTTAGCATCGTCGGAAGAATTTGTGGAAAACTCACCGGGAATTGCAAGAACGGAGCAAATAGATTTCGGTTTTCTGGAAACACATTCGAACCTTGCCTGTTCGAGTAGTCAACTTCGGAGATCTATAAAATACGTTCTAGATCGAGTTAGGCCATGTTCTTGGGCTCATTAGAAAGAAGAAACATAGCCCTACACAATGATAGCAAGAACTAAACCTAACTCGCACCATACAGAAAGATATTGAAGTCACAAAACACGAGTTTACCTCTCTGTTTCGGTATGATTTTATGTGCTGTTGAAACCGAAACTTTAGATCTCTATATCTCCCAACTGGTTACGAATCAGACTTGGGCATAAACACGAATATTGTAGAGGGATTAGAGATCTTTACAACGAGCTACAGAAATCGAATTTTGGTTGATTAACGAAGAAGTTATGATCGACGCAAGTTACCTGAGATCGAAGAGAAATCTGGAATTCTGGAAACAGTTTCGCAAGGTGGCTACTTTGGCTCATTTTCCGGTTGACTCAGAAGGAGTTAGGGTTTGTATGAGTAATGGTTGGAAAGAGGAATTGTAGGAGAAGAGAATGGTGAAGACGGCATGGAAAATATTGAGAGATGTAAAAGTTACAGCCGTCTAAAGTTAGGGCAAAGTAAGGGAAATCGGTTACCGAAATTCAGGGAAGAAATCGGCTAAGTGTGGGCGACCCATTACAGAGTGACACGTGGCATCTCTTAAAATTTTGATTCAAAACTTCAATCTAGCATAACTTTGGCTAGGATGATCCGTTTTTGACGTTCTTTTTATCGATCTTCATGGTTTTCATAACCTATTTATTGGTATAGGTTTCATGGCCTGGTTTGACCATTCTCAAAAAGTCAACTCTAGCAAGGCTTAATAAGCTTTAAGGTTTCTAGAATTTTATATTGACTTTTATGTTTCAAAATAATGTTCCAACACTTCCTAAAATCTTTATAATATATTTGGAGTGTTTAGTAATTTTCCCAAGATTTATTGACTTATAAATCTTATTATTAAATTCATAATACTATATATAATATATAATAATTAGGGTTAAATAGGAGAAACCCCCTAAATAAATTTCATAATTCCATATAATAATTTAATATTCATAATTCCATATAATAATTTAATACTCAATAGTATTATTACAGGTTTAATAAAAGAAATCCCCTAAATTAATTTAGGGGTATTTCAGTATATCCCCCTTAAAAGAAACTTCGCCTCGAAGTTTAAAAATCAACTAATAGGAACTCACACCGCTTCGGGTGTGCTGAGACAATAATAATAATTCCAATGAAATTCCATACCAAACCAATCCTTTATTTCCATCCATTTCCATAACAACATTCCACCCAAGATTACTCAAAAATCAAACTGAACCAGGATATACCATGATGAAAATCCAAAAGTCACATACTGAGTCATAATGAGTAATAATGTAAAAACCAAGCACATACAAACACCTCTCATTCTGCTAATACTGTTCTCCTTTACTAACAATGCAACGAGGCATAATCCGGATGAGATAACGAAGGAGGAGTATGCCAGCATATCCCCCTTAAAAGAGCTAAGGTACGCCCTCGTACCGCTACTAACGGCACATTCAAAGAATTCAACACCTTATTAACCAGCTTTGTTGTGAATTTACTGCACCGTTGATTTTATCTATGATCGTTACATATATCTGTATCTCTTGATTGTTATGTAATTGTATTTCCTTGGTGGTTATAAGATTTTATCTTATGATTATTATCCGTTCATTTATGACTGATACGAATTATATGTCCATAAATGATCATTTATCATATCAATTATATTACCAAGCTATAAACCAAGTGTAACGTACTTGAGTAGTTTAACATAATATTCCCGATCATTTAATAATCCTCAATAATCTTCCAAAATTATCTTCAAAGGTTTATTAGTCAACCATATGTTAAAACTCTATAAGATAAATATTTTCTGTGACTTTTCAAGTTTCAATTGTTTTTATAATTAACTATAGTATTCTAGACGAACCATTAGGTATTACTTCATAAAATTTACTTATTATATATATACATAATTTCACCCAAGGCAGAATTTTAGGAAGTTCTTATAATGTAGCTCCAAAATCTGATTTCTTTATCTAAAAATTTATTTTTCAAGGTAGGGACTCTATATATAAATTTTAAGTCAAAAGAATTAGTCTAGTGGAAGTTCACTCACTCTTGATAACTATTTTCTTAGGGTTTGTCTTATGTAAGTATTCTTCTGATTGTTAAATCTTAGTACTCTCTTAGACAATGGTGGTTTGGTAAATATCACTCTTAGTGTGTCTTTTAAACTTTTATACATGTATAATGTTAAACTTCCAAGTAAACATGAGAATTTTTAATCTTTAAGTAACTCTCAAAATTTTTTATATATTCAACCAGGGGTAGATGTTGTATCTTGGAGTACCCAAACTTAATTCCCTTCCTCCATATATAGGTATTTTTCACCAAAGCTTTAACCCAATAAACCCTTTACATTTATGAGTTTTAATACCGGATCTTAAGATACAATTTTGATTTGTTCATTGTGGTTAGCAATGAAATATGCCTAGCTCAAGATTTCATGATGGTAACGTCTTACCACCACTTCCCCTCAAGTTCAACATAATGCATCACTTCCATGGAAGATTATTTCCGGTCAGATGACAAGGCTTGTCTAGCCCCTAAACTTCCAGCAGTGGGTGTGCACCCCCACTACTTTTGGCCTAGGAGTTCGTCGCACCAGGCACTTCCCGTAGAGTGTTAGGTTTATGTGTTTTCTTTCTAAAGTTAACATAGAGTTTTAATGTGTTTTACAAGTTCAGATGTTGATCTTTTCTAATACGCTACTAGTTCTTGTTAGCTTAATAATTTTCGAGACTTAAGGTTTATCTTAAACATTATCTTTAGGTAATAAATTGATACTAAGTAGTTCATGAGATTTATTTTCAAACTTTAAAGGAGTTGAAGTACTTTCACATAATATCAATACTAATTTAGTTATGTAAAGTTCTATTTGTATACTGTTTTCAACCAAAATCTTATCGTACTTAATATAGGATGTTCCAAACTTATATATATATATATATATATATATTATATATTGTAGTTTATTTTTGGAACGGTATAACAACACATCACACTCAACAGACATTCACAAAAGAAAAGTGTGTAAAGGAATCGTTCTCAATTCCAAAAAGGGTTAGGAGTCGTGCCTTACTGGAGTCCTCACTTCCCAGTTCTACCCCAGTTCCCCAGATTTAAGTGCACCTATAATCTAAGTATTTCACTCGGCTTGTTTTCTCGGGTTCAGAGCGTAACTAGGCTCTGATACTACTTTCTGTAACGCCCCTATTAACCATAAATACAGCGGAAATAAAACTCTTAGGCGATTACAGACCATCGGGTTCCAAACACCCGGCACCAACCTCACCAATTACAACTTACAATCTACAAAAGCTACGGTCTGAACTCGAGAAAAACTTAACACAAACATAATAGAAATTAAACACATTAACTCTCCACAAAACCTAGTCCCATCCCAAACGCTCATTCTCTTCGTGGCCACCTGTAAATCAATTCGTACCTGCAAGATGCAACCAAGCAGCCCACCCCGAGAGGGGTGAGTCAGTTCCCTGGAATGGAACTAGTACAATTCTCCAAAAACAAACTTATAAAACATAACTTCAAAAAAACAATAACATGAAACAAACTCTTAAAAGTAAAAACAGAGATAGAGCACTTCAAAACAATCAAGTTAAAGAGAAAAGAAAACAAGACAATGATAGAGACAGAGAACTTCCAAACCAAGTCATCCACTTAACTAGACACACCATATAGTTAGTTAGCCCCCATTGTTGATGTTAGAACCAATTCTGGTTAAGAAGAGAAAGACTTAAGTAGTCACAAAGGACTAGGAGTGACATCAATAACCATAACCGTGGTAGACAGTTTATGTCTCCACCATTTCAGAAGATGATTCCCATAGACAAAATATACTCAAGAGTGGAATAATTCAACTGGGAGAGATGGCCCCCACCGCCAATCACGTCCTTTTAGGATAGGGGATATAGCCCCTCACTGTTTATCACGTCCCCTTTTGGGGACAGGGGATATACAGCCCCTCACTGTCTATCACGTCCCTTTTGGACAGGGGATATACAGCCCCTCACTATTACCATTGAAGACGTGCGCACGTCGAAAGAAAGATTTCCAAGATTGACCTTTTCCAAAAATCCCGCTAGATCACCAACTACCCAGAGCAATACCAAAACACTCAGTCCTACAGAGTGTAGAAGCGTAAACCCTAAGCAGCCAATGTCTAACGGGCAACCAAATAGAAGGAACCAACCCACTTGCATTTCACATCCAAGGCTCAGTAGTTAGTCACACAGGCTGAGTTAGTCACACAACCTTTTTTTTGAATTCCTCTTTAAGTCAGTTAGCGTTTTCCAAAACATTCCACAAGTCAATCAGCAAAAATATCGGAGTACAAAAATCGTACAAAACATTCCATAGAGTCCAAAACACAAAAGCTGAGTACGAGAAATCGTACAAACATTCCATAAAGTCCAAACACAACAAGCTAAGTACGAGAAATCGTACCTGGGTAACGCTGTAGCAGTTCTAATCAACTTGCGCAAACAATCAACATTACTCTGAAGATATTAAAGGTAATCTATCATCAACCACTTGTAGCCTATGTTACGCTTTAAATAAACTCCTTACTCTTATTTCAAAGTCTCAATTATCCTTTAAGCCCTCACTTAAATGTTATGTATAATCTTTGTGTTATCTGAGAACGTTGTATAGCCCAAGGTGGTAAGATCAAGGAATGTATTCGATTAACATTTGCTAATTGTCCACTCATATCCACTTTATTCATACTTAACCACAATCCTCACATTCAAGACTTTTGAGACCCCTATATCATAAATGTATTTATGTTATATAATTAAATCTAAGAATTTCGATAATAATCTTAAGCTCAATACCTTTATTCTTAATTTAGAATAAACATTGTATTATGACCTATGGTGGACTCATCTCAGAATACTATACTATTATCTCACAATGTAAAGATTATGTATTTAAACAATATCTACTAGACAATCCATTATGATTAAGTTTTCCCTTAACTTAATTAAGAACTACATCTTGTATATTGGAATCATAATGTTGTAGATACAATTTATTATAACTTAATTGAGCCACTAAACTCAATTATCATATCCTTAGTTCAGAATGACTTCCTATTATACGTCTAATAATCTTGCCATAAGATGTTGAATTACCTCTCATATTGAAACAACTATATTATAGTTAACTTAGACTTATCGAACTCTTACATTTAGTATTCACAAGGTACATTTTTTGCTTAATTATACCTATATAATAAGGTGTTTAAATATAACCTTTTATGTATCCTTACTTACCTTTAATATCCTAAATATTTTATTTTACACCATTCACTCTATAGACTATGTATAATCCCTTGTACTAACTTCAATAAACTTAAGTCTTAAATACGTTTTAAATGTTTACAAACCTAAAGTTTCAAAGGGACAACTTAATAAATCAATTCCTTTTTTTATGTTGTAGGATAACATTACATCTAACATAAGGTAGAATTATCTAAGAGTTAAACTCCGATTCCTAAGTGAAATTGTTAATTATGAAATAAGACAATATATTCTGAAAAAAATCCCCTACCTTATGTTCAAATGTTATATTAATATTTCAATGTTGTAAAGTAGATCAATATGATCTCTTATATAAACCTAGTTTCGTCTAACTAAAGGTTTTAAGGTTTTAAGTATCCCCATTCCTCTTTCCCCCCCTTCTCTCCACTTCTACACCCCCAAATACCCCACTTAATTGTAAACTCACATCCTAAGTATTGGTAACAAACGTTACAAGTGTATTTCATATGGCTTATCTAATGCCAAGAAACTTAAGGATTATTATTTAGATAAATTTCCAAATCATAGTTTAATATAGTTTTATATCATAATCCTTTTAATCATTTTCTCTTAAAATGTTAAGCTATTACTCAATACTACAAATATTAAGAAATGATTAAATCTAGACTTATTAATCCTCTTCACATTTAGATGTAAAAGTATCTCATTTATTTTATTATTGTTTATATAATAAGAACTTTTAAATGTAAAAGTATTCCATTCATTTTATTATTAATTATATAAGATCTATTTGTGTAACACTTTATGTAAACTAATCACAAATATTCCTAAATTCCAACTTATTAACCTCTTAACCCATTATAGATTTACATTGTGGTCATTGACTAAATATATACATGTATTTTAATACTGTTTATATAAATCTTAGAAATTCAAGGGTAACTCAAAACTCAATTCCATAACCATAAATTAATAACACCTCATATAATATTCTTTTATTAGTATCATGCAGAGGTTTAGTTTAACTCATAATTCCTTCATATTATATTTCTATAAGGTACTTTATTCCTTTTATTTATTCATTTATTTTATGTGTATTTATTAGGATTAATTCAAGACATCCTTTATTTAGTTTTATTGCATTTAATTATTTATATTAACCTTTACACATATCTATATCCAAAAATGGTTTATAAATAAAGTATTTTCCTTAGTTTCAATTAAGTATATTAACTACTATTATATAATTAATGTAAATGTAGATCAATTTAGTTCCTTGATTTAACCTAAGTTACTACTTAATTCCCTTTTTATAAACGCGTACAAATATATATATTTATTCCTTAGTTTAATTAAAAATATTAACTCCCATATAATATAGTAAGCAAAATGTAGGATAATTAAATTCCTTATTTTATATAAGTTCCTACTAAGTAAGTATATATACATATATGTAAATAATTTCACTTCTCTTAAAAGCCAATACCAAAACATTTATAAACTTACTGTTATAAAATGTTAATTTAGTTTCCCTTATTTTCCCCAGCTTAAAAGTTAATTAACAAACCATACTTTAATTTTTGGTTACATTAAAACCTTATATTATAGGTTATTCTTATGAAAAACTCACAAACACAATTTTTAAAACCTTTTTCCGTAGCCCAAAAATTCCCAAACTTAATATACAGTAACTATAACATTTTAGACATATTATAAAAATTTTATTTCATAAAAATATCTTTTTAATTTAGCCAAATAATTCCAGAAAACCCGTAACTTGCAAAAATCATAACTTATGTTTCAAAACTCAAAACCCATATTAATTTATATCATAATAAACTAGATTTAACAAGGAATCTGTGGTTAAAATTTCGTGCCAAAATACATTCGGGAAGGCATTTAAATAGATTCAACAAGTTAGGGTTTATTTCTGAAATTAATATAAAAACTTAAACACTTAAATTAAACGTTTTAATCTCGGCCGTCCGTTTCTTTTAACTACGATCGGACGGCCGACATCGCCCAAGTTCTTCAGCAACCCCAGAACGGAACCGAGTACTAAATCGATCTTTTCTCTCAACTCACAGAACCAAATTGAATGATTCTTGTTTCTATAGTTTCGTAATCAAATTTCGGTTCTATTGGTACCGGTTTCCCCAATTATAATGCAGTATATATCAAGATTCGAAATCGATTCGAGAGTTAGGGTTATATCGGGACTGCGAATGGAAATCTGTCAAATTCTCTTAACCTAATGCATAATAGGGGAAATTGCTACATGGGTTTGGTCGACAATGAAGAGTAGTTTAGCATCGTCGGAAGAATTTGTGGAAAACTCACCGGGAATTGCAAGAACGGAGCAAATAGATTTCGGTTTTCTGGAAACACATTCGAACCTTGCCTGTTCGAGTAGCCAACTTCGGAGATCTATAAAATACGTTCTAGATCGAGTTAGGCCATGTTCTTGGGCTCATTAGAAAGAAGAACATAGCCCTACACAATGATAGCAAGAACTAAACCTAACTCGCACCATACAGAAAGATATTGAAGTCACAAAACACGAGTTTACCTCTCTGTTTCGGTATGATTTTATGTGCTGTTGAAACCGAAACTTTAGATCTCTATATCTCCCAACTGGTTACGAATCAGACTTGGGCATAAACACGAATATTGTAGAGGGATTAGATCTTTAAACGAGCTAAAGAAATCGAATTTTGGTTGATTAACGAAGAAGTTATGATCGACGCAAGTTACCTGAGATCGAAGAGAAATCTGGAATTCTGGAAACAGTTTCGCAAGGTGGCTACTTTGGCTCGATTTTCCGGTTGACTCAGAAGGAGTTAGGGTTTGTATGAGTAATGGTTGGAAAGAGGAATTGTAGGAGAAGAGAATGGTGAAGACGGCATGGAAAAATATTGAGAGATGTAAAAGTTACAGCCGTCTAAAGTTAGGGCAAAGTAAGGGAAATCGGTTACCGAAATTCAGGGAAGAAATCGGCTAAGTGTGGGCGACCCATTACAGAGTGACACGTGGCATCTCTTAAAATTTTGATTCAAAACTTCAATCTAGCATAACTTTGGCTAGGATGATCCGTTTTTGACGTTCTTTTTATCGATCTTCATGGTTTTTCATAACCTATTTATTGGTATAGGTTTCATGGCCTGGTTTGACCATTCTCAAAAAGTCAACTCTAGCAAGGCTTAATAAGCTTTAAGGTTTCTAGAATTTTATATTGACTTTTATGTTTCAAAACAATGTTCCAACACTTCCTAAAATCTTTATAATATATTTGGAGTGTTTAGTAATTTTCCCAAGATTTATTGACTTATAAATCTTATTATTAAATTCATAATACTATATAATAATATATAATAATTAGGGTTAAATAGGAGAAAACCCCTAAATAAATTTCATAATTCCATATAATAATTTAATATTCATAATTCCATATAATAATTTAATACTTAATAGTATTATTAAAGGTTTAATAAAAGAAATCCCCTAAATTAATTTAAATTAATTTAGGGGTATTTCACAACCATACATTTACCAATTCCTAGAACTCATTTACTCATTTACTACTCATCTCATCCACTGTTATTCAACCTATCTTCAACTTCTATACCCAAGAATTTCAAAGGTTAGTTTTCCAATTAGTTTTCTATCCTCAAATCATTCACAAGTCAAATCAATTTCTATCCTCAAGTTATTCCCAAATACAATCAACTCAAATTACCTAGGGGACTTACTTCCCACTAGGTTCAACATCGGTTTCATACCGATTTATACTCCTCAAATCTCCCAACATACTCAACAAACTCCTCAAACATACTCATATCTCAACACCGGTTTCATACCGGATTACATCCCTACTATCCTCAATCGGGGTTCTCATTCCACATGGAGTTTCTCTACTCTATTCACCTCAAATCTCTCGCAATCAATACTTCTTTCCACCTCAAGTCTCATAATCAACCACAATTACAATATGAATGGTATACATATGTTTATGTAACATAAGTACCAATCATTCAAAACAAATTCTCTTGCCCTATGCGCATTGCAGTTTATGCACCATCATGTAAAACATACATTTCGCGGTTTTCGCCCTACCCCCCTTAAAAAGGGATTACGCCCACGTAATCTACCATGTGCCAACATTGGACATAGGTCGAAGGCATTCAGCCGTCATGGAGTGGTTCAACTTCCATGCGGTCTATTACACAATGTATTCTGGTCAAAGGGTCTTAACCATATTGTTGGTTATTCCCTGCACCAAGAATTCTCATCGGGAGTTGTTTAACTCTTATCCGGGTTCGGTTCTAGCCTTAGAGGCTTCAAGGCGTTGATAATTAGCCATTTATTCACTAGGTGTATTAAACCTTAGAGTTTAGCCCCACTAGCTTCTGCTGCGCGACCCTGATCACTTAGGGTGTATTTGCCCTTCTCATTATTCTAAATGTGTTATACATTATCCTTTTATCCCTTCTTATCTTGGGAAAAAGGTTTATCAAGCAAGCGTGGCATTCTTTTACTGTACGCGAATTCAATGAGCTTCGGATTCTCTATCCAGTTCTTTAGGAAT
Source organism: Limonium bicolor (assembly GCA_023374045.1). Taxonomy (NCBI): domain Eukaryota; kingdom Viridiplantae; phylum Streptophyta; class Magnoliopsida; order Caryophyllales; family Plumbaginaceae; genus Limonium; species Limonium bicolor. The sequence continues at coordinate 158,794,260 of CM041776.1, read as the reverse complement.
CTATATACATACTGTTGTATATTTTCGTGGTTATTCACTTGATTCCTCCGACTTATTGTCGGTTGAGGTTAAGCCACTACTTAATTGTAGTGCATCCTCTGTTGCAGTAGTTCCGAATTATGACTTACATTTTCTATGCTTCGGTTCTTATGACTTCGTACGTTTCCTTCTACCTTTTAGCACAACTGTTATCTTCCCAACTTCCTAGCTATCCCACTCGATCATTCCTGCACAAGTGCAATACCAAAACACTCAGTCCTACAGAGTGCAGAGGCGTAAACCCTTGGGCAGTAAATCGCTTATGAGATTAGCAATAGAGATAAATATTGCTTCCTTGTTTATCGGTCTGTCTACCATCATTATTCATCAACTCCATATCATTATGTGATTTATTCACATATATTGGTCGCTTATTGCGTACCATGTCCGTATTTGTTTATAACTTGGTTTCCACGGCATCCGCTATTTCATTAGCTTCAGCTCATGCATTTCCACCATTTATACCATATTTCCAAGCTCCTTGAGCATTACATGCTTATACTTCACGTTATGCGCATACAATATTTCCTCTTAACCGATTACTCCCTGGTTTCCAATAGTTGTTGTGTCAGCTCATTTTCTTATTGCTTGGCCATAATTGTGTGCTCAAGCAGCACTACTTTAGTAGTTCTGAAAGAGTTATATTTTTAGACATTCACTGATAGTATTCCCTTCTTGGAATCTATGTGTTTACCGCTCTCGCGGTCTCGTGTTAACGAGGGGTATCCCTGCTTGTTGGTTATTAAACTATTTACTGGTGCCATTCATGGCAACTCTCCATATGGTTTCCTGTGGGTTTTGCTACCATTGGATCATATAATGTAATAGTTTCATGGCAGACTAGCCTTGTTGCCTAGAGCTCTGCTCATTGTAGGCGGTTTACATATGATTACTTTTCCTTATACCATTAAATGGTTGAAGGTAACATTGGGCTCCTTGATAGGATCAGCGCATAACGCTTCCGTCCGTTGGATGCCCTTTAAGTGCCTTGGTACTGATTGGTACCTTCCAATAACTCAGGGTATCCCCTGGGTAAGTGGGATCCCTTAGGTGTTCTAACCGAGTGTTCGTTATAGCTCTGGTGCTCTTATTACGACACTTCGTTCAACTATGTTGACTTTGTACCCTTAACGGATTGCTCCTGGGTGTTGTTGATTACGCCGTCACATCCGGCTAATATTTATGTATGTTTTGTCTTCTACGCATTGCGGTTCTAGATCTCCAATGGTCCCATTTAGGGTTATATGTCTCTCGTTCTCAGGGTGGACTACAATACTTTTCTTATGGTTTTAATCGGTTTGATATTTCCCTTCGGTGGTGAACGGTATCCTCCGGTACCTTAGATGATCACTCTGCGTATATCACTTTGTTCCTTGAACATTGGTGTGTTCAGGTTAGGCATTGCCTTACTGTGTTTAGGCTGGGTTTCCATTCCAGCTAATATGCTTCGTTTCAATATTCTTGAGACATATCCAATGTCTTTAGTCATTGTTAGTGCTCTTCGCACTTCTTAACTCTTATTCGTCCTCTCGAAGTAAATTCTTGACTCCTTTAGCTTGTAAGTTAATCTGGATTCTTTGTTCATTCAAGGTGTCCAACTGTTTGGTTTGAAATTACCTTATGGTCCGTAGAACGGCGTCGACTACTTCCCGTGTTTCGTACACTACATGTATACATACGTGGGGTACCTTATTGGTACGTTACCACTTACCTGACTAACTCATAAAAGGGTCTGTCAGGCCCACAAGCTCCTTCGGAGTGCGGTCTTCCCACATCCCGTAATCGGGTACACTCATAATGCTCGTCACACGCCTAGGTGAAGTATTTTATTGTCAACTCCTCTTGTATCGTTATATGATACTTACCGTAACTCTTCTAGTTTTATTTTAAAATATGAGGTTTTTAAAGGAAAGTTTATGGTTTTGAAAGAAAATTTTGAGTTTGAAATAGAAATCCTGGGTTTGAAAGAAAATCTTCATGGCGTTGCCAGGCTTGAGGTCTTTGACCAAGTACAGCTTCATGCTGACTGGTATGTTCATTAATATAATGGTCGGGCCGTTAGGCCTTTCCAAGGTTGATTCTTCAATTCCTTAGGATTAGTGATCCTTCATTTGCTTTCATTGTCATGATGGTACTTAGTAAGTACTTGTTAGTCATCTAGAGGTCTTTTAATTGTCTTGTTGTTGCTGCACTTGCCTTGGCAAGTGTGCGGGTACGTCGGTTTTTAGGTTATCATGTACCGATTACGGAGTTGTTTTCATCCGTATTTGGTGGTTTTATTGGATCTTCCGTCCATTTTTTATCTTAGTGATCAACTCCCTGAGTGGCTTCCCTGTGTTTCTGACATGATTGTCATTGATTCGGGTGCTTTCCTGATCCTTGTGATACTCCATGTACCTTGTTTCGTTGTTCGTTCCCACACCCTTGTGGTGGTTACCGAGGTTTGACTAGTCTTTAGGCGTTGTATGTTTTGAGTTAATCCAACCTTGACTAATTCCTTAGTCGGTTGTATGTTATTAACGGTATTGTCAACGTTTGCAGTCCATAGACTCTCTTGTCACGGTCTTGTTTCTCTGCCTTTTCGCTTCATTACATAGTTATGCTTCCCTTCTTGTTGGCTGCGCATGGTTCTCGCGACTGCGAAGCACGTCGCCCCATGGTGCCACAAATTCCATTATCCTGTATCTAGGATCTTCAATATTAGTCGTTATGTGCGGTGATTGTCTTCAAACGGGAACCGTCTTCGAGACTTCCAGTTCTTGGAATCTACCGTTTGACAGGTTCTTACTCTCTATAAGGTTTATTTACAACTGGCAGATCGGGTTAACCCGAGTATGAGTGGTCTTTCCATCTCTCTGGCGTTCTTTCCCCAACTTTAAAACGGGGGTTGCGGAGGGCGGGATTGGTTATGTAGGTATCCAGATCACACTGGAAGTTCCTAACTAGCGTACCTCACACACTAACACTCAACCCTTAGCCCTAAGTCTCTAATTCCTAACTCAGTATTTTCCTAAACTCGGTATTCAGACCATCAGAGCGACACTTCGCTCTGATACCACTTTTTGTAACACCCCTACCGGTAATCACACCATTAACCTCTAGCCCGTCTCAAATACCAACAACAACACAGCAGTAATTCCAACACAATCGGGGGTGAAACAATGTCGTTAGTCACACACGTGACTAACAAGGCCAATCCAACTCAAAGGCAACAATCAAATATATTATCGGTCTGATGGATCTTACACCGAGTACACTATACAAAAGATACTTCCTTTACTTAATCAATTCTCAAACTAAATACAACTTCAAATCCATTATATACAATACAATCTCAAATCTGTTCTATACCGAGTATCTACAATTCCCAATATATCAACGACCTTTCGGTCTTATAATCCACAATACAACAATTACAATTCTTATCCGACTGCCCATAGCAACAACGACCCGTCCTACTCTCGAACGGATGACGGCTTCATTGTACCTGGAAAATAAAAACATCGCCCAAGGGGCTCAGCTTACGCTGCATATGACTTCCGCATACCCCGCGTACTAGCGAGGGTACGCCGACTAATTGGTCGAGAGCATGCGGTTCATTTTAATTCAAACAGCATGCATAAAACATACATTATATATGTACATTCACAATCAAGTTCAACACTGTACACAAACACTAACACACACAAGAGGATAGTTTAGTTTGTTATATACTTAGGCTTGAGGGTTTCTACCTCTCTACGCCTTACTCTTTTGCTCAGGTCTTACCCGCTCTCTTGGGTACTCTTGCTCACAATCTCAACCAGGTCTACAACATTAAACTCAATTCTCACTCAACTCAAATTCTCAAGTCCCTCAAGTCACAACTCAACTCTCGTTACTCACATACTCAATTCTATACTCAATACCCAAAGGCATCTTTTAAGTCTTAGCCACGACCTACGGGCAGGGTCATACACAAGACCCACCACCGGGCTCAACAATACAGAAGGATCTATGCGTTTAGTTCCTCAAGTTCACAAATGTCCAGTTCTCTACCGGACTACTCAAATTCCCAAACTCCTCTCTCGAAGTCATTTCACAATCGCAAGGATCAGCCTAGATGTATCTCTCTCAATAACATCTATTGGCTTAGGGAATTCTCAATGTCTAGTATTCTAAGATTTAAGGTTTCAGCCAACTTATTGAATACTCTCATGTTCGGGACATTGTTCATGTTAGTCGGTTCCTCTCATTGGGGTTCGACTATATCTCCAAGGGGTTTGGTGATCCCTTACCATGCTTTAATTTACTCAAGGATTGTATTTCGAACAACTTTCCAATCCTAGAGTTAGAGGTCACTCAAATACTTCCACTAATATTTATCGTGTGGATTAAGTCGTTTCGGTTCTCTAACCGTTATCGGGAGGTTACTACTCTCGTATGTTTTCTCACGTTCTAGTGCGTTCGTAGGTGTATGTTACTGTGCATTGGTTCAATAATTGTAGTGTGTTTCCACCATTCTATTAGTTCGCACTCGACTCCTTCTACGAGTCTCTACTCACACAAGGCTCAACTATAAGTCGCACTACCATACACGTACATCAACCAAACAATTCCTTCACAAATCATATTTCATGAATTATACAAACTTTAAGTTCACAATTGAAATACCCCTGACATTTAAATAATTAAATTGTAATAAATATATATTATTTAGGGGATTATTAAACCCTAAAGAGAGTATATAAGCACTCAAGCGTTGAGAACGCATTAAAAACTCCTTAAGGTCAAAAACGTGCGTTTAAGCCCGACCTTAAGTAAATGAATTATATAAGCTATAAACATTATATTAAGTCGACCAAGGATCATTATATGACCTTTGGAATGCAACTACTCAGTTGAAACTAAGTAAAAATATTAAATACCCGGGAATTCTCTTAAAGGCCCCTTAAGACCCGAAAGTCCCGGAAATACCTTATTAAATAAAGTAAAGCATTATACCTCATTCAAAATGCATAACAATAATTTAATATACATTTAAGACAAAGTTCACAGGTTAAATTCTCAGTTAAAGACAAAATACTCGGGGGAGTTTCTTAACGCTCCTTTTTACCTGGGTAACTTAAAAATTGTGTTATGGGTTTATATAACCCTATATAACTCAATGTAACACTTCAACATATTATTATTGACAATAAACAATGTCCCTAAACACAAAACTCATAGTATATGGGGACGATTTTTAGGTCAAAAAGGTACCTAAAATCAGCATTTTTACCTTAAAACTTTCATCTTTTTCCATAATAAAAATGTCCCAATTAAATGCTGGAACCTATTACACATATTTGTATGGTCTTAGTACAATATAATGCAACAAAAATCAAATGAAAAATCAGTCTCAATTTATTCCTATGTTGGGCGGAAATTCTAGTCTATTTTGGCTAGTTTTATTACAAAATATGTTATATGCTAAGATGACTCATCCTAGCAAATTGTCTCTGATAATGGAGAAATAATAGCAGCCTAATTAAACTACTCCACCGTACACCTGCATGAACAAAGGGAGATTAGTGTTAATCAACAAACTTGAATATTATCATGTTATAATTTAACAAGCAAAACCTAATCTACTAGCCATTCTCTTACGTGAACCTACAGCATATAATGGTGCTGGAAGTGCTCCACCTCTGCGATAAACCTGCACAAACAGAAAGGATTAGTTAGTAACACAAAAACTAAATATAGCTAGTAGACTATGGTGACAAAAAAAAACATGTGGTATTGATTCTTGTATTGCTCCATTAACTAGTGGTCTGCTCCATCAATTCCGATCGGCCACACCTGCAGAGAATAAACAAACATGCATGTTAATTAAAAGCATAAAGGTAGACAATCATTCAAGCACCCCTCTAATACCGTTAATATGCATGATTGTAAGAGGAAATTGAGTGGATACCACTACTGTCTGCGCCGATCACTACATCTGCAAAAGCAAAGCAGGTTAGTAAAATATATACAAAGCTATCATATTCTAAGTAAGCCTAGTGACATTAATACCCAGATTTAATTTGGACCACCCCTTAACACATATCATTGAAGAGGCAATCGGTTGTGCTCCACCTGCAGACCATGCGAGCGCACCTGCAAAACAAAAGGAGAGGCAATTAGCTAATAGATAAGCTACCATAGGATATGTAAAGCTTAGTAACATTAATTACTACAAATATTCTGGACCATCCTTTTTAAAACCGATGGACAACATATCTAGAAGTAGCCAATATTATTGTGCACTATTAGCCGTAAGTCTAGCAATCTAAGGGGATTATTATAGCAATTTAGTAAACTAATAATCATAAACAAAAACAAGTAATCATGACATAAAATAATGAGTCAAATTTAAAATCAGATCCTAAGTCTTATAAACTCACGTAGACCATTTCATTTCACTTGCCAAGCCATCTTCACGGTTGGTAAGTCCCCACCTAAGCTCTCTCCTGTTTCCTTGTTCAATTCCTAACTTAATTCATAAATGCTAATAAACTCTATTAATGGTGTAACATTTCCTAACACCATTTTAATGTAATTTCCTAGTTAATTTTATCAAGTCTCGAAGCAAGAATAAACCTATCAAGCTTGCAAGAATTCGCCATCAATTATTCTCCTAGGAGTTGTCTTGATTCAACATCAATTCAAGGAGTAATCAAGGTTAATCTAAGGTATTTCATATTTGAAAATCTTAAACAATTTCCTTCTATTGTCCGAAAATATATGCCTCCTAAATTCATACTCTCTTCATTATTTCATGAAGGAAAATTGGATCTACAATCATCTCAAGGTGTATCAAAACTACCTTGATAAATTCCTAAGGTAAACTCTTGTAAAATTACTACAAATATTATTTATAAACTCTTGTTAGAAGTCTAACAAATAAATCTCCTATATATGTACAAGGAGTTCGATTTATCAACTTCAATTTAGCATTTGAGGAGCTTGGAAATTCAAGGAAAAATCAAGCACAAGAATTGTCTTGATTTAAGGGTAAGTTTATATAAATAAGGTTTATTAAGTCTAAGCTTAATTTAAGTTTCAAACTTTGGTATAAAAATTATGTATAACCATTACATAAATTAAAACCGAAAACTATAGGTTATATTGTCAAGAAAATAATTTATAACATATAAGGTAAGATTATTACCTAAGGTATATCTAGGTCATAAAAATTAATTATGCTACCTATACATTGAAACCGAATGGTCTAGGACTTTATGTTCTATTTTTAGGTTATAATCATTCTAAGTCATTAGCATAATTTTTAGAAGTGTTATATGGCTTATATACCTTTATATATATTTATTATAAAGTCTAAAACAAATTTAAAATCATATAGTATAATTTAAATTAAAGCCGAGGGCTTAGTATATGATTTAGGTGATTTTCGAAAATATATAAGTGTATTAACTTGTATTATAAATTTTAGGAACATTAAAAATAGCTACAAGTATTTGTATGTCTAGTTTAATAAGTTATGTGGCTAAAATATAAATTTTGAGAAGTTTGGTGTACTAATAATGATTTCCGAGAATCAAAGGGTTTGTTTAGTATTTTATATTATAATTTAAGGTAGGAATTAAATTTAGATTTTGGTGAATTTATAAGTGTTTTTGTTTAAATAACAATTTATAAAGTTTTGGGACTATTTTGTAATTATTGGGAAATATAGTGTATTGCCAAAAATTACCTATGATTTTATGGGTTTATTAAAGTATTAATTGTGAAATTAAGTCTTGGTCAAAGTGTTGACCAAAAACTTTGGGTTAAAATGATTTATGACATAAAATATTAAGTTTATAAAAGTTTTGGGGTGAATATGTAATTTTATGGAAGTATATATGCAAGATAGAAATTAATATGGGCGGAAACGTAATTATAGAAAAGATATGGGTTGTTTCGGTAATTTTAATGAAATAAAATATTTAAACTATAGTTTATAAGTTAATGTGCAACTTATATAAAGTTTTGGGTTAAAAGTGTTACTAAAGAAAACTATATGAATAAACCGAAAAGCTTACGAGCTTAATTGGTAATTTATAAAAATTGGTGGTATTAATTTGTAACTACCGAAATAATAAGAGTATTTGGTGAATTAAAAAATAAGGTGGTCAATTAATATTTACAAAGATTAATGTGGGTAGTTAGTGGATTATAAAAGTTATAAGGTTATTTGGCAATTTATGGAAGTTAATATAATTGTTTTACAATTTTCGAAATTATAAGGGTATTTAATTAATTATAAAAGTATATGGATATTTGTTAAGTTGTAAAAGTTAACGGGATCAATTATGATTACCGGAGAATTATATATGGTTATTTAGTAATTTATTAAGTTGTTGGGTATAATATATAAATACCGAAAATAAGGTTGGTTTCATAATGTAATAAGGCGAGGAAGTGAAACTAGGTAATATGATGTATTATGGTATATTAAGGAATATAATATAAAGTTTATAAATAATTTTGGTTATAATAAAAATGACCAAGGGGTATAATATAAATGATAAGTGGAAATAATTATAGGTATATAATTAATGAGGTAAAGATGTACCGTATAGATGATAAATCATTATCACATGTGAGCTTCACATAAAATAATGAACTGCTAGATTATCTAGAACCACTGTTAAAATGACAGGGGAAAATAAATAACGTACAGAGTTATCATCCGACGAGTATAAACATTACAGTGACAGTACTATAATATTTAATGAATAGTATATTAATATTACCCGGTATTGCATGTTTAAATAACAGCGTACGGGAAGAGACTACTGATCAGATGTTTTGTCAAGCTAGCAGTTTCTCGGTGAACGGTATGTTAATTGTGTGGTCTGAATGTCCTAAGGATTATCCTGAGGTCCAGGCATTATGTGTTTAAATGTTTAAGAACGATATCTATGATTTTATGTGAATGATATTGTATGTGGGATTGCTCAAACTGTTGCGTTGTATTTTGTACGCGAATGTCTTGTGACTAAAGTTTATACATCTAAACTGGGAAAAGAAGACTAACTGACCTTTAGGTATTATTGAACCTAACAAGGGTCAAATGTGATAGTCTTATTTCAAGCATTGGTTATTATGTCACTGACAAAAAGGGCTAACTTATAAAGAGAGGAATCCAGATCGTTTCGACTTTCTGGTTGCGCATTGTGATCACTATGAGGGACTCAAGAAGGGAGTCACTCTAAATCCATCAGCCACATTCGGGGATGGCGGAATGCACTGCCGTTGGTGCACAGTTTCGACCGGATTGGTCAATGTATATATTTATCCAGGGCCATAAGGTCAGCTGGTATCGGTTCCTTTGGAACCCAATGGGATACACTGTCCATTTTCACAGGTTAATAGGGGTTGTCTTGACAGGACGCCTAAGGTAAAATTAATTGGGAAGGTTAAGTGGTTAGGGTCATGTGACCTACTAACAAGAACAGTTGTTTATTATGTGCACCTTATTTGGGTTGTTGGTGTTGTTTATTGTTTGATGTGTATTATTATGCACTAAATGTTTGCAGGTAAATTGTTATGTGATTACTCTGTGCCTACTGTTGTGTTCTTGTAAACCGGATTATCTTGTAATGAATCTAATATCAAGATGGCTAAAACGACTTAAGGAATCTAGAAGGCTTAGGGCTACATTTAGCATACCAGCATAGTTTGTTGAGCCCTTCATTGGGCCAAACATTCAGGTCACTGAAGAATACACAAGCCGGAGTGCGGGGAACAGGGTAGCCGCTGTGTTTTATAAACACTTGTGGATTTGTTATGTATCATATTTTGGAGTTGTTGTATTTCAGTTAGTTGCTCATTTAGTTGGTTTTGGATTGTAATAAGTAGGGTGCTCAGTATCTGTTCATCACAGTGTTGGAAGTTGTAATGTTGGAAAGGGTAAGGATGCCTTGTTACTCACAAGGGTGAGTGACGGCGTGTAACACCAAGGATAGATAGTTTTATTTTCCGCTGCGAATTGCTATTTATTATGCTACGAGTTATGACGTCATTACAGGTTTAAGAATAGGGGTGTTACAAAAAGTGGTATCAGAGCGGAGTACCGCTCTGATGAAAGATACTGAGTCTAGGACAATGAGCATAGGAATATTGGGTTACGGGAGAACGTCCGTGAGGATTCGTGACCTAGAAAAAGAAAACCCTAGGGATATTTTATTGCTAGTAGTTAGCTTACTTACATGTTTTGATTGTGTATGTGATACGGTGTAGCAACCGAGTAGAAATAATAATATACTATCATAGATGTCGACAAGAGAAGGACCACGTGGAGACAGCAGTGAACGCAGTGGCGAGACACCGGCGGATGTTCCAACCGTACAAGACTTAACAGCAGCCATGGCAACTTTCACGCCGGAACTAGGAGTACCATTTACGGGAGCCATACCCCACCCGCCGCGGCCCGGAGAAACCAACTGGTTGAGGAGCGTTGCAAAGCAAGAGTACCAACATACTCAGGGGAACCGGACCCCGCCGCACTGGAAAGGTTCGTTGCAGAGCACCAAAAGGCGTTCAAGACTGTCGGAGTTCCAGAAAACCAGCAGGTCGACATCGCTGCATACAACCTGAAGGGCGCAGCTGACATTTGGTGGCGGTCTGTTGGGGGCCACCGTAGAGCTACATCGGAATTTGGATGGACTGAGTTTGTAGAAGTATTGTGGGAGAAGTACTACCCCGAATACATAACGCAGAGGAAAAGGCAGGAGATCAAGTCCTTAGCCCATGGGAGACAAACAGTTGACCAGTACTATGCGCGGATCACCAGCTTATTGGACAATATACCAGGAGTCAACCACTCTCACTCAGGAAAAAGAAAAGGAAAAATACTGAAGGAGATGATGATGGAGCAACCTCTGGCGATTACTGCAAGAAGCGGAAGAAATCCTTTGAAAGGGAGAAGGGACAGAGGAATTTCCATTGTCAGAAGACGAAGGAGCAGGTCCCTCTGACCGGCTCAGCTGATGCTCAGCCACTAAGAACACACCACCTAGAGGCAACAAGCCAACCCGACGACACTATTACTGTAAACGTTGTGGAAAGGACCACCCAGGCGTAGATTGCGCAGGAAGGAAGGTGGAGTGCCGCTATTGCAAAAAGGAAGGTCACAGGGATTATGAATGCTTTTCCAACCCAGGGAGTCGAGTATACAAAGGAGCTAGAGGTTCGCAGAGGACACCAGCTGTGGAAACAGGCGGACCCGGAAGAGGTCAAGCGCCGCAGAACACACCTATACTAGAGGACCGGCAGGACAGCCATCCTCATCCGGGAGTCAGAAGGGAAAGGAGATAGTTCCATGAAGAAATACCCTGTACACAGTGGGAACTTCAGGCGCTGAGTCGAGCGCTCAGCGCGAAACCGGTAAGCCTAGAACTTAAACTAAATGCATGATGCATAAATATGTGTTTATAATTAGCAGTCAATGAGACTTATATGAGACTAGTAAGTATCAACTTTAGAGAGACCTAAATTAGGTAACCTCTCACATAATAGGATACTGCAACATTGTTTTACATTACTTAAGAGACCGTGGTTACCTAAGCCTATGAGCGAAGGTCGGGAATACCCAGAGGCATAACGCCAAGTAATCTGACCCGGCATGATCCTACTTAAGAAATACTTAACTACAGATGAACAAATAACTATTAGGAATGAATGTAGAACTTGGAGGATTTATACTCCAGGATATAAGAGTGGATCAAAACTTAAATCATATACGATGCGTATGGATAAGGATTGGGATATCAGTTATAGCATTCTCCACAGGGAGATGATGCTGGGTTTTGTATGGTGATAAGAAGAGGATGATAAGGCAAACAAAATTAATTTAAAGTCAGAGACGCATTGATTTATGGTGGAGGATTCAGATTAATGTACCATAGGATTAAGGGTATTAAACCGAATACAAAAAATGAGTTTATCTTTGGAAATAAAGGGTGTGAGATAGTACAGTGAGAAATAACAAGTTAGTTTTACTTGGACTGCCGAAGGGCATTATCAACTGTCCAAAATTACAGTAACTACAAATTATGACCTGCCTAAACGACGAGCAGATGTCATGAACAGAAATACATTAGTTAATATAAAATACTTAAGATTACAAGAACTGTCAAAAGAGCTCACGTAAAGAGCAACACTGAAATTTTGGGATACCCAGGCACCGAGCTTACCGCTCAGTGCGAGTCTTGGAAATCTTACAATCTCTTATAAACTTTGAGGGAAGATAGTGAGAAACCTTGAAGTATGACAATTGAGAAACAGAATCTCAAAAATATAACTAAACATCCGTAATGGATAAGCACGGGTTTTGAAATACCTGAGCAAATACCAAGGGTCTCAGCTAGTACCAATATATATAACAACGCTGGACTCCCAAATTCAAAAAAGGGAAGAGAACAAATCTTGAATATATTTTCTAAAGTGGGGGAGAATTACCTAATTAGCAACCAAATGCTATATATAAATATAATTTGGAGGTTATTAACCTAAAACATTGAGGGTATTGATACGTTTCAGAAGGCTAAAGTATCATTAAATATACCTACCCTATTTTGAGACACATGTCCTATACTAACCTTATGAATTTATACGAGCATATGTCTACTATGACAGCTCAAATTATAAATGCGAATAAAAGATCGCGCAGTAAATCAACTAAGGTTAAAACATATGTAATATAAACTCTAGTATAAACATGATAACAAACGACTTTCCTTGACACTTACAGTAAAGGTAGTGTCAGTTATACCAAAGGCTTAAACTAATAAATACACTGAGAGTGAGTGTAAGTTATATAAGAGTGTGAAACAATATATACACAAAAATGGATGTAAATTAAATATAAAAGTAGGGAAACATACCTAGGTTTGTAACCATTATTTTGTACGTAAACCGTCCTAACGTTATATACTAAACCCTATGATTCTAAATCCTCTATTTGACATACCCAACCGACTTATTTTTGGAAGCCATTGAGCTAGTGGATTAACCACGTTTCTAAGAGATAAAAACAAACAATAAGCCTTGAATGTCCTGTTAGAAAACAGTAGGATTCAAACTGGAAATCCTTAGTTTGAGATGGTACTAATATTAGGAGATACTTAACTAGGGTGAACATATGACTCACCTGATTTATGGATTTTAGATGGATTAAGGAAAAAGCTAAGCTTTAAGGTGGAAGGAATGATACTTTATGGAACTATAGTTGTAAATAGAGTCATGAAAACTTTTCTTAAAGTCTAACTGTGATTGTCTTCGTTCTACGAAATGATAACTAAAGTATAGGCAATACTCGAGCCTGGATAAGTGAAATACTAGATAAGCCTTTTAAGCAAAGAGAGTATTCTAAAGTATGCAAGTCCATGACGGAATTTACTTGTATGATGGATTTAAGAGTTGAAATGATTGATGGATATAGTTACTAAACAGTACGAGCTAAATGCCTTAGTAAGAATCTACCTTTTAAGCCAAGAGGAAAAACTGGCTTCCCCGCTTGATGATTTGATCAAAAGAATATTGTTCTGGGGATTTTGGTAATACCCTAGATTCAAGTATAAGTATAACCGTTATTAGAATAGTAGTACATTGATCAGGAGGAAATGTAGTACTCACCATGTCACAAGGTCTAATAAGATAAAAATTTGGAAATGATAATTATGTGATTGTTTGATATTTGACGTGGGAGGTCGAACTTGATCCTGGTCAGATCAAGGGAAAACCAAACACAAAATGGTGTGGAAGGATAGTTCAACACTGACGCTGACCCCGTCAGGGTTGGATGATTCCTGAGACTCCTTACAAGTGGTCACAAATGTTTCTGTGATAAGTAAGTATTTTCCTAATTTTGAATAAAATTTAATAAATGAAGTATATGAGTTGTAGAAGGTGTAAGTTAAGGGTTGAGTTGTCTAGGTTACCCCGAGGAAATTAAATAGCTAAAACAACTCCGCACATGACGGAAAAATAATCAATTATGAGGAAATACTAACTATTATTATCCCCTGAACAGTGTTACTAAACCAAATAAGAGATCAAGAAATGATTACTTGTAATAACAGTATCCTCAAACTATATTCTAAATTATGGCCAAATAGCCATCAGGAAAGAAAGATCGACTTCCATGTCTTTTTATGAATTAAAACCCAATATATTAAATGGGAATCTACCTATAAACATGGTAGAATATAAAGTGTATAAACATTATACTAATACTCACCAGAGTTGATTCACAACCACAATAACATGTTAATTGCGAGGAAACTGCACCTTGTTAGAAACCTTAACAGGAACCCTACTGTGGTATACCTGATGAACAGACGATAATAATCATGTATATACTACCAATCATAGGTGAATCAATAATATAAAGCAATCTTATTGTAATTACATAAGATGCACGGCTCAACCGTAGCTCATACTTTACAGTGAAAATGAAAGCCGTATATGGCGACAGTAAATTCAAATACCGGAATAACAAGATGATAACAAAAAAAAGGGGGATTTGAGTATGCCCAATATTAATACAGGACACGAGCGCCGACGATTACAACTAGAGGCGAATAATGAAAGTATGTTATACACAAATAATTTAAACAAGCCATAAAATAGTAATGGCAAATTACAAGATAGGAGATCACCTTCACCCATACATAAGGGATTCAAAAAAAAAGCTTATTAATGCACTAAGAGAACATATCAAGGAATACGTATATTCTTGAGGGATAGACCTCGTAAACGGACATAAGTCATATGCTGACGTCCATAGGAGAGATCTCGAGTTCGCAGTAGGCGATCGAGTCTTCCTTAAGGCTTCATCTAAGAAAGGAATTTTAGATTTTGGCAGAAGGAAAACTTAAAAGAATTATGTAGGACCGTACCTTATTACGGAGCGAGTGGGCCCATTATCCTACAGATTAGACTCATATGTTAAGCTAGGGAGAGTGCACAATGTGTTCCACATTTCTCAGCTAAAGCAATAGGTGCCTCACCCATCAAGCGACTTGGAGCCCGAGACACTCGAGCTAAATCTAACACCTAGATAGGAGGAGACCCCAGTTCGCATGTTAAACTCCAACACTAGAGAAACAAGAAATAAGACCATTAGAATGATCAAAGCTCTGTGATAAACTCACGACATTAAAGAGGTGACATGGGAGTTAGAAGACTCCATGCGAGACAAGTATCCAACAATTTTCTTTTCGTTTTGTGTATACTTGTAGGGGTACGTGGGCGTAACCCTTTTTAAGGGGGGTAGAGCACCACATGCGACTTGCATATCTGCAGTCTATATTATTCTTGTGTATGGTTATTTGTGTTTGATTGTTTGTTGCGCATGTGTGCAATTAAGTAGATGGTTATGTCCTATGTGACATTTGGTTGGTTATTAGTATGTCCTATGTGACATTTGGTGATTTATGATATGTATGGGACACTTGAATGATTATTTGTGCGTTCTATGTAACACTTGAATGTTTATGGAATTACTTATTTATTATGATATGTTCATTCTTACTGCAATCACACAAGGGAATTACTGCCAAGGGTTTACGCCTCTGCACTCTGTAGGACTGAGGATTTGGTATTGCACTTGTGCAGTGAGGACCTTGTGGGATAGCTAGGAAGTATGGACACTTGTTGCTTTACAATTATTAAACTATTTATACTGTGATACGTTGGACATATGTATATTCGAATTGCGTACAAGGGATAGATATGAGGAACTTGATTCCATAGGATGTATAAGTTATGACTTCGGGACGAAGTCCTTTTAAAGGGGGTAGACTGAAATACCCCTGACATTTAAATAATTAAATTGTAATAAATATATATTATTTAGGGGATTATTAAACCCTAAAGAGAGTATATAAGCACTCAAGCGTTGAGAACGCATTAAAAAACTCCTTAAGGTCAAAAACGTGCGTTTAAGGACCTTAAGTAAATGAATTATATAAGCTATAAACATTATATTAAGTCGACCAAGGATCATTATATGACCTTTGGAATACAATACTCAGTTGAAACTGAGTAAAAATATTAAATACCGGGAATTTCTTAAAGGCCCCTTAAGACCCGAAAGTCCCGGAAATACCTTATTAAATAAAGTAAAGCATTATACCTCATTCAAACATGCATAACAATAATTTAATAACTAAGACAAAGTTCACAGGTTAAATTCTCAGTTAAAGACAAAATACTCGGGGGAGTTTCTTAACGCTCCTTTTACCGGGGTAACTTAAAAATTGTGTTATGGGTTTATAAACCCTATATAACTCAATGTAACACTTCAACATATTATTATTGACATAAACAATGTCCCTAAACACTAAACTCATAGTATATATGGGGACGATTTTTAGGTCAAAAAGGTACTAAAATCAGCATTTTTACCTTAAAACTTTCATCTTTTTCCATAATAAAAATGTCCCAATTAAATGCTGGAACCTATTACACATATTTGTATGGTCTTAGTACAATATAATGCAACAAAAATCAAATGAAAAATCAGTCTCAATTTATTCCTATGTTGGGCGGAAATTCTAGTCTATTTTGGCTAGTTTTATTACAAAATATGTTATATGCTAAGATGACTCATCCTAGCAAATTGTCTCTGATAATGGAGAAATAATAGCAGCCTAATTAAACTACTCCCCGTACACTGCATGAACAAAGGGAGATTAGTGTTAATAACAAACTTGAATAATTATCATGTTATAATTTAACAAGCAAACCTAATCTACTAGCCATTCTCTACGTGAACCTACAGCATATAATGGTGCTGGAAGTGCTCCACCTCTGCGATAAACCTGCACAAACAGAAAGGATTAGTTAGTAACAAAAAAACTAATATATAGCTAGTAGACTACGGTGACAAAAAAAAACATGGTATTGATTCTGTATTGCTCCATTAACTAGTGGTCTGCTCCATCAATTCCGATCGGCACACTGCAGAGAAATAAAAAACATGCATGTAATTAAAAGCATAAAGGTAGCAATCATTCAAGCACCCTCTAATACCGTTAATATGCATGATTGTAAGAGGAATTGAGTGGATACCACTACTGCTGCGCCGATCACTACATCTGCAAAAGCAAAGCAGGTTAGTAAAATATATACAAAGCTATATTCTAAGTAAGCCTAGTGACATTAATTACCCAGATTTAATTTGGACCACCCTTAACACATATCATTGAAGAGGCATCGGTTGTGCTCCACCTGCAGACCATGCGAGCGCACCTGCAAAACAAAAGGAGAGGCAATTAGCTAATAGATAAGCTACATAGGATATGTAAAGCTTAGTAACATTAATTACTACAATATATTCTGGACCATCCTTTTTAAAACCGATGGACACAAACATATCTAGAAGTAGCCAATATTGTGCACTATAGCCGTAAGTCTAGAATATAAGGGGATTATATAAGCAATTTAGTAAACTAATAATCATAAACAAAAAACAAGTAATCATGACATAAAATAATGAGTCAAATTTAAAATCAGATCCTAAGTCTTATAAACTCACGTAGACCATTTCATTTCACTTGCCAAGCCATCTTCACGGTTGGTAAGTCCCCCACCTAAGCTCTCCTGTTTCCTTGTTCAATTCCTAACTTAATCATAAATGCTAATAAACTCTATTAATGGTGAACATTCCTAACACCATTTTAATGTAATTTCCTAGTTAATTTTATCAAGTCTCGAAGCAAGAATAAACCTATCAAGCTTGCAGAATTCGCCATCAATTACTCCTAGGAGTTGTCTTGATTCAACATCAATTCAAGGAGTAATCAAGGTTAATCTAAGGTATTTTCATATTTGAAATCTTAAACAATTTCTTCTATATGTCCGAAAATATATGCCTCCTAAATCATACTTCTTCTATTTCATGAAGGAAAATGGATCTACAATATCTCAAGGTGTATCAAAAACTACCTTGATAAATTCCTAAGGTAAAACTCTTGTAAAAACTTACTACAATATTATTTATAAACTCTTGTTAGAAGTCTAACAAATAAATCTCCTATATATGTACAAGGAGTTCGATTTATCAACTTCAATTAGCATTTGAGGAGTTGGAAATTCAAGGAAAAAAATCAAGCACAAGAATTGTCTTGATTTAAGGGTAAGTTTATAAAATAAGGTTATTAAGTCTAAGCTTAATTTAAGTTTCAAACTTTGGTATAAAAATTATGTATAACCATTACATAATTAAAACCGAAAACTATAGGTTATATGTCAAGAAAATAATTTATAACATATAAGGTAAGATTATTACCTAAGGTATATATCTAGGTCATAAAAAATTAATTATGCTACTATACATGAAAACCGAATGGTCTAGGACTTTTATGTCTATTTTAGGTTATAATCATTCTAAGTCATTAGCATAATTTTAGAAGTGTTATATGGCTTATATACCTTTATATATTTATATAAAGTCTTAAAACAAATTTTAAAATTCATAGTATAATTAAATTAAGCCGAGGGCTTAGTATATGATTAGGTGATTTCGAAATATATAAGTGTATTAACTTGTATTATAATTTTCAGGAACAAAAAATAGCTACCAAGTATTTGTATGTCTAGTTTAATAAGTTATGTGGCTAAAATATAAATTTGAGAAGTTTGGTGTACTAATAATGATTTCCAAGAATCAAAGGGTTTGTTAGTATATTTATATATAATTTAAGGTAGGAATTAATATATAGATTTTGGTGAATTTAATAAGTGTTTAAGTGTTAAAATAACAATTTATAAAGTTTTGGGACTATTTTGTAATTATTGGGAAATATAGTGTATTGCCGAAAATTACCTATGATTTTATGGGTTTATTAAAGTATTAATTGTGAAATTGAGTCTTGGCCAAAGTGTTGACCAAAAACTTTGGGTTAAAATGATTTATGACATAAAATATTAAGTTTATAAAAGTTTTGGGGTGAATATGTAATTTATGGAAGTATATATGCAAGATAGAAATTAATATGGGCGGAAACGTAATTAAAGAAAAGATATGGGTTGTTTCAGTTATTTTAATGAAATAAAATATTTAAACTATAGTTTATAAGTTAATGTGTAACTTATATAAAGTTTTGGGTTAAAAGTGTTACTAAAGAAAACTATATGAATAAACCGAAAAGCTTACGAGCTTAATTGGTAATTTATAAAAATTGGTGGTATTAATTTGTAACTACCGAAATAATAAGAGTATTTGGTGAATTAAAAAATAAGGTGGTCAATTAATATTTACAAAGATTAATGTGGGTAGTTAGTGGATTATAAAAGTTATAAGGTTATTTGGCAATTTATGGAAGTTAATATAATTGTTTTACAATTTTCGAAATTTATAAGGGTATTTAATTAATTATAAAAGTATATGGATATTTGTTAAGTTGTAAAAGTTAACGGGATCAATTATGATTACCGGAGAATTATATATGGTTATTTAGTAATTTATTAAGTTGTTGGGTATAATATATAAATACTGAATTAATAAGGTTGGTTTCGTAATGTAATAAGGCGAGGAAGTGAAACTAGGTAATATGATGTATTATGGTATATTAAGGAATATAATATAAAGTTTATAAAATAATTTTGGTTATAATAAAAATGACCAAGGGGTATAATATAAATGATAAGTGGAAATAATTATAGGTATATAATTAATGAGGTAAAGATGTACCGTATAGATGATAAATCATTATCACATGTGAGCTTCACATAAAATAATGAACTGCTAGATTATCTAGAACCACTGTTAAAATGACAGGGGAAAATAAATAACGTACAGAGTTATCATCCGACGAGTATAAACATTACAGTGACAGTACTATAATATTTAATGAATAGATATATTAATATTACCCGGTATTGCATGTTTAAATAACAGCGTACGGGAAGAGACTACTGATCAGATGTTTTGTCAAGCTAGCAGTTTCTTGGTGAACGGTATGTTAATTGTGTGGTCTGAATGTCCTTAGGATTATCCTGAGGTCCAGGCATTGTGTGTTTAAATGTTTAAGAACGATATCTATGATTTATGTGAATGATATTGTATGTGGGATTGCTCAAACTGTTGCGTTGTATTTTGTACGCGAATGTCTTGTGACTAAAGTTTATACATCTAAACTGGGAAAAGAAGACTAACTGACCTTTAGGTATTATTGAACCTAACAAGGGTCAAATGTGATAGTCTTATTTCAAGCATTGGTTATTATGTCACTGACAAAAAGGGCTAACTTATAAAGAGAGGAATCCAGATCGTTTCGACTTTCTGGTTGCGCATTGTGATCACTATGAGGGACTCAAGAAGGGAGTCACTCTAAATCCATCAGCCACATTCGGGGATGGCGGAATGCACTGCCGTTGGTGCACAGTTTCGACCGGATTGGTCAATGTATATATTTATCCAGGGCCATAAGGTCAGCTGGTATCGGTTCCTTTGGAACCCAATGGGATACACTGTCCATTTTCACAGGTTAATAGGGGTTGTCTTGACAGGACGCCTAAGGTAAAATTAATTGGGAAGGTTAAGTGGTTAGGGTCATGTGACCTACTAACAAGAACAGTTGTTTATTATGTGCACCTTATTTGGGTTGTTGGTGTTGTTTATTGTTTGATGTGTATTATTATGCACTAAATGTTTGCAGGTAAATTGTTATGTGATTACTCTGTGCCTACTGTATTACTGTTTCTTGTAAACCGGATTATCTTGTAATGAATCTAATATCAAGATGGCTAAAACGACTTAAGGAATCTAGAAGGCTTAGGGCTACATTTAGCATACCAGCATAGTTTGTTGAGCCCTTCATTGGGCCAAACATTTCAGGTCACTGAAGAATACACAAGCCGGAGTGCGGGGAACAGGGTAGCCGCTGTGTTTTTATAAACACTTGTGGATTTGTTATGTATCATATTTTGGAGTTGTTGTATTTCAGTTAGTTAGTTGCTCATTTAGTGGTTTTGGATTGTAATAAGTAGGGTGCTCAGTATCTGTTCATCACAGTGTTGGAAGTTGTAATGTTGGAAAGGGTAAGGATGCCTTGTTACTCACAAGGGTGAGTGACGGCGTGTAACACCAAGGATAGATAGTTTTATTTTCCGCTGCGAATTGCTATTTATTATGCTACGAGTTATGACGTCATTACAGGTTTAAGAATAGGGGTGTTACACTATAGAACTTTTATTAGAAGACTACCCTCATCTTCTTGTCTCAGTCAAGAGCCGCACACCTCCAACTTTTGACTCCTCTCATTCACGCAACTTAGCGTAAGCAGCAACAAGGAAATTCCTTGCTTTCTAAGGTAATGAAGACCCCCTATGATCAACATCATCATGAAAGCATACGATTTGTGTATCCTTGCGTGAGCATGTGTATCATACGATTGGGTGATGATATATTAAGTGCCTCTATTGCAGTCTGATTGTAGCAGTGGTTAGGATTTCGAGCCACGGAATAAAAACGTGGTCTTCGCGTTACCGTTTCAGCAATCAAGGTCTACCGGTATGAGTTTATTCAGTTTTTGTGTTGTCAGAGTTCAAATTTTGATGGATAGTTAGTCGGTTTTAACATCCGTTATATTTATAGAATTTTTTCCGCAGTCTCAAAGATCCAATTGGTTCAGGAAGGGATCCACATCACCAATTTCAGAGTGTAGTTAACAGTGATCTCAGATTGTCAGGTAGGTGATAAACTGATTCAATTTGGGTGCGCGTTGACCTTATGAGATTATTTTCATATTACCAATTAGTGCAGGCCGACATTAGTTTTTTATATATACATATCTATGTCAAGATGATTTTGATTTGAACTCATTGTTTAATGGTGTCGACTTGTTTGTTTTAAAATATAATATTTGAATTTAAAATATAACCATCGGTTTTGACGTGATTCTTTCGTAACATATTCCAACGCATTACTTTAATACGTATATAGTTGTATTTGGATGCTGTACGTATCTGTATCCTCTTGGGATTATCTCAAAAGTAGTATCTAAATCGATTTTGTACTTGTATATTTACGTGGGCATAATTATGAAATATTATATATATTTATAGCTTGAACTATACGATGCCTTATTTTTGAATATAGTATAACACGTGGAACTTTTGTTGTAGATGATTGTTTTCAAAATCTTTAAATTTGTAGTTACTGAACTAGTCGGTGCCTAGGAATACGTTTTACTATTTCTTGTTGTTTTAACGAGAGTGGTTTTCTGTTTTTCTTCCTTGGCGTTTTATATATCATGATTACTATTATTTTAGTAGTGTCTTACTCATGACATAATCTATTTTAATCATTAAGTGTATATGAGTTTATATACGAGCCTAATTTCTATTCAGGAAAGCAGTCGATTTGTAATTGTTTTTTAATTATTATTCTTAATATCATATTTAGTAATGTTTTGTTAGATTATACAAACGATTTGCGGTTTTACTTTTACATATATTTGTTAACCTCTCGTATATTCACGTGTATTCACGTTTCATAATTTTGATAGTTAAAACTTAAACTTCTTTGATGACCAGTAATTTTTATGAGTCTTTACGTTTTAATATTTTATATAAAAGTATGTATGTTTATGTATGTATAATATGGTTTGTGATATTAATTTAGTTATTGATATGTTTTGGGACCTAGTTTATGTTTTCTGAGTCGTGGATGACTGAGTCGAGTTATCCCGTAGCGCACTATGTAGGACGTCCTTCTGTATCTGTATCACGAGCATCCCCGTTCTGTTATCTGGAGTCGACGGGCTCATTCTGTTATCTGGAATCGACGGACTCATTCTGTTATCTGGGGTCTTCTGACCCATTCTGTTATCTAGCGTCTTCTGGCCTATTCTGTATGCTCTGAACGGGTCTCTTAAAAACTCTGTTCTCGATATGTTCTGTTATATTCTTTCAAGGCCCTGTTAGCCTGTTACTCGCTTCAAACAACATCAAAGAGGTGGTCTGAATTGGTCTGCAGGTGTTAACCTGTAGTACCCTCCCAATTTTTATATTTCGTAGTACTCATTTTATGGCTTATGCTAGTTTTTTGTTTCGGTGAGGATTGTCGGTATGCTGTGTACTCTGGCTAGGAATTTTCTCCTATGCTGTCTGAACCGTGTATGGTTCCACTGCTACAACTGTAGCACATCTATCAAAAAAAAATTTCTTTGTTATTATTTAAAACCCTTACCGCATCTACCTTTTTGTAAAGCTCTAGTGAAACTGAAGAACATCTGATTTCGCTAATATACTACGTTTAGTCCTGTTTTGAGTAGGAAGTATAAAGGGTTTTTAACAGATTTCCAATCTTACTTTATGATTATAGCAATCTGGCCTTATGAACTAATGCTCATTCCTGCTTGTTTTTATTGTTCTTCACTACTGCTGCTCTGAGATAACGGGGATGGAAATGGCAATGAAGAAACAGAAACAGCAGCCAGAATTCGATGGACAGTCAATCTGATTGCAGATATTACACCTGAAAGACCTCGACACCGACATCTTTACAGTTCCAAGAATCAATTCAGGGTTAAGAGATCAGAAACTAGAAGAATATGGTGCCCCGGACCAATAACAGGGAAGTTTTCTATTCTATGATATTAAAAAAATTTCTCATTCTTGCATGCTTTAAAACTTGCCAGTAATCTCCAAATACTGCTGCGGACTACACACTATCTCAACCTGGAGTTCTTGGTATTACAGCTTATAAAAACTAAAAGTTTATGCCTTGTTTTCATAAATTAAATTATTAATCCTCTGACTTAAGGTTTACTTAGCTTTATACCCCAGAATTCAACCGTAAAAATTGGGAAGCACACACATTTTTATTATAGCTTGTGCTGTTGTGCTAAGTTTATGACAGCAACTGATATGTCTTAAAATAATATCGCATCCTGTTTTTGTTTATGAGAAGAAAGCATACGGTGATAAAAAATCAGCTGCCTGAAACCTTATATATTGTGTTGCAACAAATTAATTACTTCAGAATGCGGTTTTCCATTGCTCATAACTGCTAGTTTTACGATACAGCAGGAGAATCGAATGTTTGGGCTTTTCTGGAGTCAAGAAAAGTCAAGCCAGCAGAGGGAAATAAAGACTGCTATCTGAATAAGAATTCCTAGCACTATGACATATTTTTTCGAGCTTGGATAATTATCTTGGTCGCTCGATCTATTATTGAAGAGAGAGTAAAAGAGGGCCAGCTCCAGCCCACGCTAAAACCCAAAGACAAAAGATATATCCGGGTGCGCAAAGGGACTCTAGACTATATGTAGAACATTGGTCACGCCCGGACAAAATCTTCAGAGGAGACACTCAAACACGGGCGTAGGCTCAGAAGCAAAGGATGGGTTTTGCCATCAAGAGTAAAATAAGGGCCCATGCCAGGAGTAATTTCCGACAGAAAATCAAAAACAGCTTGCGCAAATCTCCGACAAAAATGTTTCAATTTTGCCCCGGTCAGAGGACACTACACCAAAGGTCCGGGCAACATCCTGGTCCAAGACTGAACAAAGTTTCGAAGCTCGAGGGACCGAACTTGGCGGCCTTAAGGATTATTACCCTCACAAAAAGCTGAAAAGGGATCAACACGTTAAAGACCCGAGTCAGCTGAAGTAGCTTGTATCCAACATGCCAAATAAAGGAGAGAAGCATGAGTTCGCAATTGCTACTTGTGGGCGGTTAAGACCAGTAGCGGAAACGCTCTGCCAGCCTCTTTCTCTAGATCTTGGCGTGTGGAGTCACCAGCTCTTTCACCGGTGCTAGCGGTATGTCTCCTCTCGGATTGTAGAAGAAAGCCAATGACACTCGGATCTTCTCATTTCAAACAATAAGTTGATGTGAGAGTATCTTCAAATCTGGATCACAACTCCAGAGTAAGCGGAAGGAGAAGTCCGGTACCGCTTCCGGATTTCGCTAGGTTCTTCTCTCCACAGACACTAAGCTTACAAGTCGGCATCTATATCACTCCCAGTCCCACACGCGGGCTTCACTTGTATCCACGATAGATGGCCAGCCGCTATCGACGCCGTGGAGTTGTGAGAAATTAGTGCTCACTGTAGATTGTTTCTCAACAGAGGGGAACTATCACAAGCACACACCAGTTGTATGATAAATGCCCAACAGAACTCACTTCAACGACAACACAAAACGCTCAGATCTACGAAGCCAAAGTGGAAGAGAAGGCGGATAGGGCAGCAGCAACAGATCTTGGGAGTCCTGTGGATTATCTTTCACTTCCACTAGCCAGCAGTAATCGAAAGCCACAAAGTTGAAATTAAAGATCTTGGAAATCCTTCTCTGTTCATCCTCCTACGTTTTCAAGATGGGTCTGCCTACACCAACACCAGAAAGCACGCTATTCGTCGACAATCTTCGGGAAAATGTAAGTATCAATCTGTTGTGGAATCTTTTTCATCCTTTCGGAAACATTTGTCATATTCGAATAGCAAGAAAGAAAAGAGTCGACTTGAATCGACGCTTTGCTTTTGTTGAGTTCCACTTCCAAAGGGATGCAGAAAAAGCTATGGGTTATCTCCATGGTCGACTCATTGAAGGGCGTAAGATTATTGTTGAGCAGGCCATCCCTTGGAAACCAAAAGATCGACGCTCCGTTTCTGCTGCTCCGTCTGCCTCCTCTTCACTGAGAAAAAATGTTTCTTCTGCCCAGAGAATTGCTGAAGAGACTAAGAGTCCTTTGTCAAAGGTTGCTGCTCATGATTCTCACATTATGCCACACTCTATTTCTTTAAAAGCTTCAAATATGATGGTCTCTAAGCTAGAGAGAAGTATTGTGTTACAATCTGGAAATCATCTTCGTTTTGAGCAACTCAAGATTAAGCTTAGTAAATGGGTGCGAGTGGACGAAATCATCCCCCTCTCCGGTGATAAGGTTGTTGTTGTTCTGCATTCTGTTGAAGACCGTATTAAACTCTTGGAGAAGAAATCTCACTGGAAAATCAAGGCTTGGGAGCCCTCAGACCAACCGAACACTAGACTAGTGGATATCATAATCAGAGGAATTCCATTGATGGCATGGTCTACAGAGAATATCATCTCCATTGCCCAACACCTAGGAAAAGTGATTGCCATTGAGGGAGACAAAGAAGCAAGCGCTCTAGGCTACTCAGAGGCGATTGTTAGGATTGAAACTAATCAATTCACCTTGATTAATGAAAATTTCACTGTTCTTACGAATAATATTCCTACAACTGTGGGTGTTAGTGAAATCAACAATCTCCAAGTTTTTTCTTCCTTGTCTCCAACTCTGTCTATGGAGCATGTGACAGGCCAAGACAATAAGATAGTTGATGAGGTGGGAATCTCAAGATCAAGTTCCCCATCCAAAAGTGTTGATTGTACCAATAAGGATACTAATGATTCTCAGACAGATCGTGAGAGCTCTGATGCACTGCGTTGTCTTGGAACTCTGCGTCTGCTTGAATACGGATTTCCTGAAGATGGTCCCAATAATCAGGTGGATTCACTTAATTGTCTAACGTGCTCTCCAGATCAGACCCTACAGGAACAACTTGCTCTATCTGCCCATCTTGCATCTGAGAACATTGACTATGCTCCTGGTGGTGGGTGTGATGTTTCTCATGAAGCTCACTCAGTCATTGGGTCGGATTCTCACATTGAATTAGTCACCTCTGAACCTAATGAAGCGATTGACACAGTCCATGTGGCCAGTAACACATCAGACCATCCCACCATGATTTCATTGCCACATGAAATACCTGACTCTATGCAAACTTATTATGATATCGGTGCTAGCTTAATTGGGAAAGACACGGCCGATAAAATTGCCAACAAAGAGGCAGTTGCTTGTCTTGGTTTTGGTAAGCGTCTACAGGTGCATATTCCGAACCCCTTATTATCTATTGAGAACTTTTCAAAATCTCTCGAAGGCCCGAGAAGAAGTGCAAGGGTTGAAGGAAAAAAGAAAAATAAAGAAAATCACCCGGAGATCTCGACACCTAGTCTTTCTAATAGTCTCTCATTAGAGTTCTAATCTCCCTCTCACTTTGATCCATGTCTTACTTATTGACTCTTTCTCTCGCGTGTTCTTGTCTGTTACTGTTCTTTTTGTATTGTTTTTTGTTATGCCTGGTGTTTTTGTAACTTGGCAAGTGCTTCTTCTTGAAGCGTACTTTGCCACAAACTGCCTTTGGCAGTAAATTATCAAAAAAAAAAGGAGAGAAGCATGATGATTTAGTGGTTATAGAAGACTTACTGGGGTGGCTGAAATAGTGGATTAGACAGCAGAATCCAGCCTATGCCCGCAACAGTGGGGAAGGAAAAGTGTTCTAATACATAATCGATAAATCATCATCTCCTTAAAGAAGCTACCAAGACAAAGGAGCTAGGCCCTGGATGACAGCTCTCGCCCTCCTCAAAGGACCAAAATTATCAAGGTAATGGCCTACAATGGCACGGGATTATTGATTATGAAGAATTTCACCACCCGACATATGTTTTGAGAATACAAAAAAGGGTATTCTAACTAAGCCCAACACCTGACGTTGAGGAAATCACCTTCACATTCACCCAGAGCTCTTCACATGGAGAATTCAAGTATGGTAGGATAAAAGTCCCAACCAAGATGGCCGGTACCAAATTCTAATAAAACTGGGCTGGTTTGACATCCTTCAAATGACCGGGGAATGGTACCTCGAATCTACTCCGGGCAAGGACATTACAACAAACGACCGGGTGTCATACTGACACAAGACCGGATGAAATTTTTAAGATCATACCCCTTTCTCTACACACTGCACCAACAATTATCACTAAGCTACTTCTTGGAATGTTTCAAATGTCAGCAAAAATTCAAAAGTATTATCAAAATCCATGGCGCTTTCACAGGCCCTCTGGTCGTCTCATTAGAGACGAAAATCCATGGCGCTTTCACAGACCCTCTGGTCCATGGCGCTTTCATAGGCCCTCTAGAAAAAAGTAACACCTTGGGTTGAAATGAAACCCGGCCATAGAGCCACCTTGGGTTGAAATGAAACCCGGCCATAGAGCCACCTTAGGCTGAAATGAAACCCGGCCATAGAGCCACCTTGGGTTGAAAAGAAACCCGGCCATAGAGCCACCAAAAAATCCCATCTCTGGACCCATCAGGAGCTCTGGTCGCCTGTAATGGGAGAATTATTAGGTGTGGGACGCCACACCGTACCTCGATCCAATACCTTCTAAAAGGAAACACTTTAGAAGGGTATGATCATAAGTACCATCCTTTGGCTACCACAAGCAAAGCTGGGAAAAATATATTAATGGAAGTACCATTCTTTGGCTAGCACAAGCAAAGATGGGAAAATATGTTATCTTTATTCTCCCTTTAAGGGAATTATCATTCTTTGGCTAGTATGAGCAAGCATTGGATCATTATACCCTTCAAAAGGGAATGGTTTTTTTCTCAGAACCATTGGTCTTCTTTACGAAGATCTTATTCTGGACTTCTGGATTTATGGATTTCGGCCTTCTTAAATATTATATATCGGAACATCAGGGGATTCATCCATCAAGATATTATTGGATCCACCCATCAAGATATATTATCTCTCAAAGATTTATGTCCTAGAATTTCCAATTTGTCATTCAGAAGAAAGACACTTGTGGTGTAATACTCCGTATTTCGTTTTTCAGATTTCATGACATAACAATGTTATTAATTTAAGTTACGCTATGTGTGCTTTGTTTAGTAGAGGGGACGTCGGAGGCATTGAATTAAAAGATGGGGGCAAGGAGGTCATTCCCCTCTCTTTTATTTTGGTAAGACTTATTAAGGAAGATAAGTCTTTTATTTTGCATTTACAATTCACGATCTATTCTGAAGACCGCGCTCTTTCTCTCGACAGATTTCTACGTTCTCCTCTCTTCTCCCCCTTGTGTGCTTGGTGAATTCTGGTGAGAATTGTTGCTACTTCTGTCAGATTTCTGCGCCGATTTCTGCTGCTGCTGTTCGGCTCACTCCTCTGCGTGTTCAGGTTGGTGAATTTGTGTTTTCGTAGTTGTGTTGTGGCTGTTTCGGAGAGTGCAGTTTTCTGATTTTGGGTGCTCGGTTGTGCTAAATTCAGTGGCTGATTGTGCTGTTCGGGGTTGCTGTGTGTCGGGTCTCCGCTCTGCTTCAGACCGGTGCAATCTTCTCTGCGAATTCATGTAAGTGGGGGATGGAATCGGGGTTGTTTGCTCACCCTCGGGGACTGCTTTTGATTTCTGTTTTCGGATCTGTTTTGGTGTGTTGCTTGTGTGATTTCTTCTCGTTTTGCGTTGTTAATCGATTGGCTAAACCCCCGAGGGTACTGATTTACAATTCTGTGGATTTTGGGTGAGTTTGTGTTGATTTTGGTGGTTCTCTGCGCGTCTGTTCCTTCTGATTTTTGCCAGTTCTGCCCCGTCTGGACTTGTGTCCGAACATGTAGGTTCGGACAGTGCTTCGGGCGCGTTTTAATTTTTGGGATTTTGAAGTGTCCGAACATCGGTCCGGACATGTAAGTTCGGACTCGATGCGAGGATGGTTTTCGGAAAAGAGTTTCGTCATGTGTCTGAACTTGCAGGGTCGGACGCAAGTTCGGACACGAGGTTTGCTCTGGCTTCTACCTTTTGACTTACGTCCGAACTTAGACGTCCGGACGTAAGTTCGGACATCGACGTTTTCCCAACCTCTGATTCTCGGCCTCTGTCCGAACTTGCAGGGTCGGACGCAAGTTCGGACATGCCACTGTTTTGAGCTTAACTTCTCTGTTTTAGCTCCGTTTTGAGTTCCGTTTGCGGGGTTGGACTCCCCTATCTGTGTACAAGCTTCTTATGCTGTTTATATGCATTTCCATGCACTTAAGATCTGTTTTGTAGCTTTTGGTTTTGGGACCTAGTTACTTTGCTTCTGAGCCTTGGATAGTCAGGTCGGGCTGTCCCGTAGCATGCTGCGCAGGAATTCCTTCTGTTTATACTCCTTAGGGTCTCCCTTAGGACGTTATTTGACCGACGGGTCTGTTAGCTGTCTCTACGGCTTCTGTTGTGGGATCTTCGGATCCATAGGACATTATGTGAGTCCTTCTGTTGTGTTAGCTGGTTACTAGTGTCCCACTCTTCTGTATCTGTTCTGAAAGTCCGACTATGATTTGAAGTGATGTCAGCTCTGCTTCTGTTTTGCGTTTCCTTTCTGACGGTTTTTAATGACGCCGCCTTCTCCTCTGTTTACAAGTTATTCTGCTGCTTCTGTTTTGAGTAGGCTCCTTGAGGAAGTCTTCTGCTTGCTGGGCTGTTTAGCTCACCCCTTCTCTTTGCTGCAGATTGAGCTCGTGGGATCTTCTCTCTTGTTCCCTTCTGGAGCTTCGTTTACTTTATGCTTCTTTAGACTTTGTTTACTATGCGTGTTGGACGCTTTAAAGCTTTTGTGTAGCCTTTGGGCCTTTCATTGTATTTGATTGTTAAGTATTTGGATCTTGTAAACTCTTTTGGTATTTACACAAGTTCGTTATTTAGGTTTGGGGATTGTTTTGTTTAGAGCCTTGCGACGTTAGGTAGTAGACTCGCGGCGTGTAACGGCCCTAACTCCTAGGCCGGTTTTGGGGTCGTTACATTTAGTGGTATCAGAGCCAGGTTGCTCGTTCTTTGGTGTTTGTGGGGTTTGTCTGCATGCGTGGGTGTCTGAAAGGTCTGCTGTTTGATGCTTGATGGTTTCTGATCAATCTTGGTGTTTGTATCTTCAGTATGCCTCCCCGACGTGCAGGACGTGGTGAAGCTTCCGGCAATGCTCCTCAGGGGGACATTGCGGAGATTGTGCAGCAGGTGGTGACTCAGGTGCTGCAGACCGTAGGGACCACTGCTGGCCAGGCGAAAGGAGCCGGTAACGCGGGGGGCAGCAATGTGAAGGCGCTTCAGGAGTTCCTGAAGCTGAAGCCGCCTTCTTTTGATGCTAGTGGCGACCCACAGGAGGCGAGCCACTGGATCACTGCGATTGAGGATTTGCTGAGGGTCATGGGATGTGAGGAGGATCAGAAGGTTGGATTCGCTACCTTCATGTTTCAGTCTGAAGCGAAGGAGTGGTGGAAGACAGTTGAAGGGAAGTACCCCCACCCACCCATGGACATGGGAGCAGTTCAGGGGCTGCTTCAATCAGCAGTTCTATCCCGATGTCTTCAGGGATCAGAAGATAGTTGAGTATGGGAGGCTTCGTCAGACGAAGGAGATGTCAGTGGATGAGTACGTGCGTAAGTTTATCTCTCTTTCTAAGTTTGTGCCTGAGCCGGATGATAACCGGAAGGCTAGGAAGTTTGAGGCTGGTTGAGGGGTGATATTCGAGCTGCTGTGGCACCTTTTCGCCACAAGACCTTCAGGGACGTAGCTGATGTGGCGTTGGTTGTGGAGTCTGAGCTGCAGGCTAGGCAGCGGTATGAGAAGAAGGACCAGAGGCCCGATAAGGGCAAAGACCAGAAGAGGAAGGGTCGTGTGGAGGAGCCCGAGAGGCGTGAGCAGCATTCTTCTCAGAAGAAGAAGTACAGAGGAGACCAGGTCCTTCTTCTTCATCAGCATCTCCTGTTGTGGAGAAGTGTGCCGAGTGTGATCGTTTCCACCCAGGACGGGAGTGCTATAAGAAGTCCGGGGCATGCTTTAAGTGTGGTTCGCTAGACCATCGCATTGCCCAGTGTCCACAGGCTAGAAGTGGAGGTAGCAGCGGAGGTTCTGAGGGCTGAGGTGCTGGTTCAGGGTCCGGGCAGAAGGCTGACCAGAAAGAAGTCCCAGACCCAGACACGTGTTTATGCGCTAGCTGGTGAGCGTGACCGTGGCTTAGACAGAGTAGTGTCAGGTATTCTTCAGATCTCTTCTCAGCCAGTATTCTGTTTGT
This sequence comes from Limonium bicolor, assembly GCA_023374045.1. NCBI lineage: Eukaryota > Viridiplantae > Streptophyta > Magnoliopsida > Caryophyllales > Plumbaginaceae > Limonium > Limonium bicolor. Next base: position 158,762,342 of record CM041776.1, on the reverse strand, counting down.
TTGATTCATTCAGGAGCTACCCACTCCTTTGTGTCTGCTGATTTAGTGGGTAGTCTCGGGTTGTTTGTTGTGCCCTGTGATGTGGATCTGTGTATTTCTAGCCCGTTGAGTGGCGTGCCTGCTTGTGTGCTTAGTTCTGTATGCAAGTCTAGTCCAGTAGTGATCATGGATAGGACCTTACCTGCTAATTTGATACCTATGAGTATGTCCTGCTTCGATGTGATTTTGGGCATGGACTGGCTAGCAGAGCACCATGCCCATATAGATTGTGCAGCTAGGAAGGTTGTGTTTGATAGACCGGGTGAGACCCGTTTTGCTTTTGTGGGGAACTCCATTCCCTGTGCTCCTGTGTTGGTGTCTGCTATGCAGGCAGTCCGTTCCTTGAGGAAGGGCTGCCAGGGTTTTCTCTGCTTTGTACCTGAGGTTAAGGAGGGATCCCAGTTGGAGGATATCCCCATTGTGTGTGAGTTTCCAGATGTGTTCCAGGACGATGTGCCAGGGTTGCCACCCGATCGTGAGGTGGAGTTTTCTATCAAGTTAGCGCCAGGGACTCAGCCTATCTCTAAGGCTCCCTATCGCATGAGTCCGGCAGAGCTTAAGGAGCTGAAGGTGCAGCTGCAGGATCTTCTGGATAAGGGTTTTATCCGCCCTAGTGTGTCTCCATGGGGAGCACCTGTGTTGTTTGTGAAGAAGAAGGATGGCTCCTTCAGATTGTGTATCGACTATAGGGAATTGAATAAGGTTACCATCAAGAACCGGTATCCTCTTCCCCGCATTGATGACCTCTTCGACCAGTTAGCGGGAGCGACAGTCTTCTCGAAGATCGATTTGCGTTCTGGGTATCATCAGCTGAAGATTAAGGCCGAGGATGTGCCTAAGTCTGCATTTAGGACCCGGTATGGGCATTACGAGTTCTTGGTCATGCCTTTTGGTTTGACCAATGCCCCGTCGTTCTTCATGGATATGATGAACAGAGTTTTCAAACCTTTCTTGGATTCTTTCGTAGTTGTTTTTATTGACGATATCTTGGTGTACTCCAAGAGTGCTGAGGAGCATGAGGAGCATCTGAGGATAGTTCTGCAGACGTTGAAGGAGAAGGAGTTGTATGCCAAGTTGAAGAAGTGTGAGTTCTGGTTGGATAGAGTTGTGTTCCTTGGCCACGTGGTTTCGAAGGATGGCATTTCAGTGGACCCAGAGAAGATTAAGGCGGTTATGGAGTGGGCGAAGCCCACTAGTGTGTCTGAGGTGCGCAGTTTTCTAGGATTGGCTGGGTACTATAGGAAGTTTGTGGAGGGTTTCTCTAAGATCGTATCCCCCTTGACTCGTCTTCTTAGGAAGGATGTCAAGTTTGATTGGAGTGAGGCGTGTCAGGAGAGTTTCCAGGAGCTGAAGAAGAGGTTGACTTCGGCTCCGATTTTGACGTTGCCTTCTGGGACAGATGACTTTGAGGTGTTCTATGACGCTTCCCACAGAGGGCTGGGTTGTGTTCTGATGCAGCAGGGAAAGGTGGTAGCTTATGGGTCACGCCAGTTGAAGCCGTACGAAGAATTATCCTACCCACGATTTGGAGTTAGCTGCTGTGGTCTTCGCCTTGAAGATCTGGCGGCACTATTTGTATGGGGTGACGTGTAAGGTCTACACGGATCACAAGAGTCTCAAATATCTGTTCACGTAGAAGGAATTGAATTTGAGACAGCGGCGTTGGTTGGAGCTTCTGCACGATTACGACCTGGAGATCCTCTACCATCCGGGTAGAGCGAATGTAGTGGCAGATGCCTTGAGCCGTAGGGGTGCTCCTGGGCTTGCTTGTTCTTTGTCAGGAGTTCAGAGGTCTGCTATTGAGCTTCAGCGTATGGGGATTTGGGTTGTCAGGTCCGACAGTGCTGAGATGATTGCTTCTATTCAAGTCCAGTCTACACTGATTGAGCGGATTAGAGATGGTCAGAAGTCTGATGCTGAGTTGTGTAAGGTCAGGGAGAAGTTGTCAGATGATCAGGAGTCAGAGTTCTCGGTGTCCAGCGACGACTGCCTACGCTTTAGAGGCAGAGTTTGTGTGCCTAGTGGAGGCGACCTTAGGCGAGAGATTATGCAGGAGGCTCATGGAGCTCCTTATTCGGTACACCCAGGAGGGGTGAAGATGTACCGGGACCTCAGAGAGTCTTTCTGGTGGGCGAATATGAAGAGGGAGATTTCGGATTTTGTGGCTCGTTGCCAAACCTGTCAGCAGGTGAAGGCTGAGCATCAGCGGCCTGCGGGTCTTCTGCAGCCCCTTCCCATTCCTGAGTGGAAGTGGGAGAGCGTTGGTATGGACTTTATTGTGGGGCTTCCTAGGACATCTTCTGGGTACGATGCGCTGTGGGTGATTGTGGACCGGTTGACGAAGTCAGCCCATTTCTTGCCGGTGAGGAAGACTTTCAGCCTTGAGCACCTGGCTCGGCTGTATGTTGATGAGATTGTGAGGTTGCACGGTGTGCCGGCGACGATCGTTTCGGACAGAGATCCGAGATTTGTATCTCGCTTCTGGCGGAGCCTGCATAAGGCGTTGGGGACGAATTTGGCCTTCAATTCAGCATATCATCCTCAGACCGATGGGCAGACAGAGAGGACGAATCAGATTTTGGAGGATATGTTGAGAGCTTGCGTGCTTGATTTTGGAGGGAGCTGGGATCAGCATGTGACATTGATTGAGTTCGCCTACGATAATAGCTTCCAATCGAGTATTGGGATGGCCCCATTTGAGGCGCTGTATGGTAGGCGCTGTAGATCTCCCATTTGTTGGGATGATCTGCGGGAGAGGGCGATTGTGGGTCCTGAGTTGGTGCAGGGAGCTGTAGATAAGGTCAAGACTATCAGGGAGCGTCTGTTGGTTGCCCAGAGCCGGCAGAAGAGTTATGCAGATCAGAGACGTCGTCCGCTTGAATTTCAGGTTGGGGACCACGTGTACCTGAAGATTTCTCCAGTTCGGGGTGTCGCTCGTTTTGGTAAGCGAGGCAAGCTGAGTCCTCGGTTCGTAGGGCCTTTTGAGGTGCTCGAGAAGGTTGGGCCGGTGGCTTACAGATTGGCATTGCCACCAGCTCTAGCAGGGGTGCATGATGTGTTTCATGTGTCGATGCTCAGGAAGTATCTGCACGACCCTTCGCACGTGATTGACTATAGTCAGCTTCGACTCCGAGATGATTTCACTTATGAAGCAGCTCCGGTTCGTATTTTAGCACGGGATGTTCGTCGGCGTCGTAGCAAGACACTGCCTATGGTTAAGGTGCAGTGGTCTGACCAGTCCGAGCGTGAGGCGACGTGGGAACTCGAGGAAGAGCTGCGTGCCAAGTTCCCTTCCCTCTTCGAGCAGTGAGGTATGTTGAATTTCGAGGACGAAATTCCTTTTAAGGGGGGAGTGATGTAATACTCCGTATTTTCGTTTTTCAGATTTCATGACATAACAATGTTATTAATTTAAGTAACGCTATGTGTGCTTTGTTTAGTAGAGGGGACGTCGGAGGCATTGAATTAAAAGATGGGGGCAAGGAGGTCATTCCCCTCTCTTTTATTTTGGTAAGACTTATTAAGGAAGATAAGTCTATTATTTTGCATTTACAATTCACGATCTATTCTGAAGACCGCGCTCTTTCTCTCGACAGTTTCTACGTTCTTCCTCTCTCTCTCCCCCCTTGTGTGCTTGGTGAATTCTGGTGAGAATTGTTGCTGCTTCTGTCAGATTTCTGCGCCGATTTCTGCTGCTGCTGTTCGGCTGTTCTCCTCTCTGCGTGTTCAGGTTGGTGAATTTGTGTTTTCGGTAGTTGTGTTGTGGCTGTTTCGGAGAGTGCAGTTTTCTGATTTTTGAATGCTCGGTTGTGCTAAATTCAGTGGCTGATTGTGCTGTTTGGGGTTGCTGTGTGTCGGGTCTCCGCTCTGCTTCAGACCGGTGCAATCTTCTCTGCGAATTCATGTAAGTGGGGATGGAATCGGGGTTGTTTGCTCACCCTCGGGGACTGCTTTTGATTTCTGTTTTCTATCTCTGTTTTGGTGTATTGCTTGTGTGATTTCTTCTCGTTTTGCGTTGTTAATCGATTGGCTAAACCCCCGAGGGTACTGATTTACAATTCTATGGATTTTGGGTGAGTTTGTGTTGATTTTGGTGGTTCTCTGCGCGTCTGTTCCTTCTGATTTTCGCCAGTTCTGCCCCCGTCCGGACTTGTGTCCGAACATGTAGGTTCGGACAGTGCTTCGGGCGCGTTTTAATTTTCGGGATTTTGAAGTGTCCGAACATCGGTCCGGACATGTAAGTTCGGACTCGATGCGAGGACGGTTTTCGGAAAGAGTTTCGTCATGTGTCCGAACTTGCAGGGTCGGACGCAAGTTCGGACACGAGGTTTGCTCTGGCTTCTGCCTTTCGACTTACGTCCGAACTTAGACGTCCGGACGTAAGTTCGGACATTGACGTTTTCCCAACCTCTGATTCTCGGCCTCTGTCCGAACTTGCAGGGTCGGACGCAAGTTCGGACATGCCACTGTTTTGAGCTTAACTTCTCTGTTTTAGCTCCGTTTTGAGTTCCGTTTGCGGGGTTGGACTCCCCTATCTGTGTACAAGCTTCTTATGCTGTTTATATGCATTTCCATGCACTTAAGATCTGTTTTGTGAGCTTTTGGTTTTGGGACCTAGTTACTTTGCTTCCGAGCCTTGGATAGTCGGGTCGGGCTGTCCCGTAGCATGCTGCGCAGGAATTCCTTCTGTTTATACTCCTTAGGGTCTCCCTTAGGACGTTATTTGACCGACGGTTTGTTAGCTGTCTCTACGGCTTCTGTTGTGGGATCTTCGGATCCATAGGACATTATGTGAGTCCTTCTGTTGTGTTAGCTGGTTACTAGTGTCCCACTCTTCTGTATCTGTTCTGAAAGTCCGACTATGATTTGAAGTGATGTCTGCTCTGCTTCTGTTTTGCATTTCCTTTCTGACGGTTTTTAATGACTCCGCCTTCTCCTCTGTTTACAAGTTATTCTGCTGCTTCTGTTTTGAGTAGGCTCCCTTGAGGAAGTCTTCTGCTTGCTGGGCTGTTTAGCTCACCCCTTCTCTTTGCTGCAGATTGAGCTCGTGGGATCTTCTCTCTTGTTCCCTTCTGGAGCTTCGTTTACTTTATGCTTCTTTAGACTTTGTTTACTATGCGCGTTGGACGCTTTAAAGCTTTTGTGTAGCCTTCGGGCCTTTCATTGTATTTGATTGTTAAGTATTTGGATCTTGTAAACTCTTTTGGTATTTACACACATTCGTTATTTAGGTTTAGGGATTGTTTTGTTTAGAGCCTTGCGACGTGAGGTAGTAGACTCGCGGCGTGTAACGGCCCTAACTCCTAGGCCGGTTTTGGGGTCGTTACATGTGGGACTTTTGATTGTACCAACCTTTTTGTAAGTTCATTTTTCTTTGTAAAAGCTAAAGAAAAAGAACTTGTGGGACTAGAAGATAGGAGAACGGAAAGGTAGAAAGCATGTAAATTTTTATCTTCTTTTTTGTAAGTTCCACTTTTTATGTGCCAAAAAGTAGAACTTATGGGACTGATGAAGAGGGGAAAATATGCCCAGAAGCCTCAGAAGAAGCAGGAACAAGCGGAACGAAGGAGGAAAGAAGAGCTCGCAGCGACCGAGCCAGTTCGACCGGGCGGATGGTAGGAAGAAAGCACAAAGGAGTGCCCGGTCACTCCAACCGGGTGCCAGGGGCAAGATACCAGCTGCGACCGGACATTCTTGACCGGCCGCAAAAGACTCCAAACAAAGTGCGGGCAGCGACCGGTCGCCTGTGACCGGTCCCTAGAAATACCAGACATAGTATAAGTAACAACCGGTCGCTTGTGACCGGTTGCTAAGGGTATAATTTGGACGCGAGTAGTAAAAGTAGGGAAGTTAGGATAGGATATTTACGTGTCAGGCTGGCACGGCATGATAGGCCAGATAGCCCATGAGAAACACTATAAATAGGGGATCACCCCCTTGGAATAAAAAAGAGGATGAGGGGGAGGAGAAATTTTAGGACCTCTCTCTTTCTCTGTTGTTACCCTCTTTTGTTAATATGAAAACCCTATTTCTTCCCTTTTCACATACTGTTTTGCTCGGATCACTGAGCGATCTCTTAGGTTTTTCTCTTTGAGATTCGGGATTGGTGTTCTTACCGTACTGTCAGTTGTTACTGTAGTAGGTTGTACCGTTGCTAATATTTATATCGTTTAGTATTTCGTCCAAGTTCAGCTCCCGACTACTGGTGTGTCGACTCATCTCATCATGGTGAGGCCGTCAGGCCTTCCCAAGGTCTCATTCTCCAGTCCTTAAAGATTTGCATTCCGATATTAATATGTATTACGACTGTAGTGTTCTACTATCTCGCCATGATGGCTTCCCGTATAGCTTAACCGTGGCAGCACTTGCTATGGCAAGTGCGCCATGCAAGATGGGCTATCGGTACTGTGCATGTTGCTAGTGGCACTTCCACCTATTTTTTGTGTATGTGGTAGTCCTCAGGACTCCTCCGATGTTCTCTTGTTTTGGATAACTAACCATCCGGCAGTTCCCTGGTTGTTTTGACAGTTTAGTCACTTTTCAGGGTGTTCCTCTTTCTGAGGGAACCCCTTGTTATTTTCTCATGTCTTAATCCTCGCTCCCGTTTCCACACATTTTCTTATGGTTACTAAGTAACAATTCTCCTTTAGGCACTACACCGTAGTCCTACTTCAATGTTCAATTTGTATAAGTTTCCTTAGTCGCCTGAGCTACGCCCGTCAGGTTCTTGTAAGTTTCAAAGTTGTATGGGGCTTGGAGTTCCTTGTTTTCATAATGGACTTTCTGGTAGTCTTTATTCTCATGCACGGTATTATCTGCTGTTATGCTCCTCTGGTTTACTGTCTGGTATCCCTGTCACTTCTCTTTTCCTCACCATTGCACTCATAGTGCTTTTCTTATCATTGGTATGGCGTGGTATCTCGACTGCATAGCATGTCGACCCATGTTGCCGGTAATTACCGTTCTCTTATTGGTAGAATTTCGTTGGCAGCGCCTATTTCATCATTGCGCTCCAATTATAACCTCCAAGTTTTCGCAAACTGTTGTAAACGATGTGTTTCTCGCATTGCTTAATGTTAACTAACTGCCAGATTGGGTTTCCCTGAGTAAGAGAAGGCTTTCTCCTCTCTGGCGTTTGTTCCCCGTATTTCAAGGAAGGGATGTGGAGGGTGGGTTTAGGTACTATGGATATCCGGTAAACATCGGGAAGTCCTAACTAACGCACCTCTCGCTCTATCTCTCAACCCTTAACCCATAACTCAAACTCTAACTTGGTATCCTCCTAAGTTCGGTAATTCTTGTCTTCAGAGCGTAACTACGCTCTGATACTGTAACACCCCATCTCATTCCAATCGTGGTTATTGTAAACTTAACACCATATATACAAACGTTGCAGCGGAATCAAATACACTCCAGGACCTTGCCACGGTCTGACTAACAGAATATACCGAACATTAGTACTTACAATCCTTACTCATCTACATATCAATTTTACAATCTCCTTACATCCTATACAACTTACCAACATCTCATACCATTCACTAACGAGTGTACAGACACTACTCGTGCAACTAAGAGAAGACAACCCGGAGTAAATTCTACCCGATCCTACTCTTAGGACTGTCGCGTTCTATCATTCACCTACATAATAAAAACAGCCCCCAAAGGGGGTCAGCAAAATTGCTGGTACGATCCTCTCATGGCCCCCAAGCTAACGTGGCTACGACGACTAATTGTCGATAGCATGGAGGTTGATTAGATGCACAACATAATAGAAAGTGCAATAAACAACAAGCCAAATATGAACAATCAAAGTTCAAACACAATGAACGTCTTAAATGCGTTCCCTTAATTAGTGAGTCAATCATTTAACCCCTTAAGTTTTGTTCCTCTTAATCTCAGTCCAACCTTATCTTACCTCAATCTTAATCCTTATCTTAGTCTCAGAAAACAAACCATTCTTTAAATAGAAATGGTTGTATCTTATCTCAATGTTTATTTTGTCGGGTCAAAAGCAACCCTAGCCAATGAGCTATTAACTCCATTGGTTGAATAAACAACTTATCTTATAATTTAGGATTTAGGTGATCCTACCGCACCATCTTAATGCCTCCTACCTTGGACTGGATGTCCAATGTAGCTGAGCCGGCAACCGGCCCTAGGCAACAAGTCCGAAGACAAGTCCTTAAGCGGAAGTCGGATCTGCTTTAGATACCGACCCGCTTTCCTTAACATGACATCACCCGGAGTCCCGATTCCTCACTCCCCCAAAGTTCCAGTTAGTAGAAGTCTCAAGACAATGTTTGTTGGTTACACCTCTTTCGGTTATTAACAATCTAATATTAGGGAGTGTTCCTTAGTCTCACTCAATTCCTTACTAAACGTTAGTTAGTAAGTTCCCACGGTAAGTTGTGTTAGTTTTCAAACATCACACAACAAAACAATAAACATAATATTCCGGTTGCATGCTTTATCTTGTTTAGCCGGCACACATAAACAAATAGCACACAAGCCGAGGGACACCTCGTTAGCAAGCAGGTCACAAGAAGAACTGTACCGTACACCTGGAGATTGGCTAGCTCTTAAAACGATGCTCGCCCAATCCGTCGAACACCTCCGACTATCTAGATCCTATAACATAGTAGCCGGGTAGGTTAATAACTTAATTATCTCCTAAACATTCCGTTACCATATGTATCTCTCTTAATTAAACTTCAAACTATATACACACACGTATATTTATATATAACTCCTCACAAGTCTAAGTATATATTTATATTTATATATACATATTATATATATATTATATATATATATATATACATATTAACAACATCATATCAACTCTACAAATACGTTCCAACTTTATAATTGTATTTAATTATTGTATCATTCCAACCTCCAATTAATTGTTCCAAAGTTCCCATCCTTCGATTATATATATACACGTATTGGTACATCTATATATATTATACCAACATGTTCCTACCAATTTATTGTTACGTTCAATTTATACACATTCACACTCTCATAATTTCTAAGTCCCGTATGATTAATAAAAATCCTTTTTGTCTTAACCATTTAACTATATACATACACGTATTCATTCACCTATATATATAGTCTCACACCATCTCTAATGGTCACCCATTATGTATACATATATTTACATCTAGGTTCTCATATAAATAACATCAACCTATCACTTATAAATTAATACCAATTTTATAAGATGACTCCTTAATTATTTTAACCCATCAATGAGTTCGTTAGTAAAATCCTTTAACCACTTTTACAACTTATCATTTCCAATCACTTAAAATTGGCCAAATAAAACATGGGTATTTCTATTCGATTCTAGCTTGGGTTTGGTCCAATTAATATCTAGATTATATTCTCATCCTTGCTTGGCCTAGCCCAATTAGGATTCTTTATCCACTAGATATGTCTGAACTCATTACAAATAGACAATATAAAACCTAAACCAACTTTGACCTAATCAATTTCCAATTCTAGCCCAATTCCATTTTGACCAAAGGGTCCAAATTTGACCAGGTTCTAATTCGGTCCTAGCCTGACCATCCAAATTTTTAAACCCAAGATACAATTTTCCAGAAATTTAATTCGTACCTAACTTCCAAAATTTGCAAATTGTCCTAAAATTTTCCTTAACTTCCAATTTAACCTTTCTAATTTACTAAAATCTTAATCCTGCCCAGTTTTCCATTTTTGGCCGAATTGAATCTCTCCACATCCAAACCTTAATTTCTTCAATTTTGCCCCAATTGAATTCGTATCCACACAAAATTCAGAACCCTATGTTTACTTTCTCCAATTGATTTTCGAGAACCCTAAAATTAATTACCGAAATCCCTACTTCAATTATAAACCCTAATTTTAATTTGAAACTCTAATTCCAGATTTCTAATCCAATCACCCCCAATTCGATTAGCATTAGAGAACGATTACAGACCCTAATTTAGAAATCACATTCGTCAACTTTCAAAACTCTAATTGCAATCAATCTGAAACTTTCGGTTTACCAACATAGCAATTCTTCTTCTACCATTTCGAATTTAACTCAACAATTTAAACACCAAACTAACACCAAACTAACCTTAATTTTCAGTTTCATCTAAACTTCACAAACGTGTCAGTTTCAGAAATCTACAATTACCAAACTTAAACTTGAATTTCACACATAATCAAATCACCAGAAACGCTAAAAATTTCACTTAATCAGAAACACCAAATTACACAAATCAAAGCCCTAAATCATTTTTTTTCGACATACAAGGGTTACTGAAAACTCTAATCTCATTCTGTCAAAATACTCAAACGAAGCCCCAATTTTCGGACTTCCTCAGTACTAACTAGAAATTTTTCTTCTGCAAACAGAAACCTAATCTATTGACAGAACATACGTAACTATATGAATTTGCAAATGTACACCTTTGGAAAAATAAATCCAGTAGTGTCGACTCTACTCGGCTCTAGATTCCGGCTCCTTCTTCTCGTTTCTTCAGTGCTCGAATCTCTTTCAGTCCCGGCACGACCGCGTCTTGGCTTCACCACCAGATCCCCGTTGAGTGTGGTGGCGCCGGTTTCTAGAGAAGATGTGAGTTGAGGGAGGAAGACAGGAGCGGTTGGGAATTCGCCAGTTAGGGTCGCAGTTCGCCAGTTAGGAAAGAAGAAGAGAGCGAGCATGTATGTTCCTCGATGCCAGATTAGGGTTGATAATTACCGTGAGTTTAGGAGAATGAGAGGGAATTTGAGAAGTAGAACAGAATACGGGAGAAGAGAAACCAAAAGAGGCGGCGTGTATGTTCCTTGTCATTAGTTGGTTGACAATTCTACCGTGAATTGAAGGGGGAGGGGTATGAGTTGGGCTAGTATTTTTATTTTTCTTAGGGTTGATTCAAGGGGTGGGCTGGTATTGCCAGCGAACAGGAATAACTGGGCCGGCCCAGTCCAGTTGGGCGGGTCGGCCCACAATTTTTTTTATAATGTTACACATGTAATGTCGTTCTAACTCGTTTTAGACCCGTTTTTCGTGTCGTCTGCTGCGATATCATCTCCCGTTTAATGAGACGAACCATTTTATGATTCCAAATTTATATTTTAAGACAATAAAATTATTGTTATTTATAAATTTAATTAATTATAATTTAATTCCTAATTGGTTTGTGTTTCGCCATTTTAGGCGAAAACACGACGTCTTTTATTCTGGCTGTTTAACCAATTTTCCAATACCTCTAAAATTACCCAAATAATATTATAAGGTGTCTACGATCTCGTTTTCACTTCTAAAATATTCGTGACATGTTTTTCGAGGTAAAACGATTCGTTTTATTTTCATTTATATTTCTTTTTCCTAAACCTCCTTAACGTCGTTTTAGGTTTCGTTTATGTTTTCTAATGACTTTTAGGGTTTAATTAAATATTATACTATTCCCTTGTACTTATTTAAGGGTATTTAATTCCTTAATCTCTCATTAGTTACTTTTATTTAATTAATTCATGATTAATTAAAGTAATTAAGGTTTGGGATATTTCAGATACCACCACTTTTTGTAGCACCCCATCTTAATCCAATCGTGGTTGTTGCATCTTAACTGAGCATAAATAAACGTCGTAGCGGAATTTAACCATTACCAGGACCTTGCCACAGTCTGAACTAACAGAATATACCGAACTTAAATACTTAACAACATAAATCCAAAATACACACCAACCGAGTTTGCTAGTATCTCAAGTATCAACATAATCTCCACAAGTTCAACTATTAACAGACGGGTGCACATGCGCATCCCATACCCAAAATATAAAACCCATCCTAAGGCTAACTGCTAAACGAGAAATTGTTAGGATAAACTATATACAAAATGAATAAATAATAACCTAATCCTAAACCTACAACTCTACTACGGGTAGCAAATAAAACCCGGTCGGAGTATAGTGTAAATATATTACGACCGAGAGTATCGTACCCAAGGGACTTATAGAAAATTAGTCCTAATCCGGTAATAACCTATTCTAAGACAAGGGGGGAAATTGAAATGTTTTCTAATCCTAATCAAACTAACTAAACTAAGTGGTAATTACAATGAAATTATCCTTGATCCAGGGTGTGAAACCATCCAAGCATCAATATGAACTCTAAACATAAACACAAGCCTTCGAATTAACCAACAACTGAACACGCCGGGTGTCCTGCCGGATACCACTTGCACGGCATATTCAAAGACATTGAATATGCCGGACATTGGCCACCCGGCAGTGCGTCCGACATAGTCATAATGCATATTCTTCTCTCCAGTTTCCGAGTAAGAAAACAGAAGACTCACTACCTATTAACAATCCGAGCATATTCCATGCCACGAAATGAAAAAGTAATGGGAAATTGGGTTAATCTTCACTCTCACTACTAACTCTTATTCATAAGAAAAGGTAGAAAGACCATTAAGAGAGTCTACCTATCTTACTTGGACTTGTTCCCAAGTAAGAATTGCATGAAGAGAAAAAGAGATCAACCTATTCTCTTTCAATAAGAACCTTACTCTTAATAAACTTGAAAATTATATTAAGAGATCATATTGTCTTACAAAAAGAGTTTCATCATCCCAACCAGAACAGAACGAACTACTACTCAATCACCCATGAATTGAAGAAGGAAATACAAGAAGAAGGGAGAGTTTTGACATGGCCTTCACCCTCTGAATCTTCTTCCAAATATTCTTCTTCTTCTCTTGAATGGTTGTGCAGCAGTTCTTCAGTCGAAAATGCGTCTATTCTGTGGAGTAAGTGTGTGGAATTATGGTGGAAATGAACACCCAAAATGTTCAGCCTCTTGCGCCTTTTATAGACAAAAGTTCTTCGGCTGCCGGGTCTCATGCCGGGTCTAAGTCATCCGGCATCGGGATTAAACACGTGCTATTTCCGTAACGGTCGAAACCCCGCCCTGGCGCGAAAAGTCACTTATGCCGGACATATTCCATCCGGCATCATACCGGCATCTAATGTTTGGATAACGGTAAATAACCGACATCTATTGGTAGACAGGCGCGTCTTTTGCTTATGCCGGATACAACATACCCGGCACCATGTCCGGCGACGTCCCATTTCTGCTGTGTACTTGCGCCATGCATGAGAGATCCGGCTTCATATCCGGCAAGGTCCAGTTTTTGATGAAAAACTTGCTCCTTGCATAAAAAACACCAAGAGCATTAGTCTGAACATATAAAATGACTTCTTATATAAATAATGCAAATACTAACTATTCTTATCTTATTTTAACTAATAACACTACAAATCTAGCTTATAAAATATGACAAGTCTACGGCTTATCAAGGCCCTACACTTACCTTTTGCTAGTCCTCGAGCAAAACAAGATTAGAAAGGAGTAATTACTTATGCACAAAACAGATAAACTCTAGAATGAAATGTAGATAAATATTTCCAACTATATGACTCTAATTCATAAGTATCACTTATCTACCTTATTCTATCGAAACATACTAATGGGTATAAAACAAGGAATTTCAAAACCGATCAAAAACTTTTGGGCTATTTTGCATAAGGGATTTGTAATCTCTCCTTTTTCCGGTTTCCATCATTCAGCTCTATTTTTCAAGAGTTTCTGAATGTGGCCAAGACTCTCATCAATGGTTTTATGAATCAGCCCTATTTTGCAAGAGTTTCTGAATCAACCATGATCTTTTTTGCATTGAAGAACGGGGAATTTGGGAGAAAAAAAAGGAAAAACTCTCTTTTCTTGCTTTTATTCAGAGGCACTTTTGCAACCTCTAGGAATATAATGCTTTTCCTTTGGAAGAAGATTTTTCTTTTATTTTTCTTCTTCTTCTTTCTTTTTTCACAAAACCCTATTCAAGATTTTTACCCAAAAGATTTTTCACAATTTGGAAAGAAAAGAATAACACCCATAAGTACATAAAGGAAAGAATTAGGAGAAAGATCATGTACTCATGTTAATAAAGAGAATCAAAAAATTAAAAAACAGGAATCTATAAGTCATTAGAGAGCTTACCTCTTGAGAGAACAAGCTTTTAGTCATTCCTAATCTCATCTTAATCAAAAACATGCAAAAAGTTTAGTAAAACATTGAATAAAACCGCAAAACTTATGCATATTATAAAAAAAACTTATTTTTTAAGGGGGGTCCCTGCCCTACACTTGGCAGGAACACTGTCCCCAGTGTTCGAAAGAAAACGAATAAGTAAAACTTTTTTTTTTAATAAACTTGAACAACTATAATAAAAGCAATTTAAAAACAATAACATAAAATTAAAGGAGAAAAAAAAATAAATTGGAAGAAAGGCTCCCCTGGTTGATAGTGAAGGAGTGAGGAGGAACCGCCCTACACTTAGCCTTTTAGGCTATTTGGCATCATTTGAGATCCTTGGCAGGATAGTGACCGAATTCGCATGCTCCCGTGGATTTGTTTGCGTTTGGGACGGGAGTTGACCTTGCTGTCTTGGTTGCGTCAGAAGTTGCTGTAATTGCAACTGCAACGATTTGTGCTCCTTGCGAATGGTCGAGATCTCGTTGTGAGCATCCTGGGTCTTGTTCATCAGGGCTGACATCATGTCACGAAGTTCAGCCATTTCAGCCTCTGATGATGATGCAGGATGGGATGGTCTGAATTGTCTTGGACCTCCCTGGTAGCCGGCTTGACTCTGAAAGTGTTGACGGGGTTAGTTCCCCTGTTGCCATGGCTGCCGATACCCTTGGTTACTCACATAATTGACTTCCTCAACATTCTGCAAGTTGGGCATGTCAGGGCTTGGAGCGTGTGGTCGTGCACTAACCACGTTCGCCTGTTGAGGAAGTTGACTCATCGCTATTTGCTCCACCACTTTCTGTAGAGTGCTAACCTTCGTGGACGTTTGAGCATTGCTCTCCAACAACTGCTCATGACTTTGCAATAATTTGGCCAATTTGGAGTCACCCTCATCCACCTGATATAGACCAGCGGTACTACCCCTTGTTCCACCGGTGGCCCATTCCCTAATCTCTTCGTAAAGAGATTCAACCCCACTAAGGAATTGATCTCCAGGCTTCTTTAATATATCTGCACCAAGGGAGGAAAGGATCATGGTCTTGCATTGGTTGACCAATCCCTTGTAAACAACTGAGATAGTTCTTCCTTGGTGAGGCCGTGGTGTGGACATGTGCGCAACAACCCTTTGAATCTGTCCCAAGTCTCACAGATGCTCTCCGAGCTAGGTTGTCTGAAGTTGTAAATGTCGGCGATCATCTCCAGGGTGCGACTAGGGGGCATGAATTTGTCATAAAATTTGGTTGCCATGTCCTCCCATGTGGTGATGGTACTGGGGGTTAGACTGTGGTACCACTTGCTGGCGTTCCCCGTGAGACTATGAGGGAAGAGAGCAAGTCTGGCGTATTGGAGGACATTATTTGTGGAAGTTAGGCTGTTTGTGTGTTGCAAGAATTTGGTGATGTGGAGCAAGGCATCGTCCGGGTTTGTACCATCGAACATACCCAATTCCTTTATGCATCGTATTTGATGATATGGCTTAAGTTTTTGCCATTCATCGTATTCGTTTTGTGGAAGGAGAGGGAGGTCGATTGCGGGCTTTTGGCCTTGGTTAGAAGGCCGGTTTATATTTCGGACGGTAGGTGCTGCCATTGGTGTAGGATCTGCTTCTTGTAGGGTTTGTTGTTGCCTTAAAGTTTGAAGCAGGGTTCTCTCGATCTCCGGATCAAAGTTGGCTAAATTTTCAGGAATACTTGTTGACCGAAGAAGCATTCACCTTTTAAATATATGAGGAGCAAGACATAACGTTATAATATTAATAAAAAAAATAATAATATAATGACGTAATTAGACTTATGAAAATACAAGAAAAATAATTTTTTTTTTGTTATGCCGGACGGTGTGCCAGGTGCGTCTTACCCGGCAGTGGACTTCCTCCACTAATGTCGGGTGTATACAAACCGGCATGTTGCCCGGCGTGACCAAAAATCGAACATAACTTAATTAAAAGACATTGAAAGGTAAAGGATAATCAAAATAAATGTAAGAGTAAATAAGAGATTTGTAGGAGATTACTCCTAATTGTCCCTACAATTTGCGACAAAATATTGAGAGAAATTGATCATGCCGGGTGACATGCCGGATTAAACCCGTCCGCATAGGACTTCCTCCGAAATGCCGGATATAGAAAACCCGGCACAATACACGGCAAGTTCAAACTCGAAATTTAAATTAAAGAATCATAGTATAGGGACTATTAGGAGAGAGAAATAACGAATGGGAGTAGGCAAGAACAAATTTAAATTGCCAAGAACTCAATACTGTAAGGAATTTTGAAAAACTTTGAACACGCCGGACGCAATGCCGGGTAAAACGTATCCGGCATCAGACTTCCTCCGAGTTTGCCGGGTGACAACGCCCGCACCCCGCACGGCACATTCAAGTCTGTAAAACTAAGGGTGAAAATAAATTAAAGAATCAAAGAATCAAAGAATCAAAAAAATAAAGAATAGGGCGTTTTACCGAATTTAAGGACTTGGACTAATTCCAAGTCCCCGGCAACGGCGCCAATTTGCTAAACGAGAAATTGTTAGGATAAACTATATACAAAATGAATAAAATAATAACCTAATCCTACAACTCTACTACGGGTAGCAAAATAAAACCGGTCGGAGTATAGTGTAAATATATTACGACCGAGAGTATCGTACCCAAGGGACTTATAGAAAATTAGTCCTAATCCGGTAATAACCTATTCTAAGACAAGGGGGGAAATTGAAATGTTTTCTAATCCTAATCAAAACTAACTAAACTAAGTGGTAATTACAATGAAATTATCCTTGATCCAGGGTGTGAAACCATCCAAGCATCAATATGAACTCTAAACATAAACACAAGCCTTCGAATTAACCAACAACTGAACACGCCGGGTGTCCTGCCGGATACCACTTGCACGGCATATTCAAAGACATTGAATATGCCGGACATTGGCCACCCGGCAGTGCGTCCGGCATAGTCATAATGCATATTCTTTCTCCAGTTTCCGAGTAGAAAACAGAAGACTCACTACCTATTAACAATCCGAGCATATATCATGCCACGAAATGAACAAAGTAATGGGAAATGTGGGTTAATCTTCACTCTCACTACTAACTCTTAATTCATAAGAAGAGTAGAAAGACCATTAAGAGAGTCTAACCTATCTTACTTGGGACTTGTCTTCCACAAGTAAGAATTGCATGAAGAGAAAAAGAGATCAACCTATTCTCTTTCAATAAGAACCTTACTCATAATAAACTTGAAATTATATTAAGAAGATCATATTGTCTTACAAAAAAGAGTTTCATCCCACCAACCAAGAACAGAACGAACTACTACTCAATCACCCATGAATTGAAGAAGGAAATACAAGAAGAAGGGAGAGTTTTGACATGGCCTTCACCCTCTGAATCTTCTTCCAAATCTTCTTCTTCTTCTCTTGAATGGTTGTGCAGCAGTTCTTCAGTCGAAAATGCGTCTATTCAGTGGAGTAAGTGTGTGGAATTATGGTGGAAATGAACACCCAAAATGTTCAGCCTCTTGCGCCTTTTATAGACAAAAGTTCTTCGGCTGCCGGGTCTCATGCCGGGTCTAAGTCATCCGGCATCGGGATTAAACACGTGCTATTTCCGTAACGGTCGAAACCGCCCTGGCGCGAAAAGTCACTTATGCCGGACATATTCCACCCGGCATCATACCCGGCATCTAATGTTTGGATAACGGTAAATAACCGACATCTATTGGTCGAGGCGCGTCTTTTGCTTATGCCGGATACAACATACCCGGCACCATGTCCGACAACGTCCCATTTCTGCTGTGTACTTGCGCCGTGCATGAGAGATCCGGCTTCATATCCGGCAAGGTCCAGTTTTTGATGAAAAACTTGCTCCTTGCATAAAAAACACCAAGAGCATTAGTCTGAACATATAAAATGACTTCTTATATAAATTAATGCAAATACTAACTATTCTTATCTTATTTTAACTAATAACACTACAAATCTAGCTTATAAAATATGATAAGTCTACGGCTTATCACTAACCACCCCTACTCTCGTGATGAGTCTTCATTGGGCGCTTACCAGCAAATGTAAACAACAGCCCCCGAGGGGGTCAGCACCTTTGCTGGTACGATTCTCTCATAGCCCCCAAGCTAACGGGGCTACAACGACTAACTGTCGATCGCATGGAGATTGATTAGATACACAACATAAATAAGAAGTGAAATAAACAACAATCCACACATGAACAAATAAAGTTTCAATCACGATGAACGACTTAAGGTGTTCCCTTAATAAGTGAGTTAACCGTTTAACTCCTTAAGTTATGGTTCCTTTTAATCTCAGTCCAACCTTATCTTACCTCAACCTTAATCCTTTTCTTAATCTCGTTTACAAACCGTTCTTTAAATAGAAATAGTTGTATCTTATCTTATCTCAATGTTTATTTTTGTCTGGTCAAAAGCAACCCTAGCCAATGAGCTATTAACTCCATTGGTTGAATAAACAACTTATCTTAAAATTTAGGATTTAGGGATCCTACCGCACCATCTTAATCTGCCTCCAACCTTGGACTGAAATCAACGGTAGCTGAGCCGACATTCGACCCTAGGCAACAAGTCCGAAGACAAGTCCTCAAGCGGAAGTCGGACCTGATTCAGATACCGACCCCCTTTCCTTAACATGCATGACCGGAGTCAGTCCCGGATTCCTCACTCCCCCCCCCCAAAGTTCCAGTTAGTAGAAAGTCTTAAAGACGAAGTGTTAGTTAAACCTTTCTCAGGAATTAACCAACCAACAAATTTGGGAGCGAATTTCTTATCTCATCTAATGTTACTAAGTAATGTTAGTAACTAATCTCAAGCCAAGTGTGTTAGTACAATGCAAACACACAAAAGATAAATAGTTCGGTTTCATGCATTATCTTGGTTTAGTCATAGCAAATAAACAGATAGCACACAAGCCGAGGGACACCTCGTTAGCAAGCAGGCTACAAGAAAACCATACCGTTCACCGTTGGCCGTTCGGCTCCTCCGGAGTTCAAATTCTCAAACCCTAAAATATTGATCAAATAGGGTGGTTAATTTCTTTTAATTAACCTAACTCATATCATCACTAATGATCTCCAACTAAATACCACTAAATCATTGTAGTTCAAGCTTAACCACTTATGTTATTACTTCTCATTTTACCTCATACTTGTTCACACCTCCAATGGCTATAAAAACTCCACCAAACAACTCTTAACAACCATATAATAGCACTACCCAACAAGCCCCCTTTCATTTACCACCTAAAAAACACATTTCCTTTGTAAAATACTCTGGTCTGGGACATGGTCCGGACCTAAGGTCCCGGACCAATGTGTCTGATGTACTCTCGGCCTTATTTATGGGGTGGTCCGGGTCTTTGTACCTAGCCTAGGTCCCGGACCACATCTGAAGCAGATTCTCGGCAGGTTTTTGGTGCTGGTCCGGGACTTTATCCAAGGACCAAGTCCCGGACCACACTTTAAACCATTAAATTTACAGTTTTGAACTTCATTCTCCACTTGTTCTTTTGTCCAATCTTCTTCTAATCTTTGCCCATGTATTCACACATGTTCTAACACCATTTTAGCACTTAAAATCCTCCTAACTCATGGATCAACTCCTTCCAAATTCCTTGATCATTTACTCAAGTTCTTACTAAATTCTCAACACTTATAACTTAATTCCTAACACTTCCAACATGTAAATTTTTCCCAAGACTTCAACTAACCATAGTGTTTCCTTTCAACAAATATAACTACTCCTCAAACATAATATTCATCCATCTTCCCAAGGTTATCTTGCATCTCCATGCACAAATTTCTCTCCTTTCCATTTGCTACTCATCACTCGTAAGGTTGAACATACCTATACATTTCTTTCCATCCTCTTAACACCTTAACATTGTTCTTCATTTACCTAGACCATGCTACACCCTCCTTAGATATTTCCATCTCCTTTACTCAATTTACTCACCATTTTCATGATCATACACTCTTATACATTCCTAGTCACCCCCTTGACAACTTATTACATTCTCTTATAGTTTTTCACCTCCATCACCCAAGTCCACTCATTAACATCCAAACTATAACCTTATTAATCCACTTCTAGCATCTTCACCGCTTACACAAGCTACCTAAAAATTATCATTATTATATTCTCTAGTTCATACCTAAATCATCTTAAAACATTATACACCATTTCCTCCAGATTTTTTGCTCAAGTCTTAACATTCCACATAACATGATTTTGGTGTGTTTAATACACCCACCTAACCTCAAATTCCTCCTAGACAACTCTAGGTCATCCTAATCCTCAAGAACACCCTTGTTAACTCATTTCCACTCAAATTCCTTTAATGATACCTAGAAAACCCTTGGTTACTTTAATTCACAACAACCACTTAAACGTTTTGCTTTATACTCAAATTTCGCTATAGCTCCTCTAGTATGTTACCATGCCCATATGCATAGTTTTCCTCATTCAATCATCTCACACACATAAAATCTTTTTCTCATCATATTTCTCACCCAAATCAACTCATTCATAATAAACTCAATATAGTGCAATAATCTTAAATTGCATAGCACTAAAGCTCTTAAATGACATGTGTTGGAGACTTAGTTTTGCAGATGATTGCCTCCTCAATCAAAGTAGCTCTGCAGAAAGACTTGGCGTCGTAACTCACCAACTCGAGTACCTCTGCAGCAAGACCTGTTCACCTGTCTCTGATCAACCAAGGCGCGACACTATTGAGTGGCTACGAAAATCTCGGAGACGTGGAAGTCTGCACAACGTGTGATCGTGAAGCAACAAGTAACTCTGATACTTGCCAATTTAAAGTTAAGTAGCCGCTACGTGAAGACACCTCCGAAGTTTTAGGAAACTGTTTAGTAGTATATAACATAGGATTGTAACTAATTTGAGTGTGGATTCTAGACTATTCTGAGAGAGAAAAAAACCGTTTGAGAGAGAAAGTATTTTGAGAGATCTTAGTGAGATATTGTCAATTAGCTTAGGTATTTATTACCTAGAGAGCACACATAGAACACTCCCCTTTACTCCTTGTTACACATTGATCAAAGCTGAGAGTAGAGCGAGTGTTGGATGAGACAGAATACTTCTGTCGAATCCCAAGATAGGAAGCTAGGTTGTAATTCACATTGAATTTCAATACAAGCAGAATCCTATCTTGTTAAGTTTAAACAAAAGCTTCCTCGTTATTATTTGTTGCACACATTTATTCTTCAAGCACAGTTGGTCTGAGACTAACACCTCAGACCTACTCGGCCAACACTCCGTTCCCTTCAAGTGTTATCAGAGCCAGGTTGGCTGACAAATCTCTCAAAATGGCGGAAATCTCAAATTCCAACAATAACAACAGAATGCAGGTGGAGAACCCAAAGCTAACCTCCACAAAATACAATATGTGGAAAAACGAGATGAAGTCACACCTCTAGTCACTCAATCAACAACTCTAGACGACGGTAGTGACAAAAGGAAACTTCCCAGTACCTGAAGGGAAAGATCCAAGCTCTTATACGGCTGAGGAGTGCAAATGTGTTGAGCTAAATGCCCAAGCCGTACGAGTCATCTACACAAGTCTCTCTCTACCCGAAAGAAGAAGAGTGTATCACAACAAGGTAGCAAAAGACATCTGGGATCACCTTTGAGCTGTTCACGAAGGAAATACTGAGCTTCAAAAATCAAAATACAAGAACTGAAGATGGACTACGAAAATTTCATGGGAAAGCCTAGAGACCCTCAGTGACATGCTTGCACGATTCACTAAAATCACTGCTACCATGGAAGAGCTGTAGATTGGAAAGTCAAACGAAAATATCAACAATAAATTTCTGGACAGCCTGAGGGAAGAATGAACCGAGAGTGTTATCTCCACAAAGGCTTCCAAAAGCCTAGAATAATGGACCTTGACTGACCTAGGGTCCTATCTTCAGTCCATAAACAAATACAAAATGAATATCAAAAATAGAGGTAATGCTTCTCACTCAAACCATACTGTCTCCTATTCTAATATGAATCAAGCTTTGCAGGTGAAGACCTTACCCAGCCATATACCAGCTCACTAGAGTGAGTTGTTCCATTATGAGACTACCTTTCTAAATCCATACTTAATCCAGTAGCTACGGGACACTCTGATTGATGGCATAATCGAGGAAGGATCAGTAAACACCTTCGAAGATATGTCCATGCTTGTCAAGAACTTTAAGATATTCATGCGAGATCGATCAGAAAGAAACAGTCCAAACAGGTTCAGCCAAAACCAAAGTCGACCATATCAATCATACAACAGTAATCAGCAAGGGAATAATGGAACCGGTGACCGAGTATGCTTCGAATGCCTGAAACCGGGGCACTACGCCAACAACTTTCCACTCAAGAAGAAAGATGATCGTGAGCAATCATCACTGATGGAAAATTCAGCATGGGGAGACTCTGACTCGGAAGAACCTGAGATTGGAACATCAAGCTTAATCTGCCTCATGGCCCATAAAAGTCAGGCATGCAACAGTCCCTCTTCAGAGGTAACTGAATATTTCTCAGACTCATGTGCTGTTCCTTCTTTAGATTTATCCACTTACTACAGAAGACCCCAATCATCCTGAATTCGAATTAACTGAAGAACAAGAAAGGATAGCTTCTCTTTACAAAGAAATTCATGTGTTAAAGGGTCATGTCAACAACGACCGGCTCAAATTGTAAAAGTCTGAAGAAAAGGCCGAAAAACTTGAAAGTGAGTTAAGAGATGCTCACAGTCTCATCAATTCTTTAAGAACCCAAGTTATGTCCGTACAGAAAAATCGTTCCAAAATCCTTCAAAAATTCTTCAAACCGATTACCTTTGTTCATGAGGTTGCTGCAATTCAAAAACCAAAATTCTTTGAAAACAAACTCCGAGAATCAAATGAAAGGCAAGTTCGACTCGAGAAAGAGTTCGATTCCTTGAAAATCGCTCTTAAAAAAGGCACAGATGGAATCGGTCTCATCATCGAATCCCCTTCACTGGCTGAAAAACAAAGGCAAAGTCAATCTGCCCAAAATGGCTTCAAAACCCAACGATCTTCAACGAAGAAAATTCTAAAAAGAAAAATTTGAAAACAAATTTCTTTGGCAAAAGAAGTATGTTCACCTACCTTCTCTATTAATTTGTAGTTACTGTTGCTACGACGGGCACATCCACTCATCATGTCAAAAGCTTGGCAGAGTGAAATACCCCAAATCTAATTAATATTATTAAACCATTATTTAATGGAAAATAATATTATTATAAATCATTTCACGTACGCATGCAAACCCATGCATGAGAACGTTACGTAAAAACAGTCGTTTCTCCATAAACGCTAAAACGCCTTAGAAGCATATGGTCAAACATGACCTTGTATGACCCTCTAATATTCAAACCAAATGGTCATACAACTATTACATGAAAATAAAAATATATTCCCTAAGCTATACTCAGTCAAAAACGCAAAACGCTCGGGAGTGCTCACACACGCCCCTTAAAGCACGAAAAGTCCGGAGGAGTGCCGAGGTGGCACGAACTCCTATAAAATTAATTCCTTGAGTTCCTAACATCATTATTAACCATTATAAAGAGAACCCACGAAGTGGTTTATCAAAATTCAGCAAAAACAACAGGAGGATTTCTTAGCGCTCCTTTTTGCCCGGGTGTGTCCCGATGGCCCGTAAATTATGTCATGGGTTGATATAACCTCATATAACCCAATGTAACATCTTAATATATGTTTATTTACTATAATAAGTGTTTACAAACACTTGGAACTCATAAAAACAATTTGTTTCCCAAATTTCCTTAGAGCACAAAAACACACCTTCGGGTGTCACGAAAACGCGTTTTACGCAATTGCCTTGTAGTTTTTGACATACCACGAATTGGTAATCTTAAATAGGGTTAAAATGACCTTCTAAATCAGTTGGTGTGACTAGTCAAAAGGCTCTCTTTAGGTGCCGAAATTTAGAGCAAAAACTAGTATAGAATTTGCCTTTAAAGTTTATAAAGGCTTAATACATGGTGACTCACCTTCCCATGTGTTATATTACTTAATGTCAAAGTATGTAGGTCTCATATGACCAGCAAGCTGTCGAAATAATGCTTAGGAATAAGGCCATGTGAGCTAGATACAAACAAAATGCTTAAAAGCAAAAAGTAGATCTA
Source organism: Limonium bicolor (assembly GCA_023374045.1). Classification (NCBI taxonomy): domain Eukaryota; kingdom Viridiplantae; phylum Streptophyta; class Magnoliopsida; order Caryophyllales; family Plumbaginaceae; genus Limonium; species Limonium bicolor. The sequence goes on along the minus strand of CM041776.1, from coordinate 158,738,019 downwards.
GATTCCTTTCTTTTGCTTTCTTAAAAACTAAGCAACCTTCCATGTTTCTTCCAAGCTATTCATGGCCGGTTGTTAAGCCCCATTCAGACCTCCAAATCGTGCACCTACATGAAGAAGAAGACAAGTCATTTAACATTGAAAAATCAAAGGAATATCCTTACCTTTTCTTACCTTGTCTTCTAGCCAACATTATTTTCTTTCCAACTCTTGCTTAGTCATACCACATGGCCGGTTTTCATGCTGGAAAGGAGGTATTTATTGAGCCAATAAACCATGTAATAAACTAAGGAAAAGTATAGTCATTTGACATTAAGAATTAAGAACAAAAATCAATTCCAAGTCATTCTTTTCTTGCATTTACGTGAGCTAGGTCTCACTTTCCTCCTTGCACTTCACACCTCCGAATTTGGTAAGCTCCCTAGCTCTCTTCTTGCTTGCTTCATCTTCTTCCTTTGAAGCTCTTAAGTCCATTAATGGAGTTTTAACTTCTATCTTCATCTTTAAGGTAATTTCCTAGCATTTCTTGTCAAACCTTGAAGCAAAACTCTTCCTAGCATAACAACAAGAGTTCGGCATCACTTAGTTCACCAAGGAGGTTGTTCAAACCAACATTAATCCAAGGAGCATCTCAAGGTTATCTTAAGGTAGTTTTAATGCTTGAAAATCCTTAAAGCACATTTTTATGTGTAACCAAGTTCTACTTCTTCTAAGGTTCCTTTCTTCTTCATTTTGATGAAGGAAAATTTGTTCTTCATCCACCTTAGGAGTGCCGAATTCATAAGGAGAAAAGTCTAAGGTAAATCCTTGTAAAACTACTTACAAACCAACTTAAGATCTTTATTCAAGATCTAACTCCTAAAACTCCTACACCACTTGCATATAACCGAAGTGGAGCATCAAAATTTCCTTGGAGAAAGCTTGGAGATTCAAGAGGAGTTCAAGCACTTAACCACCTTGTTAAGAAGTAAGTTTACTAAGTAAATCCTTATGTTATAAGCTTTGTTAAGCTTCTAAAAATTATACAAAATTATGTACATCTCCTAGGTTTATTAAAACCGAAACTATATGGTATTATGTGCCAAAAATACAATCTATAACTTATATAGAAAATATTTACCTTAAGACACATTTTTGTGTCACAAAATTTAGTTATGTTACATATTAATTCAAGCCGAATTATCAAGGGAAAAATGCTTATTTTTGAGCTAAGAATTTATATAAGACATCACAATAATTTTTACATGAGTTATATAACACCCATGAATTTATGTATAATTATTATGACATATAAATCCACTTTTATATACTATATGGTCACCAAATAAATATGGCCGAATGTACTAATTGATAAATAGATATTAATGACCTACTTAGGTATATAAACTTATATCACAAAGTTTGGTGAGCTAAAAATATTTCATTAGTGCTTAAATGGCTAATTAATTAAGTTAAGTGGCTTAAATGTAATTTCTACAAAATTTAGTGTATATATTGTGAAAGCCGAGAGCTAAAGGGGTATTTGGTGAAATTATAATATAATATAAGGTTAGGAATTAAGTTTATGAATTTTAGATAAGTTAAACAAGTGTTAAAATAACATTTTATTAAGTTTTGGGCTATTATGTAATTTATAAAAGTTGTTATGAAAGTTTAGAACATAAAAAGGGGCGAATTCATAATTAAGATATTTATTAGGCTCACCTTTGAAATTTTGAGGAATTATATATTTAGACTTTAGTTTATAAGTCATTAAGAAGTTATTATAAAGTTTTGGGGTGAAAATGTAATTAATGGAGAGTTCAAGACCAAAGCCGAGTTACTTGGGGTTAGTTTGGTAATTTAAGAATTTATATATATATATATTCGGCATTTATGGAGAATTAAAATTAAAACTATAGTTTATAAGGCATTATGCAAAGTTTATAAGGTTTTATGGTTAAATTGTAATTATGGGAAATAAATATTATTATTGCCGAGAATTTAAGGGGCTAAGTTGTTATTTTTGAAAGTTATAGTACTTAAAAGCTATATACTAAAATATTAGTGTGATTATGTAATTTAGCTAAATAAGAAGTTAAAACTCTATAATATAATGAGATTAGAATTTAAAGGTAAAGTTATGAATTAATATGGTTGATTTACAAATAACCGAAATATAAGGGTAATAATTTAGATTCAAATAAATATAGGTCCTACATGGATATTTGGAGGAATTAGAAGAAAGAATTTTAATTAAAGGAATTATGGAATTAGAACTATGGCTTATATAGTATAAGGAAGTTAAAGGAAAACAATAAATATTATTCATGACAAAAGGGAGATAATGAGATTATAAGAATATCATGTCATTGTAAGACATTTAAATATAGTTAAGAAAATTATAAGTTGTTATGTCACTTAGACAATTAAAATAAACAACAAATATAGTACATGAATATATGAATACATATATGTACATTAAAGGATTTATAAATAAATCAAAAAGGAATAACAAATAAGTTATACATTAAATCATGAGGTAATTAAAAGAAATAAACCTCACATGAAATAACAAATACAAGATTTGTTGAAAGATCCAATAGAATTATTATATAAGGGTAACATAAATTAATCCTCTCAGTTCATCCTATTCTAGGACTTTGTTTGACCAGACGTTGACCCGGAATTAAACAAGTACAGTCTACGGTGAACGGTATGGGATTCTTGCAACCTGTTTTCTACCGGATTACACCGGCTTGTGTGCTATCTGTTGTTTGAATTAACGACCAAGATAATTAATGTAAAATGTTGTTTACTCTTGTGCGCTGTTGTATTATTTTATGTGCGTGAATGATGCTGACTACTACGTGTATGTCCCACGCATACAAACACTACTATACCAGTGGATTAAATACCTGCGCTTCAGTATACCGAGGACTTGTACTCAAGTCTCTCACTAACTTCACTTTATAACAAAAGTCATTATCCTAACCTAAACGTGATAATTGACAATACACATTGTGTTCTTGTTTAACGTCTTTATATGACACTTAACAACTCTATACTACGAGGACGAGGAGCCCAGTTGGATCTGGCCATGCATGCTACAGGAGCTGTACCTGTCTCAGGTCGTCTCCTATCTACGTCGCGACGGAACATTTCAGTTTGAGGAAGACTCTATTCCTCTTGGGTTTCTAAGGCCCATCAGTTCAGTTTGAGGAAGACTTCATTCCTCTAGTGGGATTCTATTCCCCACGCCTCTCAGTTTAGGTTTAGCTACGTTATCTCCTGGGGTTTTTATACCCAACCTTTCAATCTTAACGAGGTCACTATACCTCCACTATATTGATACTTTTATACATCTGTCAGTCCCACTGTGTGGACCCGACAGCTATCAGATAATTCAGTTCAGCTAACTCGACCTTCTGAGTCTTGTTCTATGTGACATTATTGTCCTTGTATGGATACTTGTTATTATCAGACTATGCTTGTTTACAGCTTTATAAAAATGAACTGCATGTGTTCGGCAAAGTAGTTGGTGTGGCCCGGTAGACGATGGGCTACACGTTTTCCATACCAGCATTGTTTGCTGAGCCCCTTTGGGGGCACCCCCATTTTTCAGGTACCTGAAGTTGAGAAGATTACCACACCGAGTGTAGGTGGGGTAGATTCAAGCTATGGGAGTCTTCTTATAGTTACTTGTTTTTACTTAAGTATTTTACATTAGAGTTTGATTCCTAGCATCTCAGATTGTATTCGTATTCAGACCGTGACTTTTGGAGATTGTATTTTGATTTAGCCTTGTTGGTCACAAGGGTGGCCAACGGCATTGTAATACCGCCCGGTTGTTGTATTTATTTCCGCTGCAGTTGTATTTTATTTGGGAGTGATCGCCGTTCAGGTTATTGGATTTCGGGTTGGGGTGTTACAAAAAGTGGTATCAGAGCGTAGTTACGCTCTGGATACAAGGATACACCGAGATTAGGATATCTAAAACTTTAGGTTACGGGTTGAGTGATAGTATTGAAAGGAGTTTAAGTTAGTTTTACTTAGACCACTATCCAAGACCAAGATTGTGACCTCAGTATCTAAGTTAGTTCAAGCTTAACCACTTATGTTATTACTTCTCATTTTACCTCATACTTGTTCACACCTCCAATGGCTATAAAAACTCCACCAAACAACTCTTAACAACCATATAATAGCACTACCCAACAAGCCCCCTTTCATTTACCACCTAAAAAACACATTTCCTTTGTAAAATAGTCTGGTCTGGGACATGGTCCGGACCTAAGGTCCCGGACCAATGTGTCTGATGTACTCTCGGCCTTATTTATGGGGTGGTCCGGGTCTTTGTACCTAGCCTAGGTCCCGGACCACATCTGAAGCAGATTCTCGGCAGGTTTTGGTGCTGGTTCGGGACTTTATCCAAGGACCAAGTCCCGGACCACACTTTAAACCATTAAATTTACAGTTTTGAACTTCATTCTCCATTGTTCTTTTGTCCAATTTCTTCTAATCTTTGCCCATGTATTCACACATGTTCTAACACCATTTTAGCACTTAAAATCCTCCTAACTCATGGATCAACTCCTTCCAAATTCCTTGATCATTTACTCAAGTTCTTACTAAATTCTCAGCACTTATAACTTAATTCCTAACACACTTCCAACATGTAAATTTTTCCTAAGACTTCAACTAACCATAGTGTTTCCTTTCAACAAATATAAACTACTCCTCAAACATAATATTCATCCATCTTCCCAAGGTTATCTTGCATCTCCATGCACAAATTTCTCTCTCTTTCCATTTGCTACTCATCACTCCTAAGGTTGAACATACCTATACATTTCTTTCCATCCTCTTACACCTTAACATTGTTCTTCATTTACCTAGACCATGCTACACCCTCCTTAGATATTTCCATCTCCTTTACTCAATTTACTCACTATTTTCATGATCATACACTCTTATACATTCCTAGTCACCCCCTTGACAACTTATTACATTCTCTTATAGTTTTTCACCTCCATCACCCAAGTCCACATCATTACCATCCAAACTATAACCTTATTATCCACTTCACATCTTCACAATCATTCAACCACGCTTACACAGCTACCTAAAAATTATCATTATTATATTCTCTAGTTCATACCTAAATCATCTTAAACATTAGACACCATTTCCTCCAGATTTTTTGCTCAAGTCTTACATTCTCTTAACATGATTTTTGGTGTGTTTAATACACCCACCTAACCTCTAATCCTCCTAGACAACTCTAGGTCATCCTAATCCTCAAGACCACCCTTGTTAACTCATTTCCACTCAAATTCCTTTAATGATACCTAGAAAACCTTGGTTACTTTAATTCACAACAACCACTTAAACGTTTTGCTTTATACTCAAATTTCGCTATAGCTCCTCTAGTATGTTACCATGCCCATATGCATAGTTTTCCTCTCATTCAATCATCTCACACACATAAAATCTTTTTCTCATCATATTTCACCCAAATCAACTCATTCATAATAAACTCAATATAGTGCAATAATCTTAATTGCATAGCACTAAAGCTCTTAAATGACATGTGTTGGAGACTTAGTTTTGCAGATGATTGCCTCCTGAATCAAAGTAGCTCTGCAAAAAGACTTGGCGTCGTAACTCACCAACTCGAGTACCTCTGCAGCAAGACCTGTTCACCTGTCTCTGATCAACCAAGGCGCGACACTATTGAGTGGCTACGAAAATCTCGGAGACGTGGAAGTCTGCACAACGTGTGATCGTGAAGCAACCAGTAACTCTGATACTTGCCAATTAAAGTTAAGTAGCCGCTACGTGAAGACACCTCCGAAGTTTTAGGAAACTGTTTAGTAGTATATAACATAGGATTGTAACTAATTTGAGTGTGGATTCTAGACTATTCTGAGAGAGAAAAACACCGTTTGAGAGAGAAAGTATTTTGAGAGATCTTAGTGAGATATTGTCAATTAGCTTAGGTATTTATTACCTAGAGAGCACACATAGAACACTCCCCTTTACTCCTGTTACACATTGATCAAAGCTGAGAGTAGAGCGAGTGTTGGATGAGACAGAATACTTCTGTCGAATCCCAAGATAGAAGCTAGGTTGTAATTCACATTGAATTTCAATACAAGCAGAATCCTATCTTGTTAAGTTTAAACAAAAGCTTCCTCGTTATTATTTGTTGAACACATTTATTCTTCAAGCACAGTTGGTCTGAGACTAACACCTCAGACCTACTCGGCCAACACTCCGTTCCCTTCAAGTGTTATCAGAGCCAGGTTGGCTGACAAATCTCTCAAAATGGCGGAAATCTCAAATTCCAACAATAACAACAGAATGCAGGTGGAGAACCCAAAGCTAACCTCCACAAACTACAATATGTGGAAAAACGAGATGAAGTCACACCTCTAGTCACTCAATCAACAACTCTAGACGGTAGTGACAAAAGGAAACTTCCCAGTACCTGAAGGGAAAGATCCAAGCTCTTATACGGCTGAGGAGTGCAAATGTGTTGAGCTAAATGCCCAAGCCGTACGAGTCATCTACACAAGTCTCTCTCTACCCCGAAAGAAGAAGAGTGTATCACAACAAGGTAGCAAAAGACATCTGGGATCACCTTTGAGCTGTTCACGAAGGAAATACTGAGCTTCAAAAATCAAAAATACAAGAACTGAAGATGGACTACGAAAATTTCGTGGGAAAGCCTCGAGAATCCCTCAGTGACATGCTTGCACGATTCACTGAAATCACTGCTACCATGGAAGAGCTGTAGATTGGAAAGTCAAACGAAAATATCAACAATAAATTTCTGGACAGCCTGAGGAAGAATGAACCGAGAGTGTTATCTCCACAAAGGCTTCCAAAAGCCTAGAATAATGGACCTTGACTGACCTAGGGTCCTATCTTCAGTCCATAAACAAATACAAAATGAATATCAAAAATAGAGGTAATGCTTCTCACTCAAACCACACTGTCTCCTATTCTAATATGAATCAAGCTTTGCAGGTGAAGACCTTACCCAGCCATACCAGCTCACTAGAGTGAGTTGTTCCATTATGAGACTACCTCTCTAAATCCATACTTAATCCAGTAGCTACGGGACACTCTGATTGATGGCATAATCGAGGAAGGATCAGTAAACACCTTCGAAGATATGTCCATGCTTGTCAAGAACTTTAAGATATTCATGCGAGATCGATCAGAAAGAAACAGTCCAAACAGGTTCAGCCAAAAACCAGTCGACCATATCAATCATACAACAGTAATCTGTAAGGGAATAATGGAACCGGTGACCGAGTATGCTTCGAATGCCTGAAACCGGGGCACTACGCCAACAACTTTCCACTCAAGAAGAAAGATGATCGTGAGCAATCATCACTGATGGAAAATTCAGCATGGGGAGACTCTGACTCGGAAGAACCTGAGATTGGAACATCAAGCTTAATCTGCCTCATTGCCCATAAAAGTCAGGCATGCAACAGTCCCTCTTCAGAGGTAACTGAATATTTCTCAGACTCATGTGCTGTTCCTTCTTTAGATTTATCCACTTACTACATAGACCCCAATCATCCTGAATTCGAATTAACTGAAGAACAAGAAAGGATAGCTTCTCTTTACAAAGAAATTCATGTGTTAAAGGGTCATGTCAACAACGACCGGCTCAAATTGTAAAAGTCTGAAGAAAAGGCCGAAAAACTTGAAAGTGAGTTAAGAGATGCTCACAGTCTCATCAATTCTTTAAGAACCCAAGTTATGTCCGTACAGAAAAATCGTTCCAAAATCCTTCAAAAATTCTTCAAACCGATTACCTTTGTTCGTGAGGTTGCTGCCATTCAAAAACCAAAATTATTTGAAAACAAACTCCGAGAATCAAATGAAAGGCAAGTTCGACTCGAGAAAGAGTTCGATTCCTTGAAAATCGCTCTTAAAAAAGGCACAGATGGAATCGGTCTCATCATCGAATCCCCCTCACTGGCTGAAAAACAAAGGCAAAGTCAATCTGCCCAAAATGGCTTCAAAACCCAACGATCTTCAACGAAGAAAATTAAAAAGAAAAATTTGAAAACAAATTTCTTTGGCAAAAGAAGTATGTTCACCTACCTTCTCTATTAATTTGTAGTTACTGTTGCTACGACGGGCACATCCACTCATCATGTCAAAAGCTTGGCAGAGTGAAATACCCCAAATCTAATTAATATTATTAAACCATTATTTAATGGAAATAATATTATTATAAATCATTTCACGTACGCATGCAAACCCATGCATGAGAACGTTACGTAAAAACAGTCGTTTCTCCATAAACGCTAAAAACCTTAGAAGCATATGGTCAAACATGACCTTGTATGACCCTCTAATATTCAAACCAAATGGTCATACAACTATTACATGAAAATAAAATATATTCCCTAAGCTATACTCAGTCAAAAACGCAAAACGCTCAGGAGTGCTCACGCACGCCCCTTAAAGCACGAAAAGTCCGGAGGAGTGCCGAGGTGGCACGAACTCCTATAAAATTAATTCCTTGAGTTCCTAACATCATTATTAACCATTATAAAGAGAACCCACGAAGTGGTTTATCAAAATTCAGCAAAAACACAGGAGGATTTCTTAGCGCTCCTTTTTGCCCGGGTGTGTCCCGATGGCCCGTAAATTATGTCATGGGTTGATATAACCTCATATAACCCAATGTAACATCTTAATATATGTTTATTTACTATAATAAGTGTTTACAAACACTTGGAACTCATAAAAACAATTTGTTTCCCAAATTTCCTTAGAGCACAAAAACACCTTCGGTGTCACGAAAACGCGTTTTACGCAATTGCCTTGTAGTTTTTGACATACCACGAATTGGTAATCTTAAATAGCGTTAAAATGACCTTCTAAATCTGTTGGTGTGACTAGTCAAAAGGCTCTCTATAGGGCCGAAATTTAGAGCAAAAACTAGTATAGAATTTGCCTTTAAAGTTTATAAAAGGCTTAATACATGGTGACTCACCTTCCCATGTGTTATATTACTTAATGTCAAAGTATGTAGGTCTCATATGACCAGCAAGCTGTCGAAATAATGCTTAGTAATAAGGCCATGTGAGCTAGATACAAACAAAATGCTTAAAGCAAAAAGTAGATCTAGATTCCTTTCTTTTGCTTTCTTAAAAACTAAGCACCTTCCATGTTTCTTCCAAGCTATTCATGGCCGGTTGTTAAGCCCCCATTCAGACCTCCAAATCGTGCACCTACATGAAGAAGAAGACAAGTCATTTAACATTGAAAAATCAAAGGAATATCCTTACCTTTTCTTACCTTGTCTTCTAGCCAACATTATTTTCTTTCCAACTCTTGCTTAGTCTACCACATGGCCGGTTTTCATGCTGGAAAGGAGGTATTTATTGAGCCAATAAACCATGTAATAAACTAAGGAAAAGTATAGTCATTTGACATTAAGAATTAAGAAAACAAAAATCAATTCCAAGTCATTCTTTTCTTGCATTTACGTGAGCTAGGTCTCACTTTCCTCCTTGCACTTCACACCTCCGAATTTGGTAAGCTCCCTAGCTCTCTCTTTCTTGCTTCATCTTCTTCCTTTGAAGCTCTTAAGTCCATTAATGGAGTTTTAACTTCTATCTTCATCTTTAAGGTAATTTCCTAGCATTTCTTGTCAAACCTTGAAGCAAAACTCTTCCTAGCATAACAACAAGAGTTCGGCATCACTTAGTTCACCAAGGAGGTTGTTCAAACCAACATTAATCCAAGGAGCATCTCAAGGTTATCTTAAGGTAGTTTTAATGCTTGAAAATCCTTAAAGCACATTTTATGTGTAACCAAGTTCTACTTCTTCTAAGGTTCCTTTCTTCTTCATTTTGATGAAGGAAAATTTGTTCTTCATCCACCTTAGGAGTGCCGAATTCATAAGGAGAAAAGTCTAAGGTAAATCCTTGTAAAACTACTTACAAACCACTTAAGATCTTTATTCAAGATCTAACTCCTAAAACTCCTACACCACTTGCATATAACCGAAGTGGAGCATCAAAATTTCCTTGGAGAAAGCTTGGAGATTCAAGAGGAGTTCAAGCACTTAACCACCTTGTTAAGAAGTAAGTTTTACTAAGTAAATCCTTATGTTATAAGCTTTGTTAAGCTTCTAAAAATTATACAAAATTATGTACATCTCCTAGGTTTATTAAAACCGAAACTATATGGTATTATGTGCCAAAAATACAATCTATAACTTATATAGAAAATATTTACCTTAAGACACATTTTTGTGTCACAAAATTTAGTTATGTTACATATTAATTCAAGCCGAATTATCAAGGGCAAAATGCTTATTTTTGAGCTAAGAATTTATATAAGACATCACAATAATTTTTACATGAGTTATATAACACCCATGAATTTATGTATAATTATTATGACATATAAATCCACTTTTATATACTATATGGTCACCAAATAAATATGGCCGAATGTACTAATTGATAAATAGGTATTAATGACCTACTTAGGTATATAAACTTATATCACAAAGTTTGGTGAGCTAAAAATATTTCATTAATGCTTAAATGGCTAATTAATTAAGTTAAGTGGCTTAATGTAATTTCTACAAAATTTAGTGTATATATTGTGAAAGCCGAGAGCTAAAGGGTATTTGGTGAAATTATAATATAATATAAGGTTAGGAATTAAGTTTATGAATTTTAGATAAGTTAAACAGTGTTAAAATAACATTTTATTAAGTTTTGGGCTATTATGTAATTTATAAAAGTTGTTATGAAAGTTTAGAACATAAAAAGGGGCGAATTCATAATTAAGAGATTTATTAGGCTCACCTTTGAAATTTTGAGGAATTATATATTTAGACTTTAGTTTATAAGTCATTAAGAAGTTATTATAAAGTTTTGGGGTGAAAATGTAATTAATGGAGAGTTCAAGACCAAAGCCGAGTTACTTGGGGTTAGTTTGGTAATTTAAGAATTTATATATATATATTCGGCATTTTGGAGAGATTAAAATTAAACTATAGTTTATAAGGCATTATGCAAAGTTTATAAGGTTTTATGGTTAAATTGTAATTATGGGAAATAAAATATTATTGCCGAGAATTTAAGGGGCTAAGTTGTTATTTTTGAAAGTTATAGTACTTAAAAGCTATATACTAAAATATTAGTGTGATTATGTAATTTAGCTAAATAAGAAGTTAAAACTCTATAATATAATGAGATTAGAATTTAAAGGTAAAGTTTATGAATTAATATGGTTGATTTACAAATAACCGAAATATAAGGGTAATAATTTAGATTCAAATAAATATAGGTCCTACATGGATATTTGGAGGAATTAGAAGAAAGAATTTTAATTAAGGAATTATGGAATTAGAACTATGGCTTATATAGTATAAGGAAGTTAAAGGAAAACATAAATATTATTCATGACAAAAGGAGAATAATGAGATTATAAGAATATCATGTCATTGTAAGACATTAAATATAGTTAAGAAAATTATAAGTTGTTATGTCACTTAGACAATTAAAATAAACAACAAATATAGTACATGAATATATGAATACATATATGTACATTAAAGGATTTATAAATAAATCAAAAAGGAATAACAAATAAGTTATACATTAAATCATGAGGTAATTAAAAGAAATAAACCTCACATGAATAACAAATACAAGATTTGTTGAAAGATCCAATAGAATTATTATATAAGGGTAACATAAATTAATCTCTCAGTTCATCCTATTCTAGGACTTTGTTTGACCAGACGTTGACCCGGAATTAAACAAGTACAGTCTACGGTGAACGGTATGGGATTCTTGCAACCTGTTTTCTATCGGATTACACCGGCTTTGTGCTATCTGTTGTTTGAATTAACGACCAAGATAATTAATGTAAAATGTTGTTTACTCTTGTGCGCTGTTGTATTATTTTATGTGCGTGAATGATGCTGACTACTACGTGTATGTCCCACGCATACAACACTACTATACCAGTGGATTAAATACCTGCGCTTCAGTATACCGAGGACTTGTACTCAAGTCTCTCACTAACTTCACTTTATAACAAACGTCATTATCCTAAACGTGATAATTGACAATACACATTGTGTTCTTGTTTAACGTCTTTATATGACACTTAACAACTCTATACTATGAGGACGAGGAGCCCAGTTGGATCTGGCCATGCATGCTACAGGAGCTGTACCTGTCTCAGGTCGTCTCCTATCTATCGCGACGGAACATTTCAGTTGAGGAAGACTCTATTCCTCTTGGGTTTCTAAGGCCCATCAGTTCAGTTTGAGGAAGACTTCATTCCTCTAGTTGGATTCTATTCCCCACGCTCTCAGTTTAGGGTTTAACTACGTTATCTCCTGGGGTTTTTATACCCAACCTTTCAATCTTAACGAGGTCACTATACCTCCACTATATTGATATACTTTTATACATCTGTCAGTCCCACTGTGTGGACCCGACAGCTATCAGATAATTCAGTTCAGCTAACTCGACCTTCTGAGTCTTGTTCTATGTGACATTATTGTCCTTGTATGGATACTTGTTATTATCAGACTATGCTTGTTTACAGCTTTATAAAAATGAACTGCATGTGTTCGACAAAGTAGTTGGTGTGGCCCGGTAGACGATGGGCTACACGTTTTCCATACCAGCATTGTTTGTTGAGCCCCTTTGGGGGCACCCCCATTTTTCAGGTACCTGAAGTTGAGAAGATTACCACACCGAGTGTAGGTGGGGTAGATTCAAGCTATGGGAGTCTTCTTATAGTTACTTGTTTTTACTTAAGTATTTTATATTAGAGTTTGATTCCTAGCATCTCAGATTGTATTCGTATTCAGACCGTGACTTTTGGAGATTGTATTTTGATTTAGCCTTGTTGGTCACAAGGGTGGCCAACGGCATTGTAATACCGCCCGGTTGTTGTATTTATTTCCGCTGCAGTTGTATTTTATTTGGGAGTGATCGCCGTTCAGGTTATTGGATTTCGGGTTGGGGTGTTACAAAAAGTGGTATCAGAGCGTAGTTACGCTCTGGATACAAGGATACACCGAGATTAGGATATCTAAAACTTTAGGTTACGGGTTGAGTGATAGTATTGAAAGGAGTTTAAGTTAGTTTTACTTAGACCACTATCCAAGACCAAGATTGTGACCTCAGTATCTAATATACCTCAACATCCTGCAGATGTCAGGAAGAGGAGGACGCCGTGGACAGGCTGATGAGGAGCCAAACATCAGGCTGGCAGACATTGCTACTTTAATCGCTTAGGCATTTGCACAGGCGGGGTTTGCACTGCAGCAGCAGCTACCACCACCACCACCCACCGGAGAGAGATTGGGTGAAGAGTTTGGCTGATCTGAGGCCAACTGCATTCAAGGGGCAGACTGACCCTGCTCACTTAGAGACATACATCATGGAGATGGAGACAGCGTTCGAGACGCTTGCAGTCCCAGCTAGGGAAAAAGTAAGGCTTGCAGCCTTTTATCTGAAGGATGCAGCGAGAGATTGGTGGAACATGGTGAAAGCCGACCACCTGGATGACCCAGCTTTTACTTGGGGACATTACACTGCACTACTGAGAGGCAAATACTACCCGGCCCACACCAGAATGGTGAGACTAGGGAGTTTGACGCCTTGGAGCAGACGGGAAAATGACCGTGGATGAGTATTATGCCAAGTTTACTTCACTACTCCGGCTACTACCCGGTATAGGATACTCAGACCAAGTGTTGGTCGACCGGTTCTACGGGGGACTGAGCCCTCGACTTCAGTTTGGGATGGGACCAATCATCCCCACCAGTTTACAGGTAAAACAGGAGAGACACAAACAGTTGAAAATTCTATTACATAGTATACCCCGTCAAGAGATTTGGAGATTGATCCTTGAGATTTCAGAATGCTATCAGGCTTCAGCTGCCTGCTAGCCGTAGTGGGATCACTTGTAAGAGAAGGGATGCTTTGAGCTCCCAAAAGAGGAAGGACGGACCCGGTGGCGAAGATGCCAAGCAGGGGAACTCCAACAAAAGGAACAAACCCTATCAGAAAGGACAGGGGTCCTATCAAGGGAAGGGGAACCAAACTACTCTGCCCCCAGTCAGGACCCACGGAGCAGCAACTTCACAGAAACCTACCCACCTAAGGGTAGGCACTCTAATCAGATAGTTAGATTTGGAACTTTTGTGATTACTTCAGTACCGTTGGAATGTATAATTAATCTTGATTGTATTAGGTTCTGGACATGGCTCAAACACGGGCCAGAAGTATGTCGTTTCCAGTTTCACTGTAGACAGTGCGGAAAGGATCACCCCGGCGTAGACTGCCAAGGGGAGAAAGTCCAGTGCCGCTACTGCCAGATACTCGGACTTCGTGCTTTCGAGTGTATCCGAAACCCGGAGAGCAGGAACTACCGCCCAGGAGCAAAGACAAACACAGGCCAAAAGAATGGAGCTAGCGATACTCGCCCTCCACCAACAAACCAAACTCAGGGGTACAAGGGCAAAGGCCCAGCATCGGGACCCGCCCTACATGTCATGGACCGCTCGGATGAGGCTGGTCCTTCTACCAACCCAGGTATTTCTAAACCATGTGAACCTGTTATTGAGCAACGAATGATGTGAATGAGTGCCTGCATGCCTTGATTGCCTAATTGAGTAGGAAGGAATTAGTAAGACTCACTAGAAAAATTTAAACCACGTAGGAAGCTATAAGATATGCTTTCCTATCCCCTCACCGCCCTCCCTGGAAGAAAACATTATCAAAGTACAAGAACCAGGGAACGAACAATGTAAGGTTATCCAACCAGGTTTGATATTACTCAAAGGATACCTAACACCGGAGACACAAATTGCAATCATCAGAGGATGTCAAGAATTGGGAGCAGGACTGATAAGTGAGAAATACATAGATATTTAAGGGTTTAATTTACCTTATACTTGTGCACTTTCAGAATAATATTTCTCACTTATCGTATGTTTTTCCTAAGATTTATGTCTTGATATGGACTGATATATTTTATGTGTTAAATGTAGGAAAAAGCCATGTTAATGGATAGATAATCTCATGAGCTTTCCAACGCAACAAACGGCGAGTCAAACGGACTTATAACGAAGAATCTGGAGCCAATCGAAGATTAGACTACACTCGTGTATATATAACCGCCCACAACATACACGTCCGCCTGGTTAAGGCGCGGACAACACACAGGCGTCCGCCTCGCGGACAAGGCAGAGACGTCCGCATCTTATCTCGCGGACAACACACAGGCGTCCGCCTCGCGGACAGAACAGAGACGTCCGCCTGTTATCGCGCGGACATCACAGAGGAGTCCGCCTCTTATAGGGCGGACAGCACACAGACGACCGCGAGGCGGACGGAACAGAGACGTCCGCCTGATACCAGGCGGACGCGCAGGCGGACGCGGCTAAAATCAACGCGAAACAGTTTTCTTCTCCGTTTTTCGCGGCGCTTTCTTCTTCCGGCGCCTACCGACAGTCCTCACGCGTCTGCAACCCCAATCTTCTGCAAACCCAATCCATCTACTCCTCAACTTGGCCACTTGGTCACGCGTGCTCCAACCTTCTCCTTCCTTCCTCTCCTTCTCCTTCTTCTATAAAATCTACGAGCTTTCTGCTCTCAAAAATAATTACTCCCTTCCTAAAAATCCAAACACCACCGTTCAAACCACGACAGACCACAGTTCACCACAATCTTCCATCCAAAGTTCATTAAACTTACGCTGTTTTTTTACAGACAGCCAACGAAGAAGACGATCTGCACAAAACCAGTCCATATCCTGATCTGTATCCGCGTACCATCGTTCTTCTTCGTTCTGTCTGTTTATTTTATTTCTTATGTTTGTTTTACTGTTTAATTATGTGTGATTAATAAATCTAGCTTCCCGGGTTAGGAAGCGAGCCTGTTTTATATAATTGTGTTATATGAGCTTTCCAGTATAATTTATTTAAGCAGTATTTTGATTCCTCTCCTTAATGCGCTTTAATTCTCTTCTCTTGTACAATTATTAAAGTGATATTTGTAGCTCTTTGTCAAAATGCAGTGCTGAGACAAGGTTCTAGACACAGAAGTCAAATGGGTTAACGACTAGAAGCGATATTCCTCGCCGTATAGGTTAATCTATCTCCAATAGGAATTGTTACTAATGCGATTAATTTATTAATAACTTGAACAAGGAATTGCGCTTGTTGTTTAAATTAATCAGGGTTTATTAGACAGGGAACGGTCAATAAACTAATTAAGATTCTTGAGTTTATTGTTAAAGTGGGAAAGTTATATTAATATAGTTAAATAAAATAGGTAAGCAGAACAACCCGGATGCTTCTTTAAAACCAAAAAGTTTTATAATTTCTATTTCTTTTCTGTTTTATTAATTGTTTTTATTATTGTCTTATTATTTAGCTGATAATCATTTCCCTCAAAAAGATAAAATCTGTTTATAGAAATCTCAGTCAATTTACTACACTATCAGTTATCCACAGCGAGGTCCCCAAGAGTACGACAACCCACCTTTCCACTATTCCGCAAAACGATTAGGTACACTGCCTAGGTTGAAGAAGTAGTCACATATTTCTCCAACAAGTTTTGGCGCCGTTGCCGGGGACCTCCGGCAAGGTTAATTGGTAGTTTTTAATTTTTCTGAGTTTTCTGTTTGTAATTTGTGATATATTTTGCTTCTCTTTAATTTTTGTTTCTATTATATTTTGTTTCTATAAATCTGCTAATATTTTAATTGTGTAAATTTTCTGTTATATTTGTTTAATTTTCTTTTTATTTTGTTTTATGTAATTTTACATACCATTTTTTTTTATATATATATTTTATTTTAGCAGTTTTATTTTATCTCTGTTTTGTTTCATATTTGTTTTCTTTATTTAGTTAATTTCCGTTCTTGTGTTTATTTTCTATTTTTAGTTCTATTCTACTTGGTATTTTTATTTTTTTTTTTGTAGGATAGTTACTGATTATGGAGAGCGGCGACGATGAGGTGAAGAGATTATTGATCAATTTGGAATGGACTCACATGCAAGAGGAGATGTCCTCATATCAAAGGTTGGTCAAGGATTATCAATCACCTCAACAGTCAAATCGGAGCCGTATTGGTGGGAAGTCGACCAGGCTAATACACAGTACCAAGAAGCTCAGTTGGGATACTGCTACTTCAATCAGAATGAACAGCAATCTACACAGGGCCAGTATTCGAATTTCTCCAGACCGAACCGCTAGAAGAAATTCCAGTGGGACTCCAAGGAGTGAAGATCGATTCGAGCCAGATATTATTGAAGCTACAAGTTCTGATGAGAGGAGATAAAGAAACTTATCAGAAACATTTTTCTCCGACGCCGAGTTGGAGCAAATGTCTGAGAGTTACAATTCTCTCCATCTCCATCCCCAGCACAAGAGGAGCAATTAAAAGTGAAAAATTTTGTGTGAGCTGGTCTGCAAAGAGGTTTACCCTATTGAGCCTCAACAACCAGAAGAGGATATTTATATTCTAGAATCTGTGGAAGGAACACCGCTATCACCAGTCTCTCATAAACTCTCACCCTGCCTCCATAAGCCTCAACAACAAGAGGAGGATTTTTACATCCTCCAATTTGAGGAAGAAAAATCATCATCCACCTGGTCTTCTATTGGAATTCCGTTACCGGCAGTACCTCCTCAAACACCAGGTTTTGTGGAGTATACATTTTCCTATTTTTATTTGCCGAGTTAACGTTCTGTTTTGATCCAGGTGGTTTGCTCTTAATTACTGCTAACTTCGTTTTCCTGGCGAAGCTATTGTCTACTTTTATTTTTGATCCAGGATAACGAAGCGGGAGTCTAGCCAAAGACTATAAATACGGGCAGCTTACTGGGAGGCAACCCAGTGGTTAAATATTATTTCCCTACTATTTTTGTTTTATGTTTTGTCTTTCATATTATTCCTATATATGTTTTATAAATAAAAAAAGAAGAGAGAGAACGAGGAGAATTAACTTGAGTTCTTCTGGCTGTTTAGAATAGTTCTTCCAGATAAATATTCCGTCATTCTGCAGCTGAACTCAAGTGTGGGGGACCTACTCTACATTTTCTGCATGAAAACAGGGAAGTACACTATCCATACCTTGCTCTTTAAATTTAAATATCTCTTATTACCATGCTTTTTGATCATTACCCAGCTAGTTTGCATGCCCTGTTATTTTAATTCTTTCTATGAAATGAGGGCATTGCTTTGGTTCAAGTGTGGGGGAGAGATAATAATCAAAAGCTTGCTCTTAAGTTTTCTTTTTCGACACTGTGTTTAAATTTGTTAAGTGATTAATAATCAAAGAATGAGCCATAGAGGGAGTAATGCTGGTATTAACAGGTTTTAAAGGGTACACAAAAAAACACTCTGCTCCTTACTTAAAAAATTCTGAGGAAATTATCATTTGAATTTTGTTTTGACTTTGAGCCTGGATTTGATTTGGAAAGAAATGATGGAAAAAGAACAAGGCAAGGTACTCCTCTGATCCAAACAGGCATATTCTGATCCTGAACAGGCCTCGTCCACTCGGTTATTAAGTTCTTAGGGGTGCTTTATCACCCGGCTACCTAAGGTACTCGGTATCTGGGATAGTAGACCCAAAACCGCTACAAGGGTGGAGAGAAAAGTCTGAGGTGAAAGAAAAATGAACTTCAAAATTGAAGTATCAGTGCATTTGGTACTAAAATGAAAAAAAAAAAACAAACGTCATTAAGGATCAAGAGTAGTGGCATTGAAAGGTATAATGGAATAAGATTTTGCTTCATGCCCCTTGTCGTTCAAGGAATTGTGAAAGAAAATGGTGGATTGGCTCAGGGGTTAAAAGCAGAATTTTCATGGTACTGCTTCTCTTTCTTTTTGCAGGACTTCAGAGTTATTCTCAGAAATAGAGAAATATATCTAATAAAATTAATGTTGTTAGTACCCTTTAAAAATCTGAAAAGATTGGCAATTACCTCTTCTGTGCTCTCCTTACTTGATTATTGTCTGTAACTTGTTTAAACATTATGTCAGAAATATTTGCTTGAGGACAAGCAAAAGATAAGTGTGGGGGAGTTTGATAAGTGAGAAATACATAGATATTAAGGGTTTAATTTACCTTATACTTGTGCACTTTCAGAATAATATTCTCACTTATCGTATGTTTTTCCTAAGATTTATGTCTTGATATGGACTGATATATTTTATGTGTTAAATGTAGGAAAAAGCCATGTTAATGGATAGATAATCTCATGAGCTTTCCAACGCAACAAACGGCGAGTCAAACGGACTTATAACGAAGAATCTGGAGCCAATCGAGATTAGACTACACTCGTGTATATATAACCGCCCACAACATACACGTCCGCCTGGTTAAGGCGCGGACAACACACAGGCGTCCGCCTCGCGGACAAGGCAGAGACGTCCGCATCTTATCTCGCGGACAACACACAGGCTTCCGCCTCGCGGACAGAACAGAGACGTCCGCCTGTTATCGCGCGGACATCACAGAGGAGTCCGCCTCTTATAGGGCGGACAGCACACAGACGACGCGAGGCGGACGGAACAGAGACGTCCGCCTGATACCAGGCGGACGCGCAGGCGGACGCGGCTAAAATCAACGCGAAACAGTTTCTTCTCCGTTTTTCGCGGCGCTTTCTTCTTCCGGCGCCTACCGACAGTCCTCACGCGTCTGCAACCCCAATCTTCTGCAAACCCAATCCATCTACTCCTCAACTTGGCCACTTGGTCACGCGTGCTCCAACCTTCTCCTTCCTTCCTCTCCTTCTCCTTCTTCTATAAAATCTACGAGCTTTCTGCTCAAAAATAATTACTCCCTTCCTAAAAATCCAAACACCACCGTTCAAACCACGACAGACCACAGTTCACCACAATCTTCCATCCAAAGTTCATTAAACTTACGCTGTTATTTTACAGACAGCCAACGAAGAAGACGATCTGCACAAAACCAGTCCATATCCTGATCTGTATCCGCGTACCATCGTTCTTCTTCGTTCTGTCTGTTTATTTTATTTCTTATGTTTGTTTTACTGTTTAATTATGTGTGATTAATAAATCTAGCTTCCCGGGTTAGGAAGCGAGCCTGTTTTATATAATTGTGTTATATGAGCTTTCCAGTATAATTTATTTAAGCAGTATTTTGATTCCTCTCCTTAATGCGCTTTAATTCTCTTGTACAATTATTAAAGTGATATTTGTAGCTCTTTGTCAAAATGCAGTGCTGAGACAAGGTTCTAGACACAGGAAGTCAAATGGGTTAACGACTAGAAGCGATATTCCTCGCCGTATAGGTTAATCTATCTCCAATAGGAATTGTTACTAATGCGATTAATTTATTAATAACTTGAACAAGGAATTGCGCTTGTTGTTTAAATTAATCAGGGTTTATTAGACAGGGAACGGTCAATAAACTAATTAAGATTCTTGAGTTTATTGTTAAAGTGGGAAAGTTATATTAATATAGTTAATATAAATAGGTAAGCAGAACAACCCGGGATGCTTCTTTAAACCAAAAATTTTATAATTTCTATTTCTTTTCTGTTTTATTAATTGTTTTTATTATTGTCTTATTATTTAGCTGATAATCATTTCCCTCAAAAGATAAAATCTGTTTATAGAAATCTCAGTCAATTTACTACACTATCAGTTATCCACAGCGAGGTCCCCAAGAGTACGACAACCCACCTTCCACTATTCCGCAAACGATTAGGTACACTGCCTAGGTTGAAGAAGTAGTCACATATTTCTCCAACAAGGACCAGGAGGGTTCTACACTCCAGAATTTCCAGGAGGATCAAAAATGAAGCTGAAAATGATGTGCTTAGGAGAGGATTGGAATCCTTACTCAAAGACCTACCAGGATACAAGAAATGGAGATGGAGCACAAGTGCCAAAAATCCCAGAAGAATTTTTACAAATTTGGAACAAGCCGTTAATACAGCTCAACAACTAAAAGAAGATCCAGTTCCCAACTTAAGGGCTGATCTATGTATCATCAACTTCTATGAAGAAGGAGGTCGCTTAGGACTACACCAGGACAATGATGAAATAAAAGGGTCCTGAACAGGGGATACCAGTATTGTCCTTGTCAATTGGAGATGACGCAGAATTCCTTTATGGCGAGCAGAAGCGTGTGGACCTTGCAAAGAAAATCATATTGAGTTCAGGAGATGTTTTAGTAATGGGTGGAAAGTCAAGGTTGCTATACCATGGAATTTAAAGGATTAAATTAAACACAGCACCTTCGACAGTGATAAACACCACTCATATGAAACCAGGAAGATTAAGTTTGACTTTTAGAAAGTACTAGTATTGTAATTGTATGGACATCTGAAAGGAGATCATCTCATCAGTGAAGCATTATTGTTATAAAAGTGAACGTCTTTAGACCCCATCATATATCAAAGTACTTACTCAGATTCTATTATTAGGTTGTGCTAAGGAGACAGAAGGTGCCTTAAGTATACTTACTGAGGAGGAGGCCAGCAAGGGCGGCGCGATCCTCACTGGTACCTTTCTGGTTAATGGAATGGATGCATTAGTACTGTTCGACTCCGGAGCCTCACATACTTTCGTTTCGCCTTCGCTTGTGGGGAAGTTGGGGCTAGACGCTGTAGGGTTACCTGATTTTAAGGTGGCACTCCCGTCTAAGGAGAAGATCAGTTGCACTCGTCTTTATAGAGGAGCCACTATCAGTATTAAGGAGGAGGATTTCCCATTGACCTTATTGAGTTCAGAGGTCTAGGATTCGACGTTATAGTCGGGATGGACTGGTTGGGGCGGCACAGAGGCCGCATTCTTTGTGCAGAGCGCAGACTGTTACTTAAGAGCCCATCAGGAGTGACAGTATCTTACCGTCAGAGCCCTAGAGCACCGTCTATAAAAGTTATATTTGCTATGTCCATGTACAAGCACGTCAGGAAGCAGAAGGAAGTATACTTATGCTATGTTCAGGATGTAGAGCACGACCCTGACTTTGATCCAGCTATGCCAGTGGTGTTGGAATTTCCAGATATTTTTCCAAAGGAACTTCCAGGCTTACCGCCATCCAGAGAGGTAGAGTTCTCCATCGAATTACTACCAGGTACCGGTCCCATAGCTAAGGCACCGTACCGTATGGCACCAGCAGAGATGGCTGAGCTGAAGGAGCAGCTGAAAGATTTATTGGACAAGGGATACATACGACCTAGCGTATCTCCTTAGGGAGCACCAGTCCTATTTGGGAAGAAGAAAGATGGAAGCCTTCGTTTATGTATTGATTACAGAGAGCTTAATGCAGTTTCGGTGAAGAACAAATATCCACTACCACGGATTGACGATTTATTTGATCAGCTGAGAGGAGCAAAAGTGTTTTCGAAGATCGATTTGAGATCAGGCTACCATGAGATACCCATCAGGGAGCAAGACAAGACATAGAAATGACAGCATTCAGAACATGGTATGGCCACTATGAGTTTACAGTTATGCCTTTTGGCTTGTCAAATGCACCTGCAGTCTTCATGGATTTGATGAACAGATTATTCAGAGAGCAGTTGGATAAGACCGTGGTTGTATTCATCGATGACATCCTCATCTATTCAAAGTCTAAGGAAGAGCATGAGAGTCACCTCCGACATGTACTTGAGATCTAAGGGAGAACCAGCTTTATGCTAAGTTCTCCAAATGTGAGTTTTGGTTGGACAGAGTTTCCTTTTTAGGACATGTTATCTCTGATGCTGGGATCGCAGTGGATCCAGCAAAGATAGAAGCAGTTCGCACTTGGCCTAGGCCAAAGACAGTTACGGACATCAGGAGTTTCCTTGGTTTAGCAGGATACTACAGAAGGTTTGTCAGAGACTTCTCCAAAATAGCCAAACCTATGACCAGCTTAATGAAGAAGGACGCACCTTTCACATGGACTACTGAATGTGAGACCTCATTCGAGCTTTTGAAGAATGCTTTGACATCAGCACCAGTTTTGACTATACCTGAAGGCACAGAGGGTATGAAGTTTACTGTGATGCATCAGGCAGAGGATTAGGGTGTGTACTCATGCAGAATGGGAAGGTAGTCGCCTACGCTTCCCGGTAGTTGAAGAAACATGAGGAAAACTATCCCACACATGACTTAGAGCTTGGAGAGCTATTGTTTTTGCACTGAAGATCTGGCGCCACTACCTGTATGGTGTCCAGATGACCGTATATTTGGATCACAAGAGTTTGAAGTATGTATTCACCCAGAAGAGTTAAACATGAGAAAGAAGATGGGTTGAATTCCTAAGGACTATGACATTGATTTGCAGTACAAAGAAGGGAAAGCTAATGTTGTAGCAGACGCACTTAGTCGACGAGCACATTCTCTAAATGCCATTGTGGCTAGCTCGAGTCTTATGGACGACATACGCAGAGCACAGCAGAGTGATCAGCGAATGATGGAGATCAGTCAGAAGTTGTCTAACGGTACATTTGAGGGTGGAAAATATGAGTTTCAGCTACATGATGATGGACTAATCAGATTGAAGGGAAGATTGTGTATTCCCAGAGACAGCACAGATATAAGGAGCATATTCTTCGAGAGTCCCACACTTCTTCCACATCTGTCCATCCAGGAGCTTCTAAGATGTACAAAGATCTGAAGAGGTATTTCTGGTGGAGTGGTATGAAGGGCGACGTGACAGAATATGTGATTCGATGTCTCACTTGTCAGAAAGTGAAATTCGAACATAGACGACCAGGAGGTATGGTACAGTCTATGCCAGTCCCAGAGTGGAAGTTTTATGATATCTCCATGGACTTCGTGGTGGGACTACCACCTACGAGAGGAGGCCTTAATATGATTTGGGGGTTGTTGATCGACTGACTAAGGTTGCTAGGTTTATTCCGATGAAGGACATTGGAAAGTGCCAAAGTTAGCAGAACTATTTGAGCAGGAGATTATCAGACATCATGGAGTACCTAAGACTATTGTTTCAGATCGAGACACTAGATTTCTCTCACGATACTGGCGAGCTACTCGCGAGGCACTTGGCACTGAGTTGAAGCTTAGCACAGCATTTCATCCTCAGACAGATGGTCAGTCAGAGAGGACTATTCAGACCTTAGAGGACATGCTACGAGCATGTGCCTTGGATTTCCAGGGCAGCTGGATAGATAGATTACATCTCATCGAGTTTGCATACAATAACAGCTATCACGCCTCTATACAGATGTCACCTTTCCAAGCCTTATATGGCAGACCATGTCGCACACCATTGTGCTGGGACGAGTCTAGTGAGACCGTCATCATTGGGCCTGAGTACTTAGAGCAAGTCCAGGCAGAAGTACAACAAATCAGAAGCAACATGAAAGCAGCACAAGATAGACAGAAATCATATGCTGATGAGAGGCGACGAGACCTTGAGTTCGCAGTTGGCGACCAGGTATTTCTACGAGTATCACCCATGAAGGGTGTATTCAGATTTGGGCAAAAGGGCAAGCTAAGCCCGAAATTTGTAGGACCCTACGCTATCATAGAGCGGTGGGCCTTGTGGCATATCGACTTGATTTGCCAGCAGAGTTGGGCAAAGTACATAATGTTTTTCACGTGTCTCAGCTTAAGAAATACATGCCTCATCCTTCTCATGTTCTACAACCAGAGACACTCTCATTAGAACCAACAATGCGGTATGTGGAAACACCGCAACGAATCTTAGACAGAAAAACACGTGATACTCGAAACAAATCTGTGAGCCTAGTAAAGGTTCTTTGGTCGAACCACGATGTGGAAGAGGCCACATGGGAACTTGAAGCTGATATGCGAGCGAAGTTTCCCTCATTATTTACCGACTAGACACTTTAGTCTAGGGTACGGGGGCGTACCCTCTTTTTTGGGGGGTAGAGCCTTTTTCATTTGTGAATTTAGTATGCATTTTGTTGCACTTTTGTGCATTTCAGTGACACTTTGTCTTACCCGTGTTCTTGTGTAACACTGTATTGAATGTACTTTGTACTTCTACTTGATTGTGTGTACTTATTACACTACAATGGAAAGTTTATGTGCACTACGCTGCACTATTTGACATGAAAAGTGACTGTGTTATTACATTACACTATATTGTTCCAAAGTATTCCCATGTGTTTGATGTACACTGTGAACTTAGGAATATAGAGACTTGGGACTCGATCCCTAAAAACTAGATCGAGTTGTGGATACTTAGTGGAACTTGATTCCCCACAACCTTATAATTTAGATATGAGACTTCGGGGCGAAGTCCTTTTTAAGGGGGGTAGATTGAAATACCCCAAATCTAATTAATATTATTAAACCATTATTTAATGGAAAATAATCCTATTATAAATCATTTCACGTACGCATGCAAACCCATGCATGAGAACGTTACGTAAAAACAGTGTTTCTCCATAAACGCTAAAACGCCTTAGAAGCATATGGTCAAACATGACCTTGTATGACCCTCTAATATTCAAACCAAATGGTCATACAACTATTACATGAAAATAAAATATATTCCCTAAGCTATACTCAGTCAAAAACGCAAAACGCTCGGGAGTGCTCACGCACGCCCCTTAAAGCACGAAAAGTCCGGAGGAGTGCCGAGGTGGCACGAACTCCTATAAAATTAATTCCTTGAGTTCCTAACATCATTATTAACCATTATAAAGAGAACCCACGAAGTGGTTTATCAAAATTCAGCAAAAACAACAGGAGGATTTCTTAGCGCTCCTTTTTGCCCGGGTGTGTCCCGATGGCCCGTAAATTATGTCATGGGTTGATATAACCTCATATAACCAATGTAACATCTTATATGTTTTTATTTACTATAATAAGTGTTTAAAAACACTTGGAACTCATAAAAACAATTTGTTTCCCAAAATTTCCTTAGAGCACAAAAACACACTTCGGATGTCACGAAAACGTTTTTACGCAATTGCCTTGTAGTTTTTGACATACCACGAATTGGTATATTAAATAGGGTTAAAATGACCTTCTTAATCAGTTGGTGTGACTAGTCAACAAGGCTCTCTATAGGGGCCGAAATTTAGAGCAAAAACTAGTATAAAATTTGCCTTTAAAGTTTATAAAAGGCTTAATACATGGTGACTCACCTTCCCATGTGTTATATTACTTAATGTCAAAGTATGTAGGTCTCATATGACCAGCAAGCTGTCGAAATAATGCTTAGGAATAAGGCCATGTGAGCTAGATACAAACAAAATGCTTAAAAGCAAAAAGTAGATCTAGATTCCTTTCTTTTGCTTTCTTAAAAACTAAGCAACCTTCCATGTTTCTTCCAAGCTATTCATGGCCGGTTGTTAAGCCCCATTCAGACCTCCAATCGTGCACCTACATGAAGAAGAAGACAAGTCATTTAACATTGAAAAATCAAAGAATATCCTTACCTTTTCTTACCTTGTCTTCTAGCCAACATTATTTCTTTCCAACTCTTGCTTAGTCATACCACATGGCCAGTTTTCATGCTGGAAAGGAGGCATTTATTGAGGCAATAAACCATGTAATAAACTAAGGAAAAGTATAGTCATTTGACATTAAGAATTAAGAAAACAAAAATCAATTCCAAGTCATTCTTTCTTGCATTTACGTGAGCTAGGTCTCACTTTCCTCCTTGCACTTCACACCTCCGAATTTGGTAAGCTCCCTAGCTCTCTCTTCTTGCTTCATCTTCTTCCTTTGAAGCTCTTAAGTCCATTAATGGAGTTTTAACTTCTATCTTCATCTTTAAGGTAATTTCCTAGCATTTCTTGTCAAACCTTGAAGCAAAACTCTTCCTAGCATAACAACAAGAGTTCGGCATCACTTAGTTCACCAAGGAGGTTGTTCAAACCAACATTAATCCAAGGAGCATCTCAAGGTTATCTTAAGGTAGTTTTAATGCTTGAAAATCCTTAAAGCACATTTTTATGTGTAACCAAGTTCTACTTCTTCTAAGGTTCCTTTCTTCTTCATTTTGATGAAGGAAAATTTGTTCTTCATCCACCTTAGGAGTGCCGAATTCATAAGGAGAAAAGTCTAAGGTAAATCCTTGTAAAACTACTTACAAACCTACTTAAGATCTTTATTCAAGATCTAACTCCTAAAACTCCTACACCACTTGCATATAACCGAAGTGGAGCATGAAAATTTCCTTGGAGAAAGCTTGGAGATTCAAGAGGAGTTCAAGCACTTAACCACCTGTTAAGAAGTAAGTTTACTAAGTAAATCCTTATGTTATAAGCTTTGTTAAGCTTCTAAAAATTATACAAAAATTATGTACATCTCCTAGGTTTATTAAAACCGAAACTATATGGTATTATGTGCCAAAAATACAATCTATAACTTATATAGAAAATATTTACCTTAAGACACATTTTGTGTCACAAAATTTAGTTATGTTACATATTAATTCAAGCCGAATTATCAAGGGCAAAAATGCTTATTTTTGAGCTAAGAATTTATATAAGACATCACAATAATTTTTACATGAGTTATATAACTCCCATGAATTTATGTATAATTATTATGACATATAAATCCACTTTTATATACTATATGGTCACCAAATAAATATGGCCGAATGTACTAATTGATAAATAGGTATTAATGACCTACTTAGGTATATAAACTTATATCACAAAGTTTGGTGAGCTAAAAATATTTCATTAGTGCTTAAATGACTAATTAATTAAGTTAAGTGGCTTAAATGTAATTTCTACAAAATTTAGTGTATATATTGTGAAAGCCGAGAGCTAAAGGGGTATTTGGTGAAATTATAATATAATATAAGGTTAGGAATTAAGTTTATGAATTTTAGATAAGTTAAATAAGTGTTAAAATAACATTTTATTAAGTTTTGGGCTATTATGTAATTTATAAAAGTTGTTATGAAAGTTTAGAACATAAAAGGGAGAATTCATAATTAAGAGATTTATTAGGCTCACCTTTGAAATTTTGAGGAATTATATATTTAGACTGTAGTTTATAAGTCATTAAGAAGTTATTATAAAGTTTTGGGGTGAAAATGTAATTAATGGAGAGTTCAAGACCAAAGCCGAGTTACTTGGGGTTAGTTTGGTAATTTAAGAATTTATATATAATATATTCGGCATTTATGGAGAATTAAAATTAAAACTATAGTTTATAAGGCATTATGCAAAGTTTATAAGGTTTTGTGGTTAAATTGTAATTATGGGAAATAAAATATTATTGCCGAGAATTTAAGGGGCTAAGTTGTTTTTTTGAAAGTTATAGTACTTAAAAGCAATATACTAAAATATTAGTGTGATTATGTAATTTAGCTAAATAAGAAGTTCAAACTTATAATATAATGAGATTAGAATTTAAAGGTAAAGTTTATGTATTAATATGGTTGATTTACAAATAACCGAAATATAAGGGTAATAATTTAGATTCAAATAAATATAGGTCCTACATGGATATTTGGAGGAATTAGAAGAAAGAATTTTAATTAAAGGAATTATGGAATTAGAACTATGGCTTATATAGTATAAGGAAGTTAAAGGAAAACAATAAATATTATTCGTGACAAAAAGGAGAATAATGAGATTATAAGAATATCATGTCATTGTAAGACATTTAAATATAGTTAAGAAAATTATAAGTTGTTATGTCACTTAGACAATTAAAAAAACAACAAATATAGTACATGAATATATGAATACATATATGTACATTAAAGGATTTATAAATAAATCAAAAAGGAATAACAAATAAGTTATACATTAAATCATGAGGTAATTAAAAGAAATAAACCTCACATGAAATAACAAATACGAGATTTGTTGAAAGATCCAATAGAATTATTATATAAGGGTAACATAAATTAATCCTCTCAGTTCATCCTATTCTAGGACTTTGTTTGACCAGACGTTGACCCGGAATTAAACAAGTACAGTCTACGGTGAACGGTATGGGATTCTTGCAACCTGTTTTCTACTGGATTACACCGGCTTGTGTGCTATCTGTTGTTTGAATTAACAACCAAGATAATTAATGTAAATGTTGTTGTTTACTCTTGTGCGCTGTTGTATTATTTTATGTGCGTGAATGATGCTGACTACTACGTGTATGTCCCACGCATACAAACACTACTGTACCAGTGGATTAAATACCTGCGCTTCAGTATACCGAGGACTTGTACTCAAGTCTCTCACTAACTTCACTTTATAACAAACGTCATTATCCTAAACGTGATAATTGACAATACACATTGTGTTCTTGTTTAACGTCTTTATATGACACTTAACAACTCTATACTACGAGGACGAGGAGCCTAGTTGGATCTGGCCATGCATGCTACAGGAGCTGTACCTGTCTCAGGTCGTCTCCTATCTACGTCGCGACGGAACATTTCAGTTTGAGGAAGACTCTATTCCTCTCGGGTTTCTAAGGCCCATCAGTTCAGTTTGAGGAAGACTTCATTCCTCTAGTGGGATTCTATTCCCCACGCCTCTCAGTTTAGGGTTAACTACGTTATCTCCTGGGGTTTTTATACCCAACCTTTCAATCTTAACGAGGTCACTCACTATACCTCAACTATATTGATATACTTTTATACATTTGTCAGTCCCACTGTGTAGACCCGACAGCTATCAGATAATTCAGTTCAGCTAACTCGACCTTCTGAGTCTTGTTCTATGTGACATTATTGTCCTTGTATGGATACTTTTTATTATCAGACTATGCTTGTTTACAGCTTTATAAAAATGAACTGCATGTGTTCGACAAAGTAGTTGGTGTGGCCCGGTAGACGATGGGCTGCACGTTTTCCATACCAGCATTGTTTGCGGAGCCCCTTTGGGGGCACCCCCATTTTTCAGGTACCTGAAGTTGAGAAGATTACCACACCGAGTGTAGGTGGGGTAGATTCAAGCTATGGGAGTCTTCTTATAGTTACTTGTTTTTACTTAAGTATTTTACATTAGAATTTGATTCCTAGCATCTCGGATTGTATTCATATTCCGACCGTGACTTTTGGAGATTGTATTTGGATTTAGCCTTGTTGGTCACAAGGGTGGCCAACGGCATTGTAATACCGCCCGGTTGTTGTATTTATTTCCGCTGCAGTTGTATTTTATTTGGGAGTGATCGCCGTTCAGGTTATTGGATTTCGGGTTGGGGTGTTACACAGAGACTTATCTTTCAATATGCAACGTCTATATACTCTGTCTAAATCACGACATCTTCATAGCTCTTTTGCTTCAAAGAGGGAACCCAAGTTCGCCTGGGTTCCCTAGTCTAACCTCTGATTGTTTTGTAGGGAGAGACCGTGGACAATGACTCTTGGTTTCTAGATAGTGGATGCTCACGACATATGACCGGAGACCCTGACAAGTTCACGACTCTCTCTCAACACCATGGAGGAAAGGTAACTTTCGGGGACAATGCTCATGGTGAAATCATTGGTATTGGAACCGTCGGTAATCCCTCCTTCTTTAAGATAGAAAATGTCAATTTAGTACATGGTCTTGGACATAGCCTTCTAATTATTTCTCAAATATGTGATCTCTCTAACGTTGTTCTCTTTTCGGCCTCTGACTGCAAAATCTTTGATGAGCAAACAGGTCTTCTAAAAGCCACTGGTGTAAGGGTGAACAATCTTTACAAGTTATCTCTTGAAAACCCTAACCTAGATGGCACTCTTTGTCTCAGTGTACAGGACAACAATATTTCCTTATGGCACTTCCGTTTAGGTCATGCACACGGCAAACTTCTCAACAAAATCAAAAACAGAAATCTTGTAGTAGGACTTCCTCAGACAAACTTCTTCTAGATCTACGACCTCTGTCCTGCGTGCGTACTAGGGAAACATTCGAGAGCAAGCTTTCCAGGTAAACCAGAGATGTCTACAACATCTCCGCTGGATCTGCTGCACATGGACCTATGTGGACCAATGCGTGTTCAAAGCAAGAGTGGTAAGAACTACGCTCTAGTCATCGTCGATGACTACTCGCGCTGGACATGGGTACTCTTTCTTAAGAACAAATCGGAGACATTTTCTGAATTCGAAACTCTGTTCCAAATGATTACTAACAAACTGTCCACTACAGGCAAAACAATTCGTTCTAACAACGGTAAAGAATTTTGCAATATCCAGTTTTCAGAGTTTTGCAGGACAAAGGGAATCATGCATCAAACATCAGCTGCTCGCACTCCACAACAATACGGAGTAGTAGAGTGAAAGAACCGCACCTTGGTAGAAATGGCAAAAACAATGCTCATCGACAGTAACCTCCCAGCTTCATACTGGGCAGAAGCTATTAACACTGCAGCATATATTTTGAATCGAGCGTCAATTCATCCCTTCATCGGCAAAACACCATATAAAATTATCAAAGGTCGTCCTCCTTCTGTAACTCATCTTCGACGCTTTGGATGCAAGTGTTTCATATACAATAATGGAAAAGATAATCTAGGCAAGTTTGACTCTAAAAGTGATGAAGGAATCTTTCTTGGATACTCATCCCATAGTCGAGCTTATAGAGTACTCAACAAACGAACATCTTGTCTTGAAGAAAGCCCTCACATTCGCTTCAAAGAACTTTTTAACTCCAGTGATTACGAGCACAATCCACATATACCTCATGAAGATGCCCCAGATACCACCTTCATTGAAATCCCAGTAGCTACCATCCCTTCACCACAAACACCTCTTCCGACAGACTAATCCTCCGACAATGACGATGACCTTGATGACTCATTTAAAGATGCCTCTCCTACCCCCACAAATGACCCACAACCTCCTCCACAAACCACAACTACAACCACACCTCACAATCACCAAACACCAGAACCCTCCACTAGTTTACCATCAAGCTCCGCAAGAAAATTCCAACAAGCCTCTGCTCTTCCAATCACTCAAATCCTAAGTGATCCCTCTAAAGGTGTTCAAACACGCAGCGAGATCCATCAAAATATCTATGCCTTTAATGCTTTTCTTATCCACGATCGAACTTAAGAATGTCCAACAAGCCCTACAGGACCATGACTGGATACTCGCCATGCAAGAAGAACTACATTCTCTGCAACGACATTCAGTCTGGTGACTTGTTCCCTGTCCAACCAACCATAGACCAATTGGTACCAAGTGGGTGTTTCGCAACAAGTTAGATGATCAAGGGAATATCTCTCGCAACAAAGCTAGACTCGTAGTTCAAGGATATGCCCAAGCTGAAGGAATTGATTACGATGAGACTTATGCTCCAGTCGCTTGAATTGAGGCAATTCGAATACTCGTGGCCTACGCGGCTCATCGAGGTATGAAGCTCTACCAAATGGATGTAAAAACTGCATTTTACATGGATACATTGACAGGGATGTTTATGTTGCTCAACCACCGGGATTCGAAGACCCACTCCACCCGGAGTATGTCTACAAGCTAGACAAAGCGTTATATGGCCTGAAGCAGGCACCACGGTCATGGTATGAACGTCTCTCATCTTTCTTATTGTCCCATGGATTCATCCGACAAAACTCTTTTTACTCTCACCAAAGGTGAAGACATACTCATTATCCAGATCTACGTGGATGATATAATATATGGATCCACTATTCCTGAATTATGTTCATTCTTTTCTGATCTCATGAGTAAAGAGTTCGAATTGAGTGCTCTTGGAGAATAAAAATTCTTTTTAGGTCTTCAAATCATTCAGCAAGAGAACGGGACTCAAATTCATCAATAAAAATACATCCAAGAGCTCCTAATCAAATATAAGATACAGGATTCGAAAGCCACACCTACTCCAATGTCCGCAACAAAGAAACCACATCTGGATGAAAAACAAATTGCTGTTGATGCTACACTATATAGAGGTATGATAGGTTCTCTCTCCTTTACTTAACAGCAAGTAGGCTTGTCATTCTCTATGTTGTATGTCTCTATGCAAGATTTCAGGCAAACCCAAAGAATCCCACCTACAAAGTGTAAAGTGCATCTTTCGCTATTTGAAAAACACCCAAGACATGTACCTCTGGTACCCGAGTACTCCTGATTTTACTCTAATGGTTTATAGCGATTCTGATTTTGCAAGTTCCTTATTAGACAAGAAAAGCACATCTGGTACCGCACAATTTTTGGGACTTTGTCTTGTAGCATGGAGTTCAAAGAAGCAAAACACGGTATCCTTGTCATCTGCTGAGGCTGAATACGTCTCCGCAGCTGCTTGCTATGCACAGATACAATGGATACAACAACAACTACAGGATTATCTCATTCCTTCTACTTGTACTACAATTTTCTGTGACAACAATAGTGCTATTAATTTATCTAAAAATCCTGTTCATCATTCTAGGACAAAGCACATTGAGATTCGTCACCACTTCTTAAGGGATTACATTGAAAAAGGGCTGATACAACTAGAATACATTCCTACTTCAGATCAACTAGCAGATATATTCACCAAACTATTGCAACGAGGTCCTTTTGAAACTCTGCGCTCATAACTAGGTATGACCCGTATGACTTAGCTAAGGTTGTATCTCGTTCTCCTGTTTTTCCAATGTTTAGGTGAAATGCATAAATACGTTTGATGACCTAGTCCGTTTGTCAAATAAACAAAACACCGGCGCAACAAAAACAAGAGTATTTACTTATGAAAAACAACCCGCGAAATCTTCGCCCAGTAATCCGCAACAACCTCTCTCACCCAATCAGCCCACACCTACCCCTGACACACTACGTCCGCCTATATTCCGACGACAGTTTCTTTTCTCTCTATCTCTATCCTCCTCCTGTTCCAGCCTCTTTGCCTCTCTTCGCCTTCTCCAACCTCTGCCTACTACCATCAACTCAACACTGCCATGGCTTCAAACCCTAACCCTAAGTAAACCTCCATGTTTTCCGATACCAACTTACCCGATGATCCACAACTTCTCCAAGCCCTAATCAACAAACTCACCTTTCTCCAAGCCAAACAAACACCCACCTCCACCTCCAACTCCACCGCCGTCGCACCCGCCATGTCGTTCGACACCCACCCAATCACCACCCCCTTACCCAACATCTCAACTGACCCCACCCTTATCATCAACACTACGGCGTCCCAACCATTGGAGAACACACACTCTCCCACCAAACAATCATCACAACCACCACCCCATTCATACCCACCCCAAACAGAATAACTAAATCCCCGTCAAACATCTAGTTTGGCTCCCTTCCACCCTTTGACCAAGAAAATCAAAACCCACAACCCTACTCCCCTGCCAAAGAACCAACAGAGGTACAAGACCTCGAAACTCAACCTATTGCTTCTGAAAACTCTCCTCCCCCAAAGAAAACCCGACGTTCCAAATCAAATGTTCCCAGGCCTCCAGCTACTCGAACCTTTCGATCAAGGGCTAAATGCCCACCGTCATCTTCAAAACCCACTCCTGAAGTCCCAATCTCTGCACCATCCCCAGTCGTCATGGCATCACAAGCTGAAGAAAAGCCACGCAGCCACCAACTCATCAACTCAATCGGACTCCGACACGACAAAAACTTCCACTAGAAAGCGACTCCGTCCTTGCTTTGAGTCTGTCCCACCATCACCTGCTCCAAGGCTAGGCCTGATCAATACTCACTCTGTTGTTTACTCCCTACCACCAGATGATTCCGCAGAGTCACACAACTCGGTGAAAGGGAAGCTACTTGATCTGGAGTGGTTACACTCAATGGAGTTTGACATGTTCGAAGAAATGCTCCGATTTCAGAATTGGATACACTTGTTCCACGGCATTCAAACCTACCATGAAAACGAAGCCTACCAGTTCTACCAAAACAGCGTCATTCGTAAATGAAAGATAATGACTGAGGTACATGAAAAGGCTATCATTCTTGATTCCAACTCCATTGTAATCATTTGGCCATTCTAACTAGCGGACTAGAGTTCTATGATAGGGCTGGATTTCCTGATCTAGGTTTATAACTGTGAAAGATGTTTATGATCTTTTTACCCAATAGTAGAGTTGGTCACTCTTTAGACCGACCCGCTCTGTCAAATACTCACAAGATGATCCATACCTTGGTGATCCAAAACCTAGTACCTAGAAAGGAAGGAAACCAGTTTGTCTGCCCACTTGATCTTACGATAATGTACTGCCTGATTCATCACCAAAAATAAACCACCCAAACTCATTCTCAATCACATAGCCTCAACCATATCTTCACCCCGACACTCTCTAGGGTATGTCTTTTGGCTACCAAAAATCCTCACCCACTGCGAAATCATCCTCGATCCCTCAAAAGCCAATCGTATCACCGAAACCAACATTCTTGGCCAGATATTTGAAATACCCCTAAATTAATTTAAATTAATTTAGGGGATTTCTCTTATTTAACCTTAAATAATACTATTAAATATTAAATTATTATATGGAATTATGAATATTAAATTATTATATGGAATCATGAATATTAAATAATTATATAGAATCATGAATATTAAATTATTATATGGAATTATGAAAATTTATTTGGGGGATTTCTCCTATTTAACCCTAAAGAATACAGTTGAATATTTAATTATTATATATTGTTATATAGTATTATGAATTTAATAATAAGATTTCTAAGTCAATAAATCTTGGAAAATTTATAAACATTCCAAGTATATTATAAAGATTTTACAAAGAGTTGGAACATTGTTCTGAAACATAAAAGTCAATATAAAATTCTAGAAACCCTAAAGCCTTTTAAGCCTTGCTAGGGTTGACTTTTTGAGAATGGTCAAACCAGCCCATGAAACCTATACCAATAAATAGGTTATGGAAAACCATGAAGATCGATAAAAATAACGTAAAAAACGGATCATCCTAGCCAAAGTTATGATCAAATGAAGTTTAGAGCCAAAATTTTGAAAAAATGCTGATGTGGCAAGTTTGCTGACTCACCGCGTGCCTCGGAATACGCGCCCCAGCACTTAGTCAATTTTATCTCCTATATTTCTGGTAACCGATACCAGACTTTGCCCTAACTTGTGACCTTCATACTTTCTCATCTTTTGGAATTTTTGAGTGTCGTCTTTTGTTGTCTCTCCTACACTTCCTCTAATTAACCATAACTCACACTAAACCTAGTTCATCCCAAAACAACCAGAAATTCGATCCAAATAGCCACCCTGCAAAACCGAAACTGCAGCTTCCAGTTTTTCCTTCGATTTCAGGTAACTTCGTCTTGCCATAACTCCTTCGTTTCTCAGCCAAATTTCATTTTCTTTAGCTCGTTTTGAAGAGCTCTAATCCCTCTACAACTTTCATGTTGATGACCCAAGCCAATTCCCAACCGTTTGGAAGAGCGAGGTGTCTAAAATTTCGGGTTCGTCACCACATAAAATCATAGAATTTTTCCAGAAAACGCAAGGTAAACTCGTAACTTTTAGCTCCGATTTCTTTCTGTGTAGTGCAAGTTAGGGTGAGTTCTTGCTATCATTGTGTAGAGTTAAGTTTCTTCTTTAGATTAAGCCCAAGAACTAGTTCTAACTCGGTCTGTACTGAAAATTATAGCGTGCAAAGTAGGCTACTCGGTCGGATTGTAAAGGGGGAAATTTTCCAGAAACCGAAATCAAAACCTTTCGATTCGAGCAATTCCGGTAACTTTTCTTCAAATTCCTTCAACCTTGCTAATCTATATTACATTATCAGTCAAAACCATGTTCCAATTGCATCAATTACGCATTAGGTTGAGTGAATTTGTGAGATTCGAATTCGGAAACCCATATAAACCCTAACTTCGAAAACCGAAATCGAAAACGATGAATCCTGCATTATAGCTAGCGAAATTAGTATCAATGGAACCAGAATTGAATTTCGAAACCATAGAAACAAGAATCACTCAATTTCGTTCTATGGATTAGGAGAAATTGTCGATTTAGTACTCGACATAGTTGAGTTACTCGCTGATGATCTGGGGTTTCAGAGACCGTCCGATCGGGTTCTAAAGGATTGGACGGTCAAGATTAGATCGGGGTTATTAAAGAATGTTTTAAGTTTATAATATTTCAGGTTTTAACTCCAACTTGTTAAATTTAGTTAATGGCCTTCCCGAATGTATTTTGACTTGAAATTTTAACCATAGATTCCTTATTAAATCTAGTTTATTTTGATGTAAATTATTATGGTTTTGGAGTTTTTAAACGTAAGTTATGATTTTTGCAAGTTACGGGTTTTCTAGAATTATTTGGTTAATTTAAAAAGATATTTTTATGAAATAAAAATTATAATATGTATAAAATGTTATAGTTACTGTATATTAAATTTGGGAATTTTGGGCAATGGTAAATGGGTTTAAAAATTGTGTTTATGAGTTTTTCATAAGAATAACTTATAATATATGGTTTTTAATGTAACCAAAAATTAAAGTATGGTTTAATAAACTTTTAAGCTTGGAAAAAATAAGGAAAACTAATTAACATTTTATAACAGTATGTTTATAAATGTTTTGGGTAATATCTTTTAAGAGAGGTGAAATTATTTACATATATGTATATATACTTATTTAAGTAGAAACTTATGTTAAATCAAGGAATTAATTATTTTACGTTTTATTTATTATATTATATGGGAGTTAATATTCTTAATTAAAACTAAGGAATATATATAATATATATATTTACACATATATAAAAAGGGAATAAAGTAGTAACTTAGAGTAGAACAGGGAGCTAATAAATTAACACTTATATTAACTAAATATTATAAGAGCTAGTAACCTAAGATATAGTAAAAGAAATACTTTTTGAAAACATGCATGGAATGCAGATAATGTTGAGGTAATAAGATAATTTAAATTCAATAAGCTACATAGGGGATGTCTTAATTAAATTCTAACACAGGTATACGTATATATATATATATATATAAATAAAGGAAAACACTTTATTTTATAAACCGTATATCGGTTGTGGTTATGCCTAAAAGTTATTAAACATAATGAAATACAATAAAATTCTTAAAAATGTTATGGATAAATCTTAATACATAAAGATATATATATATATATATAAATACATTAAAATGGATGAAGGAAATAACATTCCTTGTGGTAGAAATAATTAGAAGAATATGTATATTAAACCTTAGGATTTTAATCGGTGTGTAATTAAATAGTCATTATTAACTTAAGGGTTTACTTACACAACATAAACGTGGTACGGTCTTGGGTTAACTCACTAAGCCCAAGTCTATGAACTCCAAAAGCCCACTTAAACAATTCCAGAGAGGTTGGGCCACTCTTAGGGCTAAATCCTAAATCATTCCAAATTAAACGAAATAAGCCTAACAAAGGATTTAATTAACAAAAACAAGCCCAAACCGTTGTGAGCGAATAATGCTAAACCTGGAACTATAAATCAGTAAGAAAAGAGGGATGTTTGGTTTATAGGTCCCTTACATAATCGACACTTGGAACACATTAATTATAGGTTACTATTGGGGGAACACTCGTTCAAAGTTAATTATTGTTCTTCACATACCAGGTACGATTTCTCATACTCCGATACTTTTGCTGATTGACCTATGAGACGTTTTCGAAAAACGCTAACTGAGTTTAAGAGGAATTTCTAAAGGAAATGGTTGTGCGACTAACTCAGCTTGTGTGACTAACTGATCCTTGAATGTGAAACTCACTTGGGTATTGGTTCCTTCTATTTGGTTGTTCCATTAGACATGACTGCTTAGGGTTTACGCTTCTGCACTCTGTAGGACTGAGTGTTTTGGTATCGTTCTGGATAGTTAGAGATCTAGTGGGAATTTGGAAAAGGTCAATTTTAGTAAATTCTTCTTTTGACTCTGGATATCGTTTCATCCATGAGCTGGTTCTTGTGTTTCGACGTGCGCACGTCTTCAATGGTAATAGTGAGGGGCTGTATATCCCCTGTCCCAAAAGGGACGTAGTAGATAGTGAGGGGCTGTATATCCCCTGTTCTAAAAGGACGTACTGGCAGTGGGGGCCATCTCTCCCAGTTGATTTATTCCACTCATGAGTTATTGGTTCTTGGATCTATCATTTCATTCCTAGTCCTTTGTGACTATCTGAGTCTTTCTACTCCTAACGGGAATTGGGTTTAACTAAGGCATTAGATGTTCGCTAACACATGGTGTGGTTTTGTTTCACTAACTTTACCTTCTGTTATTTATCTTTATTCTTAACTTGTTATCTTGGTTTGGTGATTTGTGAAATGCTTGTCCCTCTGTGTGGTTTAAGTGATTTTTCAAGCTAATATTATTGAAGAGTTGTATATAAGTTTGTTTTTGGAGGATCGTACCAGTTCCATTCCAGGGAACTGACCCACCCATCTCGGGGTGGGGCTGGGGTTAATCTTGCAGGTATGAGTTACTTTACAGGTGGCCACGAAGAGAACGAGTGATTGGGATGGGATTAGGTGTTAAGGGGAGTTATGTGTTTTATTCTGTTTTATTTTTGTTAAGTTTTCTCAAGGTTCAGGCCGTGACAATTGTAATCTTTAAGTTGTAATTGGTGAGGTTTGGTGCGGGTGTTTGGAACCCGATGGTCTGTACACCTTTAGTATTTTATTCTCTGCTATAAATATGTTAAATAGGGGCGTTCAGAAATTGGTATCAGTGCGTAGTTATGCTCTGACCCGAGAAGACAAGCCGATGAAACACTTAATTATAGGTGCACTTAAAACTGGGGAACTGGGGTAGAATTGGGAAGTGAGAATCCAGAAAGGCGCGTGACCCTTACCCCATACTTACTTTACTACCTACTTCACGTATCTCGAACTGTCCTTAGGATGTTATAAATATTTCATAAATTACTACATAGATGTTTAGACTCAACAATAGCCCTTCTGAGTTAACAAACCGTCATACCAGCTAGATGTCTCGAAGAGGAGGAAGAGGAGGAGCTGGTCCCTCAGGAGGCTATGGACCCGACGCTGTCACCCCAGAGGTCATAGTGCAGATTGTGACAGCTGCATTAGCTCAGCAGCAGGCTCTGATCCCACAGCCACCACCACCACCACCTAATGGTCCCCGGAGTTCAACTGGCTGAAGGCAGTCAACGACCTTCGTCCCCCAGTCTACAAAGCCAGCCAGAAACCGAATACCTTAGAGAGATACATCGACGAGATGCAGAAGGCCTTCACCTCTCTGCACGTTCCAGCAGGTCGCCAGGTGGACATAGCGGCCTACTTTCTCCAGGGACCCGCGCATCGATGGTGGCAGACCGCCAGAGCTGAGCTGACTGCCCAGGCAGACTTCGGCTTCCCTGCCTTCTTAGTGGCCCTGAGAGCCAAGTTCTATCCATCCTACCTGCAGAAGAGGATGAGGAGTGAGTTCGAGCAGCTGAAGCAAGGGAGTTCCTCTGTTGCTGAATATTATAATAAATTTGTGGAGCTGCTCGATGTTATTGGAGAGGGAGCTTACGCTCCGAGGTACCTGGTGGATAAATTCCACACCGGATTGAACTTCAGGATCATGACAATGATCGGTTCCACCAGAGGGATGACCCTACAGGTATGGAGCATGATTTAGAATTTCTGGTACGCAAAGGATTCCCCACTAACATATATTGTCACCACAGGAGCTAGCGGATGATGCTAATGACTGTGAGACCACCATTGCCTACCAGGACTCTGTGTTAGGCAAGAGGAAGGGGGATGGAGAAAAAGGAAATGGAGGGAACTTTTCCCAGAATTACGAGAGGAAGGGAAAGTTCTTCAAGGGGAGGAACGAGAAGGCCATGGTCCCCTCGTATATTAATGCTGAGCCACTCCGCTCCCAGCCATTTAAGGGGAACCAACTGGGGAGAAAGTACTTCTGGAAGTGGTGCAAGAAGGACCACCCGGGCAAGGATTGTAAGGGAAACCTGGTGGATTGCAACCACTGCGGTAAGAAGGGGCACAAATCATTCGAATGCTTCCTGAACCCGGATTCCAGGAACTACAAGCCACACCGAGAACACTGCTAGAGCCCCAACTGCTACTATTACTAGAGGAGGACGATGTGGCACAGGAGGTGCTGGACCATCTACCAGCCGCCCTACCCAAAGCCATCCGCAGAGGCCGGGACAGAACTACCCCCAGAGGCCGGGCAAGGCACCGGTCCTTAACATGGTGGACCGCGTTGAGGCAGCAAGTGATGACCCGAGTTCACCTGGTGAGGACTATCTCCCTCATGAAGAGGCTTAGACCCTTACCTTCTTTACATTCCGTTGGCTAGTTCTTTTTTTTCTTTGTCAATGTAAAAAGGAAGAACTATAAACCCTTCATTTTGTTTCGTTTCTAACCTTTCATTTCCAGTTGTGAACCTTGACTTATTTATTTAATGGCAATTGTTGTTCAGCTTTCGATATTTGATTTCCTATTTTGCCATATTCCACACCCAACATCCCTTTTGAAGCCAAACCACACCCACCAGAGAAGTGTGAGGTCTTGAGACCCGGAATGATCTTACTACGAGAGTACCTGACCCAGCAGTCCAGTATGCATTGATCCTCAAGATCAGGGAGTTAGGTGTGAAGGAAAGAAATTTTTACACCCCTACCTTCAAGAATGGTCCAACCATGAAGGTGAAGATCATGTGCCTAGGTAAGAAGTGGAACCACACCACCAAAGGCTATGAAGAGGTGGAGGTGCCACCAATCCCGGAGGAACTGCAGACCATCATTAGAGCTGCAGTTAAGGCAGCACAAGAATCACTGGTGGAACGCGAGCTTTTAATTACGGTCCAAAACCGTGTTACATTACGGTTCTGGACCGTAATCTACGCGGGCGTCAATAAAGATGGCGACGTCTTTAATTACGGTTTTAAACCGTAATTAATGCCCTTTTCCGGCCCGCGTGTCATTGACTTTACATTACGGTTATTTGTAAAACCGTGATCTAAAGTCCTTTGGCGGGCGCGAACCAAAGGACTTTAGATCACGGTTTTACAAATAACCGTAATGTAAAGTCGACACTTTAGATTACGGTTCTAACAATAACCGTAATCTAAAGTGTATTTTTTTTTTTTATTATTTTTTTTTACAAATCTACACAATTGCAACAGAGACAGAATTGTAACAGATAAGCAACAGAGGGCAGAAACTGCACAATTGAACCACCTGAATCAAATACCAACAACACAAATTCATTCTAATAAAGCACCAGATCGAAAATCTGTAACATATTCAATCTGTTACACAATTGCAACAGAGATAACATCTGATAAAGCACCAGATCGAAAATCTGTTACACAATTGCAACAGAGATAACAATTGCAAATTCATTTCTGCGCACAATTGCAACAGAAATATTCAATACAACAGCTAGAATCTGTTACAGCAGCAGCTAGCATAATTCATTACAAACAGAATCAGAGCAACTAACAAAAAATCTAATCTGTTACACAATATAATCTGTTGCAGCAGCAACTAACAGAATCAGAGCAGCAACTAAAATAAAATATATGTTACAGCAGCAGCTAGCTAGTCTACCACTCCATTCTCATAAACATGGCTGCCATGCTCTCTCTGACATGCAACAAGTCGGCAGGAGCATAAGTCTTGAATCTGGCATAATGCTCTTTAATCTGCAACAAGAAAAGGAATGGAACACATAATGAGATTAAGATAAAGACACAAAAAATCTGCCGAAAGAATTAAATACAAGACAGCGTTCGTATTACCTTGTCAATATCATTCTTAAAACTTGGGAAGTACCCGCAGAACTCGTACATATACCGCATCACGTAGTACCCGCAACTCTTAGAATCCTTTTGGGTAGGGCACTAAATCACCAAAATTCACAAATGTAAAACAATTGTACAAAGATAATAGCAGCACGAATGAAATACATGAATTACCAAACCTTGATGTAATCGACGGTCAAATCACCAAACTCTCCCTGAGGGGTTTTTTTGTAACAACTGTTACATATATTAACAAAAGCGTTTAGCAAAATGAACAAGTACATTAATTTTGGTTCAAAAAACTTACAAACAATTAAATAGTAATAAAAACTTACTCTTTGATTAAGTCTTCAGTGTTGAATTCTTTCCACTGCCCTAGTGGATCTAGAACGAGCAGAGTAGCGGTGGCAGCGCAGAATATAAACAAAGCCCAGTGGTGGCTACAATGTCAAATACAAAATGAAATGAGAAATGAAGGTAACAAAGTTAGCTAATTAGTATGTAATTTTATATTAGAACTCACGTTTGGTGATACGGCATTAGAATGAATAATTTATTCTGTTGTTCAACAACATTGAAGACATGAATCATGTAGTTACAAAACCTCCCAGGGTCCCTAGTGACATTGTCGTACGATAAACGCTCCGGGCACACCGCAGTAACGCATGTCATGTCCTTCTCAACACATCTCTCAAGCAGACATCTATTATATCACATGTACTATAAAAAGTTAGCCAATGCAACTTCATAGATACTTATTCTATATGTTTTTACAGTATGAGGAAAGAACACTTACTTTAGATAAGCTTGAATAATGTTAATGTTCAGATAATCTCCACACATCATCTCTCTGATGTCCTCAAAGTTGATTGCCGTCATCATATCTTCTTCGTAGTGAAACATCGACTTTGGAAGCGTCATCATGAAGTTGTTAGTTTGAGATGACTTCACCATGATCTTGTCGTAGAGATTCATCTGCTTGGCCCCCAAAACATTAACAAGTTTTTGTGGCAGTGCGAGCTTATTTTTAGGCGCCTCAGAAGTCCTGGTGCGACCCCGGACGGGCGCTGGATTCTTACCTTTCGCACCCCGACTCACTGGATTCTTACCCTTCACACACAAACATAAAGCATAAATGTAAAGATAATTACTAATTGATTATTATAGTAACATTAAACATTTA
The DNA here is from genome assembly GCA_023374045.1 of Limonium bicolor. Classification (NCBI taxonomy): domain Eukaryota; kingdom Viridiplantae; phylum Streptophyta; class Magnoliopsida; order Caryophyllales; family Plumbaginaceae; genus Limonium; species Limonium bicolor. The sequence goes on along the minus strand of CM041776.1, from coordinate 158,694,188 downwards.
TCTAGAACATACCCTTCTGGCAGGATTCGTCGGCGCGCTGATCTCTTCTTCTCTGGGCCGGGATACGCGGCGAGGAACCTCAGGGATCTCAGGATTCGCCGGCGCGCTGGTCTCTTCTAGTCTGGGCCGGGTTACGCGGCGAGGAAGCTCAGGGATCTATAATAGATTAGATTAGACACTTAATGCTAAATAATGCATTTTATTAGATACTAAATGGTTGTCAAACAGTCTTACCTCATCGGTGACAACAATATAACATGCTGGCCAGGGCAATATGTCTCCCTTCGCTTCGATCAGCGTGCATTTGTTGTCAATCGCCATCGGAAGGTATGCATGCTCAAATCCATCAACTATCAGGTCCAAGGTCACACGCGCGTAGAATGGGGGTAGACGTACGAAACTGATGAGCGTGAGTGGACCTGATGGCAACACCGTCCCGTAGGCCGCATCTACAGGGTGCCCGTCTAATGGTATTTGGAGACGACATTTTTTTTGCTCCTTTAATAAACAGAGATAATACGTGAAATAAATAAGTGAGTCCAATCTAATACTATTTAAATAACTTTATTTTAGAAGAAAAATAGTTAAACAAAGTTAACCTGGATGTTGGCAAACGGGTACGGGTCAGCGGCCGGAGCACAACTAGACGAGGAAGACATTCGAGGAGGATCTAGCTGCTGCTGCTGAGTAGTCGCATGTGCAATCGCATTCAACGCTTCCTGCAGCCTCTCCTCGATAGCCCGGCGCTCAGCAGCATGTTTCTCGTCATTAGCTTGGCGCTCAGCAGCGAACTTACGCTCTACCATCGCCTCGACTTCAGCAGCACTCATCTGACCCTTCCTAGCAGATGGCGGGAATACGTTCTTCTGACGTACTTCTCCCCCAAATCCTCTAACACGCCCCGGGTGATCCTTCTTCCCAAGCATTTGATTCAGCGCGTCGTCTTGAGAAGGAGGAGCGTGTAAGTCCACTTCTCCTCTCTGTGCCGCATCGTACTGTCCAATTTTCAAAGAAGTTAATGACGAGATTTAAGATCAACAAACACTTGAGTATATAAGTAAATTATTCAACAGCTACTTTCAAATACTTACAATTTGGTTTGCCAGTTGTTCCATCGCAGCATTAGGAAATATCCTCTGACCTTCGCTGGTCGTTTTCTGGCGTCCCAGTATGTACATCTGCACCCTCCTCGCCTCAGAGACATCCTCGATCGGGCATTCACTTCCATCCTCGTTCCTCCGTGTCAGCAAACCAGCTTCTTTCCATCCCTCGAGGCTGCCCACATATCCCCTTCGTCCCATGGTGGGGGGTAGAGATTAGCTTCACGGTTTTGTCGTGCTTGTTCTTGTACTTGCTGTTAAGAAAGTACAACAGGAAATTAATTAGAAAATCAGGGATAAAGCATTATGAGCATTAATTAAGAAAAGAGTACACACAAACATACCCTGAACTCGGGGGTGGCGTGCCGCTCAACGAACTCCTTCCACTCCTCTTCAGTTATCATGCCATTGTATACAACATACGGCGGAGGCTCACGTGGGGGCACCCTGTTGATCCAATGCTCAACCAAGTAGTGGCGGAATGATTTAGCTTTGCCGGCCACCAAAGAAAGAACGGTCTTCTTCACTTCTTCTGGGATCTTGTACCGTTCTTGCACCTTCTTCCAGATGGTCTCCTTTACTTTTTCCGGGACTTGTTTCCATGTGTGTGGTTGATGCAGCAATGTGATCTGGCCAGAGTCCCTAGCATACTAGCGAACTCTGACCTGCTGCCCCCACCATACCTCCCATACTGGTCCCACAGAAGACTAATCTGATCCGGTTTCTGCAGTTTCAACCCACGGGTCGGACCTCTACCTCTGGGTCTCTGAGTAGCACTCGTAGAAGGTGCACTCATGGAAGGGCCAACAGCAGCAGCGGCAGATGTGGATGGGGCAACAGCAGCAGCGGCAGATGTAGATGGGACCGGTACCATTTGCTGCTCATTTTCCTCCTCCTCACGACAAAATAAATCGAACTCTTCATCAGCCATGTCCTGATCAGCCATGCCTGCAAGGATTGAAATACAATTTGAATTAAATTAAGCATTTCATAATGGTCATAAACAAGCAATAAATAAAAGAGTGTTAATTTCATATAAATTTTTATAGTAATAACTTACATACACCATTATCTCTCAACCCACATCCCTCGTTATGGTCTGATCGTATATACTCACGATGACCTGTGACCTCAGCCTCTTCCAATGAAATAGGAACAGTTGGAGGTTCATCTTCTGCATCATACTCATCCTCATCAACCACACCATCCACACCAACTATTCCTCTTCTCCCTTTAAGCACAACAGACCATCTAGGATTACAGGGATCAGTTACATAAATATCTGCTTAACCTTCGTCCCAACAACGAATGGCTCAACCGTGGGAGTAGCTCTAGACAGATCAACCAGTTTCATACCATGCTCCTCCTCACGGTAGCCATGATTGTTGTTAACCCAGTTACAGCGGAAAACACACATTTCGTAGCTGTTGTAGTCCAATACCCAGATGTCTTGTATAACACCGAAATATGATTGTTGTACCGAGACAGGACTATGACCCACGACACCGATGTCATATAAGTTTTGATAAGCTTCAAGCTCTACACCACTGTTTTGATTCGTTGACTTCTGATCCTGACGTTCTGTGAAAAAGGTGAATCCGTTGACATCGTACCCCTCATAAGAAATTACATCCAGATTTGGTCCAAATGCAACTACTTTAATCAGTTCAGGCACATTCGTGGACTGATCGGACAACACTCTCTCTTTGAACCATCGGACAAATGTCCTATTCTGCTCATTTTGTAGTCTAACGTCACTCATGTTTGGATATTGTGCTCTTAAAACACACAAGTGTTCATCAAAGTATGGTTCAACATCTTCAAGATGACTTAGCACAACTAAATGAGCTTTGTTAAGAGTGTCTATGTCAATTCTTTTCAGTTTCCTTCCAACCGTGCCAACACCCTTCAATCTGCCCTCGTGTCTAGAACGTGGAAGTCCAATGGTATCGACACCTTCTAGGTAATTGGTGCAGAAGTCTACAACTTCCTCTGTGATAGTGCCCTCTATAATACTACCCTCTGGGTGACGACGGTTCTTCATTTTCTTCTTCAGGACACCCATGTACCTTTCGAACGGATACATGTAGCGAAGGTACAAAGGACCACACATCAGAATCTCTCTTACAAGATGCACGAGGAGATGTATCATTATGTCGAAGAACGATGGAGGAAAATACATCTCCAGCTGGCACATTGTCACAATAAGATCCTTTTGTAATTTAGACAGAGTGTCCACATCAAGAACCTTAGACGAAATGGATTTGAGGAAGACACTGACGTTTGTGATTGTGTGTCTGACAGCATCCGGCAAGATCCCACGTAGTGCAATTGGCAAAAATTCTTGAAGTAGGACATGATAATCGTGAGATTTCATTCCTACTAATTTGAAATCTGTCATGGACACTAGGTTTCTTATGTTTGAGGAGTAACCTGATGGCACCTTGATGTTGTAAAGGGTACTGCATAGACTATGTTTCTCTTCTTTAGACAGAGTGTGACAGGCAGGAGGCAAGAATGTGCGTTTTCCACGTTCTTGCGGGCCAAGCTCTGTGCGTATGCCCAACTCAATTAAATCTTTTCTTCCTTTCAAATGATCCTTTGTCTTTCCTTTTATGTTCAAAAGAGTGCTAGTGACACTTTCACCCACGTTCTTCTCGACATGCATCCCATCGATACAATGTCTAACCTCCAGATGCTGCCAGTACTCTAGTTCCCAAAATATTGATTTCTTTTTCCAGACACTTTTTTCACCACTTTTGGTTGGCGGCCCGAAGTTGTTCACAATATTATCCAACTTTTTGTAAATCTCTGTACCTGTCAAAGGCTGGCGCGCCATGCTGTGATCAGTTTTCCCATCGAACTCTTTCGCCATCTTTCGATACTTATGTCCTTTTGGAAGCATTTTTCGGTGGCCCATATACACGGTTTTCCCACTATGTTTCAAGCGAATGCTACAAGTGTTTTCACCACAAATCGGACACGCCAACGCCCCCTTGATTGAATAGCCTGAAAGATTACCATAGGCGGGGAAATCATTGATTGTGCAGTACAACATGGCACGCAAATTGAAGTCCTCTTTACTGAATGAGTCGTAAACCGTAGCCCCTTCATTCCACAAGAGTTGTAGATCCTCTATCAAAGGTTGTAGGAATACGTCAATTTTGTTGCCCGGTTGCTTTGGACCAGATATTAACAAAGACAACAAGATGTGTCTTGGTTTCATGCATAACCATGGCGGTAGATTGTAAATAACCAAAAGCACAGGCCAGGTACTGTGTATGCTACTCAAAGTACCGTAAGGGTTCATCCCATCCGTGCACAAGCCTAGCCTTAGGTTTCTCGGTTCGTTACCAAACTCAGGAAATTTTACGTCTATGTTTCTCCACTGTGGTGCATCAGCGGGATGTCTTAATCTGCCATCCTTTTTCCTGTGAACTGAATGCCACCGAAGATTCTCTGCGTCTTTCTCAATGGAGAACAAACGTCTGAACCTTGGAATGATGGGCAGGTACCACAGTACCTTAGCTGGTGAACCTTTCTTACTACCGCTGATGTGAGTTTGTTGTTTCTTATACCGTGACGCTCCACATGCTGAACAGCTTTCAGCAAATTCATCCGATTTCCAAAACAGCATGCAACCATTTGGACAAGCATGAATTTTCTGGTACCCCATACCCATTGGGCACATCATTTTTTTGGCTGAGTACGTAGTCGTTGGTAAAACGTTGTCCACCGGAAGAACGTATTTCAATAGTTCCAGGAGGTCAGTGAAACTTACGTCGCTCCAGCCATGTTTCGCTTTCAAGTTGAATAGCTTGAGGACGACACTCAACTTGCTTAACTTTGTAGGGTCACACCCGGGGTACAACGGTGTTTTGGATGAATCCAACAAATTTTCATGCTTGTCTGGCGTGTTAGAGTAATGTCGTTCCACATCTTCGAGCATAGTCTCAATGTCATCATCCCAGAAATCTGGCTCAACGTTCCCTGTAACGTCTTCTGGGTCACCAGCAACTGTATCATCTCCAAGTTCTGTTTCTGTGTTTGCCTGACCATTATCCCCTTCGTCAGGCTTAATAACATCGAACGCACTCTGACCATGCCATCGGATTATGTCTTGGAAATCTTTTGTAAAACCGCGGCGGATCAGATGTTCCTTAATTGTTTCAACGCCGCGATATCTCAGATTGTTTTGGCAGTCGATACACGGACAAAATATGTATCCCTTGTCTGTAGGTTTCAGATTGTTCGCCAACACCGTGCATAACTTATCAACTCCTTCTAAAAACTTGTCGTCCAAATTTCCGCTGTAAATCCACGAACGTTCCATCTCCTTCTAGCTATTTATATGAAGGCAGCCATTTCATACCGTCACCCGTGGCAGAGTCTTTACACTTTTGTATCTTATCAACCTAAATCCATCCATGAGTATTAAATCCCACCGGTGAACGTGTTTTTAATATGTAATTTATTGAAAATTTCGGCAGCATCTCCCTACAGTTCTTCAAATGCACGATATTATGATATTAATCAATAATATATGCATTCGAAGAACAATAAAGAGATACTGCTGAAATAATCAATAAAGTACAATTAAAAACACATTCACACCCTAGGTGTGAGATTTAACAATCATGGACAGTCCCGACAGGGACTGCCGAAGATATACCTCTATTAGGTATATCTTGGGCGGATAACTATGTTTGGTAGTTTGTCAAATATTATATGTATATATGTAAATCTTACCTCTGGTAGACGATTAGCCGATGCTAAGACGGTTGAGGTCGGAAGCCAAAATAAAGTCGTAGTCCTGATGCATAAATGAAAAACGACAACATTAGAATTCATCAAAAAATCAAGGTTAAATGCTAGCTAAACCGCGGAAAAAAATCGACAGCATCTCCCCTATATTTCTAACGTCTCCAAATCAGTTTTATCAAAGTCAAATTTGCACGCACCATCTAGAACTAGTAACATACATAAACTTATCTTCTTCTACTATAAATGAAGTTTATTTATGACCTTCTCTGCAGTACTTCAGATTGAAGGACTGAAACTAGTCATTCTAGAACCATTAAAATACCGAAACTCATCTTATTCTTTCTGGTGGTTATAACAATAGCATTGTTGATTCCTGTCACAGATTGTGAATCAAACAGAGAGCATCTGGCATAGCAGATTGAGCAGTTGAAAATGAGCTATTTTCAGGAATCGGTAATATACTTGAACTTACTTTCTTTCCTGTGGCAGTTTTAAGTAGTAGCATTTTTAAAACTACACTATTATTTATTAATTGTAATACTAAATGCTAAGAATAAATAAATACAGCAGTTTACAGTTTGCTTTGCAAAATTACCGTTACTAAGCACCGAAGTGGGCAAGTAGTGTAGAAATCAGCCCACGAACTAGGTTGCAATTAACTGTGAATCTGGGCACAAATATATGAACAAAGTTAGAACTTGCAATCGAAATGCATGTATATGAACAAAGTTAGAAAAAAACGACAATCAATCGATCGCATACCCAATACGCGATAGAGAGGTCGACGGTGAGACCAGTGGTAGATGGGTGGTGACCGGCGGCGATGGGAGTGAAAAGGTGGTGGGAGCGATGGTGGCGATGGCCGTTAGCAAGGTGACGGGAGAGAGGAGGCGATTTCAGTGAGGAAGATAGCGCGAAAGAGAAGAAGAGTTACTGTAAGTACAGTGTGCAGAGTAAACGGGCAAATGTTGTAGTTAAAAGGACTTTAGATTACGGTTTACATGAAAACCGTAATGTAAAGTCACACTTTACATGACGGTTCCTAAAGAACCGTAATCTAAAGTGTAACGAAATTAAAAAATAGCGCGAAAATTATTTGGCCTATGCTGGGTTTCGAACTCAAGATCGATGGTGTTGACTCATGTACCCACGGCCATTGAGCCATGAGTCTTATTCGATCAAACAAATGTAACACATTAATATAAAGTTATTTTTAATCTAAAATAAGCTGGTAAGACGACGTCGTTCACTGTAATTTAGATTACGCGCGGCGTCGAAAAAATCAAATAATGCGGGAAATATTTGGCGTCAGGTCAAGACGACGTCGTTGACCATCAGTGGGCGGGGACTTTATATGACGGTTATTAGTAAAACCGTAATCTAAAGTCCGTTGACCGTAAAGCGCGCGTCAACACGGGACTTTAGATTACGGTTTCACAAATAACCGTCATCTAAAGTCCGTCCTAAAAAAGGCGCGCCTACCTCCGATCGATTATTACTTACGGTTAATTTAATAAACGTCATTAATTAACTCCGGCCTTCATATTAATTACGGTTTCTGTTAAAGCCGTGATTAAACCACCGTCATTAAAGGCTTCCGTTCCACCAGTGATTGGAGGATGAGCCCGTCCCAAACCTAACCTCCGACGTGTGCATCATCAACATCTATGGAAAGGAGGGTAAGCTAGGGATGCACCAAGACAAGGACGAATCGCCAGAGTCCGTCACTGTTGGGGTAAAACCTAACGGTAAATTGTGCTGGGGGTTTATCCTAACGGCAAGTGCACCGGTCGGTTATAGCAAGTTTAAATCTCGGAGTATTCCCTGAGTATCGAATCCAAGGAGGCAGCGGCTAGTTTAATTTCTACTTACACACAAAACAAATAACAGGAAATTGGGGGGTTTTTGTTGTGATGGTGAATGTCGTAAAAGAGTTCAAAAAGCAATAAACAACAGGTAAATAATTGTTTGATTTTTGTTTGTAAAGGAAATTCCGGTTTACTACTTCTCTCTAGATTGCAATTTCTTCCCCTAAGTGATTTCTGCAATATTCTGAATAAAACCCTAGAATAAGGATAACTCGTATTCGGTCTCCCGCTCCACGAATTCTAATTAGCAAAGACCGAATCCTAACTCTCGTTATGAATCCACTGTTTACTAATTGCTTTAAGCATAGTCTAGATTAATGGTCAGCTAGTGTTTTAGAGGAATTACCATCTCTATACTAACCGGTTCTTTCCCTGTAGTCAATTGATAGCCGCAGTTCTCACTTATAAGCTAACAAACCGATAGACTCAATTAATTGATCAGATTAACAAGTCTAAGAATTCATAAGGGTAAAGAACTTTATTGTACTGCAGAAAATCACAAAGGTTCAGAAATAATTATTCTAGAGATACATAGTAAACCGAAATTAAAAGCGACTACTCAGCCATAGACAAAATAACAATGCTCATATAAACAGCATAAGGATAGAGGGATTTAGCAGAAAAACTGTTTTAGAAGCCGTCGAGACGATTCTGCAGATTCCACTCTTGTCCGGCTGTCTTGGGTCGGACACAGATCCGGACGTCTCTTGTCCGGCTGTCTAGGGTCGGACGCGATCCGGACACGTTCTCCTGGTGCACGTCCAGATCCGGACGTGGGTCGGACAAGGGTAAATGAAGCACAGTGAGCAGGGTTCTGTCTGTGAGTGAGGGTGAAGGTTTACGGAGAAAGATTTGTGAATGGAGATGGATGGATTATCGCGGAAGAGAGGGTGGTATGAGAGAGAGAGAGGAAGAGAGGATTAGACTCTGAGAGTCTGGGACGATTTCAAATGAAGGCTCAAGGACTCTTTAAATAGGCTGAGGAAATAGACAGACGTTGGTGGAAGTTTGGTGTCCACTGCATTAATTGAGTGATAATTGCGCCGCCCGTCTGATAATTGCGCCGAAAGCACAATTATCAGTACGAGTGCGTTTTTATTTTTCATCGCTGTGTGACGTCCGGATTGTGTCCGGATTGTGTCCGGATCCGGACGTGACACAGAACCTCTAGATCTGAAACTCGAAACATGTCCGGATCTATGTCCGGATCCGGACGTGAGACAGCGGTTTTGGATCTGAATCTCGGAATATGTCCGGATCGCTGTCCGGATCCGGACAAGACACAGAATTTCTGTTTGGGTCACGTCCGGCTAACTTGACCCGGACACAGATCCGGACGTGAGACGTCCGGTTCTGCGTCCGGCCAGGTTGAGCCGGACACGACCAATTTTTGTGTCTCTTTTCCTGATTTGTTCCCCGTTTCTTGCGTTGTAATCCTTATGATGTAAAGTCTTCATTTCTCTGGGTTTTTCCTATATTTAGCATATAAAATACATCAGTTCTCATCAAAACATCAATCTTAGGAAAAACACATAATAAGTGGGAAACATTGCTGAATTGTTGCAAATTATAAGGTAATTAAACCCTAAAAAGCCTATATGTTTCACACTTATCAACATCCTCACACTTAAGCTGTTGCTTGTCCTCAAGCAAAGAAATAAGAATATCTCTAAAACCGTAAAATAATCTCAACATTGAACAAGTGCAGGGCGAAATCAAACAGTGATAAATGAAAGAATAATCTTGCTCTTTAGAGGTAGGTTTTCACAAACAGTGAAAGAAGAACAATTTTGTAAAAGCATAGAGAAACTAGATTGTAGAAAACAAGTTATCTTAGCTTGGGACTTTCCACCAATTTTCATTCCTCTAACCTTTGGATGACAAGGGGTGTGAAGTAATGCCTTATTCCGCAATACCTTTCAACACCACGCACTCATGATCAAAATTTAAACTGCAATCAATTTTTCGCCTGCATGAACATTCTTTTTCAAGAGATATAAAACAATTGAATTGTTGCGAATTGTAGAGTTATTCCATAACCCAGACTTTTCTCTCTATCCATGTAACGGTGTTGGGCCAACTATCCCAGATCCTGAGACCTTAGGTAGATAGGTGTTAAGGCACCCTTAAGACTTAATAACCGGATAGACGAGGCCTGCTATTGTTAGGAATTTTTTTTTTTTTTGATCAGTGGAGTACCTTGCCTTATCCTTTTCATTCCAAACATTCACTTCACTTCCAAAATCCCAAGCTAAAATAATCTGGTTTCCACAACTAGCAAATCTACCAGATTTTTGTGAAAAGAGAGTATTTTTGAATAAAATTATTTACACAACCTCATCGAGCAAAAAGATTCCTACAGTTTTCACTTGGTTTAATTCCACTCGTTGCACAGGTATTAGAGCAGCAAAAAGCAAGTGTGGCATTAAAGAAGAATTAGCATGTTTTCAGGGAAAGGTCTTTCCTTCCTCACACTTAAGAGGAGCAATGTCCTCATTGTTCATAGAAAACGCAGTGAAAAGAGCTTTCAAAACATGCTAGAATCATAATAGACGCATATGCAATAATACCCTCAATGCAAGAAAGGTGGAACATCAATAAGTAAAATTAGGAACTGAGACTCCCCTGGTGTTATAGATTGAGGAAGGTGTTCTTCCTCACACTTGAAGTTTTTCAGGGGTCGAGATATTCCTCATGAGTCACAGACAGTATGCGTGTCGTCCAGAGCAAAAGTTGCGAGTTTCTAAACGATAAACAAATGCAGTGAGAAACCTAAAAGCAAGAAAAGAGAAGCAAATAATGCACCAATACCCGAAACCGATCGAGCAGCATGTTCTATTTGAACATATTCTGGCACATAGTTGTTCTATGAGAACCATGGCATTAAAACATCCAAACATGGCAAATAATATCAATAAACAGTAGAACATTAACCTAGAAAATAATTGCAGATTTTTTTTTTTTTTTTTTTTTTTTGTGTCCGGATCAACTTGGCCGGACGCAGATCCGGACGTCTCATGTCCGGATTTGCGTCCGGCTGGAGTTAGCCGGACACGTTGAAAACGTTTTTTTTTTTTTTTTTTTTTTTTTTTTTAACCACCATTAATCTAAAACACCACATGTATAAAATGAAAATATTTCCACAAATAATTAAACAAAAATAAAACAAACACAAGAAATGCAAAAATAAAATAGCAAGAGTGTCAAGGGCTCCCTGTTCCGTGATGAAATACTGCCATGGTACTTCCTCACACTTGAGTTCAGTTTAGCATTAGAATGAAGTACCTGTAAGATTATATCTGCAAAACCAGAAGAACTCAAGTGGAGACAGGCAGGGTTTATTAAAATCGGGGAGTCGGGGCTCATGCTAAAAATTATAAAAACTCTAAGTAAAGTAAATCAATAAAGTGTAAAAAGAAAGTAGAGAGAAGATTTTTTTTACTGGTGGGCTGCCTCCCACCAAGCTGCCCGTCTTTTCGGTCTTTGGCTAGACCTTGGTGCATCAGTTTGAATAGTCAGGATCCCGGAGCCAAAGTGTTGAATGTACCATATCAACATCGCTCCCTTGGTACAACTTAAGCTGTGATCCATTAACCTTGAATGCTTCCCCTTTCTCGTTGACCACACCAATGACTCCATAAGGGGAAACATCTGTAACTGTGAATGGACCGGACCAGCGAGATTTCAGCTTTCCCGGAAATAATTTAGTCTTGAATTGAACATTAGCACTCGGTCGCCAATCTGAAACTCTCGTTTCACAAGCAATTTGTCATGCCATCTCTTAGTTCGTTCCTTGTAAATCTTGGCATTTTCGTAGGCCTCTTCTCTGAATTCATCCAGTTGACATAGCTGTAGTTTCCTTTCCTCACCGGCCTTCTGAAGATCACAATTTAGAACTTTAAGTGCCCAAAAAGATTTATGTTCCAGTTCTACCGGAAGATGACACGCCTTTCCAAAAACCACTTGTAAGGAGACATTCCCAAAGGTGTCTTATAAGCTGTCCGGTAGGCCCACAAGGCATCATCCAATTTCATAGACCAATCCTTACGGGATGAACTAACAGATTTCTGTAGAATCCACTTAATTCCCTGTTAGTTACCTCAGCTTGCCCATTAGTCTGTGGATGATAGGGTAAGGATACCTTATGTCTCACTCCATACTTTTGCAGCAAGGCTTCGAATTGCTTGTTACAAAAGTGCGATCCTCCATCACTTATATTGCCCGTGGTACCCCAAACCTAGTGAAAATGTTTTTCTTAAAAATTTCAGCACAACCTTTGTCATTAGTCGGTGCAGCCACTGCTTCAGCCCATTTGGTAACGTAATCTACAGCTACCAAAATATAGAGGTTCGAATGTGAAGAAGGAAATGGCCCCATGAAGTCAATCCCCCATAAATCAAATGGCTCAACCTCCAAGATGTAATTTAAGGGCATCTCAAGCTTACGTGAAAGGTTACCTTGGCGCTGACAGCTATCACAGGTGGAAACAAATGTATGGCAGTCTTTATGTAGTGTCTTCCAAAAGAAACCTGCCTCCAATACCTTAGCTGCTGTTTTGGCCGGCCCGAAGTGTCCACCAGCTTCCTTGAATGACAGTGGATAAGGATGTCACGAATCTCAGTCTCTGGGACACACCGACGAATAATTCCATCACCACAAACTTTGAATAAGAATGGGTCATCCCACCGGTATTGCTTAACAGTAGAGAAGAATTTCTTCCGTTGATACGACATTTCTTGTGGCAAAATCTGCTTAGCAAGGTAATTCGCAATATCGGCATACCAAGGGTCCTCCTTAAAACCAATTGCATATACTAGTTCATGAGGAAAATATTCATTAATTGGTATACCATTATCAGGAACTTGCATCCTGGATAAATGATCAGCAACTCCGTTCTGTACTCCGGGCTTATCTTTCACCTCAATGTCGAACTCCTGTAAGAGTAGGATCCATCTAATCAACCTGGGCTTAGCATCAGCTTTCTGGAACAAATACCTCAAAGCAGAGTGATCAGTATGTATGATGACTTTGCTCCCGATGATATATGGTCTGAATTTGTCACAAGCAAAAACAATGGCCAACAACTCCTTTTCTGTGGTGGCATAGTTCTTCTGAGCGTCATTGAGTGTCTTGCTGGCATAATAAACAACTCGCAGTACTTTCTCGTGCCTTTGACCAAGGACTGCTCCTACAGCAAAGTCGCTCGCATCACACATGATCTCGAAAGGTAAGGACCAATCAGGGGCAACAACTACAGGGGCAGACACCAATTTTTCCTTTATTGTGTTGAATGCGTCAAGACACACCTGTGAAAACTCAAACTTTGCATCTTTCATTAGTAAATCACACAGAGGTTTTGAGATTTTGAAAAGTCTTTATGAATCTTCTATAGAACCCTGCATGACCTAGGAAGCTTCTAACGTCTTTTACTGAGGCTGGTGGTGGTAGTTTCTCAATGACCTCAATCTTGGCTTTGTCTACCTCAATACCTTTGCTTGATATCTTGTGACCCAACACAATGCCCTCTTGTACCATGAAGTGGCACTTCTCCCAGTTTAGTACTAGATGAGTCTCTCTGCACCTGGCTAGAATTTGATCTAAATTTTCCAAGCATGAATCAAACGTTAGTCCAAACACAGAGAAATCATCCATAAATACCTCGATGCACTTCTCAAGATAATCAGAAAATATAGCAGTCATGCATCGCTGGAAGGTAGCTGGCGCATTGCACAATCCAAAAGGCATGCGTCGGTAGGCATATGTTCCATAGGGGCATGTAAACGTGGTCTTCTCCTGGTCCTCTATAGCAATAGGAATTTGAAAATAACCAGAATACCCATCCAAGAAACAATAATACTTATGCCCTGAAAGCCTTTCCAACATTTGGTCAATGAATGGAAGGGAAAATGGTCTTTCCTAGTTGCAGCATTTAGTTTCCTGTAATCAATACACACCCTATGCCCTGTAATAGTCCTTTGAGGGACTAGTTCACCTTTTTCATTGGGGATGACAGTAAATCCCCCTTTCTTTGGTACAACCTGTGTAGGACTCACCCATTCACTATCTGAAATAGCATAGATGATACCTGCATCCAAAAGTTTGATTACCTCATTCTTCACCACTTCTTTCATGTTAGGATTCAAACGTCGTTGAGGTTGAACCATTGGCTTGCAGTTTTCTTCCAAGTGAATGCGTGGGTGCAGAAATTTCCTGATATCCCCTTGATATCAGCAACAGACCATCCAATTGCTTCCTTGTTTTCTGAGTACCTGCAAAAGTTGCTCCTCCTGCGAATGTGTTAGATCTGCAGAGATAATTACAGGTAAACCAGAGGGCTCAACTAAAAAGACATATTTTAAATGTTTAGGGAGAGGTGTTTAGGTGGGTGGTTCTTTGATGGAAGGAATCAACTCCTTAGGTTCTCGCTCTAATCTCTCCTTCTCCATATGAGCACCCCTGCGAAATGGTCTACCAGCTGATAAATGGAATGCAACCTCAGCAATCTCTGGATCCTCATGAGCTCCATCAAAAGAATTAATTAAACATTTTTCTAACTCATCTAATTCAGCTGGACCAAAGATATATTCCTGCATCAAAGAATCAATAGCATCTAGACTGAAACAGGCATGCACGTCAGAAGGATGTTTAGTAACCTTGGACATGTCAAAGACTAACTGCTCATCATGCATTCTCAAAATAATCTTACCACCCTCAACATCAATGAGGGTCCTAGCTGTTCGCATGAAAGGGCGTCCAAGAATTAAGGGTACTTCCTTGTCTTCCTCCATATCTAGAATCACAAAATCAGCGGGAAAAACAAAAGTACCAACAGAAACAACCAAATCTCTAACCACACCCTTTGGAAAGATAATAGATCTATCTGCTAATTGTAAAGTAATGCGAGTAGGGTTACACTCTCCTAATCCAAGCTTAAGATACATGGATAAAGGCATCAAATTTATGCTAGCTCCCAAATCACAGAGACCCTTACCACATCGACATTACCTATTGAGCATGGAATGATTGGCAAGCCGGGATCGTCGAGCTTTGGTGGAAGTTCTTGCTAAGTACTGCAGAGACTTTTTCTGTCAACACCGTCTCCTTCTCAACTAATGACCTTCTATTTGAAAGGATGTCCTTCAAGAACTTCGCATAGATAGGCATCTGCGTCAAAGCATCTGAAAAGGGAATATTAATTGTTAGTTTTTAAAGATGCTAAGAAACTTACCAAACTGCTCGTCGAGGTCTCTTTTTTCAATCGATTTGGGAATGGCACTGGGAGCTCAGGGACCGCTCGTCGAGGTGATCTAGAAGACTGGACAACTTCGCCGGTCAGCTCACCATCTTTCTGTGCACCATTATCAACTGTAGTATTTTCTGACTCTGGTCCTCTGATGATTTCTACCTCTTTACTGAATTTTTTCTTTTTCAGCCGGAGAGTACTTCAGCCTCAGGGATCGAGGGATCAAGCTGCTTGCCACTCCTCAAAGTCACTGCTTTAGCATATTCGCGAGGATTCTTCTCTGGCTGGCTAGGTAGAGCCCCTGCAGGTCTATCAGAAAAATTTTCATTTAGCTGGGCAATCTGAGTCTCAAGATGTTTGTTGAAGGCTTTCTGCTCCAAGATGAATGTCTTGTTCTCATGATTTAGGCTCTCTTGCTGTTCGAGTTTCCTATTGGTTGACAGGATAAACTCCCGCATCATATCCTCCAAACTTGAACTCACACTAGCTGGCTGTTTCTGTGCCTGCTGGTTCTGCATTTGCTGATTTTGATGAGGTCTCTGGAAATGCTGAGTGTTCTGCTGTGGAGGCCTCTGACTGTAGTTATTTCCCTGGAACCTCTGCTGCTGATACCCTTGATTGTTTTGGTTGTTGTAGAAGTTCCCTTGCCTATTTCCCAGATAGTTTACCTCTTCATTTTGCTGAGGATTACACTGACACATATTGGAACTTCTACCACAATACTCACACTGTGGAAAAGAGTCGGTCACAACAGCTGCACTTGACTGAGGTTTCATCATTGCACACATCTTCTCAAATTGTTTAGACATGCTATCCATCCTAGCAGCTAAAAGTGTTCGAATCTACCTCATAGATCCCAGCGGTCTTTCTTGGGGGAACCTCAGTAGATGCCCTGGTGCCTCCCCACTGATTTGCCGAGTTGGAAAGAGTTTCCAACAACTCATGTATCCTTTTGATTGAAAGCTCCATAAGACTTCCTCCTGCACAAGTATCCACCAAAAGTCGGCTCTGGGGATCAAGATCTTTGTAGAAGGATTGTAGCACGACTTCCTCTCCAAGACCGTGGTGTGGTACTCTTCGAACAATTCCCTTGAATCTCTCCCAAGCCTCTGAAAGAGTCTCCCCACTGTATTGCTTGAAGTTGGTGATCTCACCTCTCATGGTCAGCATGCGAGATGGTGGGAAGTATTTGCCAGGAATGTGTTTGCTAGCTCGGTCCAGGAAGTGATACTGTTTGGAGATAGGGAGTTCAACCACTCTGCAGCCCTGTCCCTGAGTGAAAAAGGAAATAAAGTTAGCCTGGCTACCTCTTGAGAAGCTGGTGTTGAACATGCTCCAACCAGTCGCAGGAAAGAGGTGAGGTGAACATTTGGATCTTCAGTGACTGTTCCACTGAACTGCGGCGCATTGAGGACCATTGTGACATAATGGGTCTTGAATTGCCATTCGACTCCTTCCGGCAGTGCAGGGATTACTATTGGTGATGTAAGTCCCTCCACGTTCGGACGAGTGTAGTCGTTCATCCTTCTCTCTCTACTGATACCGTCCATAAGATCTTCTTCGGAGTCAAAGGTATCCCCTGGTGAGTCTTTGAGAAACACCTCTAGTTCAACTGCAACTCCAGTACTAGTCCCTGGCGACTTCTTCTCGCAAGTCGCTCTATATCAGTACAAGCTCAAATTCAGGGTTTCCTTCAGAACGAGTTTTAACCATAAACAAAAATCAGATAAAATAAAATAAAATAAAAAAAAAAAGCAAAAATTAAACTAAGCAACCGTGCCTCCCCGGCAACGGCGCCATAAACTTGTTGGGGTAAAACCTAACGGTAAATTGTGCTGGGGGTTTATCCTAACGGCAAGTGCACCGGTCGGTTATAGCAAGTTTAAATCTCGGAGTATTCCCTGAGTATCGAATCCAAGGAGGCAGCGGCTAGTTTAATTTCTACTTACACACAAAACAAATAACAGGAAATTGGGGGGTTTTTGTATGTGATGGTGAATGTCGTAAAAGAGTTCAAAAAGCAATAAACAACAGGTAAATAATTGTTTTGATTTTTGTTTGGTAAAGGAAATTCCGGTTTACTACTTCTCTCTAGATTGCAATTTCTTCCCCTAAGTGATTTCTGCAATATTCTGAATAAAACCCTAGAATAAGGATAACTCGTATTCGGTCTCCCGCTCCACGAATTCTAATTAGCAAAGACCGAATCCTAACTCTCGTTATGAATCCACTGTTTACTAATTGCTTTAAGCATAGTCTAGATTAATGGTCAGCTAGTGTTTTAGAGGAATTACCATCTCTATACTAACCGGTTCTTTCCCTGTAGTCAATTGATAGCCGCAGTTCTCACTTATAAGCTAACAAACCGATAGACTCAATTAATTGATCAGATTAACAAGTCTAAGAATTCATAAGGGTAAAGAACTTTATTGTACTGCAGAAAATCACAAAGGTTCAGAAATAATTATTCTAGAGATACATAGTAAACCGAAATTAAAAGCGACTACTCAGCCATAGACAAAATAACAATGCTCAATATAAACAGCATAAGGATAGAGGGATTTAGCAGAAAAACTGATTTTAGAAGCCGTCGAGACGATTCTGCAGATTCCACTCTTGTCCGGCTGTCTTGGGTCGGACACAGATCCGGACGTCTCTTGTCCGGCTGTCTAGGGTCGGACGCGATCCGGACACGTTCTCCTGGTGCACGTCCAGATCCGGACGTGGGTCGGACAAGGGTAAATGAAGCACAGTGAGCAGGGTTCTGTCTGTGAGTGAGGGTGAAGGTTTACGGAGAAAGATTTGTGAATGGAGATGGATGGATTATCGCGGAAGAGAGGGTGGTATGTAGAGAGGAGAGAGAGGATTAGACTCTGAGAGTCTGGGACGATTTCAATGAAGGCTCAAGACTCTTTAAATAGCTTGAGAATAGACAGACGTTGGGAGTTGGTGTCCACTGCATTTAATTGAGTGATAATTGCGCCGCCCGTCTGATAATTGCGCCGAAAGCACAATTATCAGTACGAGTGCGTTTTTATTTTTCATCGCTGTGTGACGTCCGGATTGTGTCCGGATTGTGTCCGGATCCGGACGTGACACAGAACCTCTAGATCTGAAACTCGAAACATGTCCGGATCTATCCGGATCCGGACGTGAGACAGCGGTTTTGGATCTGAATCTCGGAATATGTCCGGATCGCTGTCCGGATCCGGACAAGACACAGAATTTTTGTTTGGGTCACGTCCGGCTAACTTGACCCGGACACAGATCCGGACGTGAGACGTCCGGTTCTGCGTCCGGCCAGGTTGACCCGGACACGACCAATTTTTGTGTCTCTTTTCCTGATTTGTTCCCCGTTTGTTGCATTGTAATCCTTATGATGTAAAGTCTTCATTTCTCTGGGTTTTTCCTATATTTAGCATATAAAATACATCATTCTCATCAAAACATCAATCTTAGGAAAAACACATAATAAGTGGGAAACATTGCCTGAATTGTTGCAAATTATAAGGTAATTAAAACCCTAAAAAGCCTATATGTTCACACTTATACAATCCTCACACTTAAGCTTTTGCTTGTCCTCAACAAGCAACAAGAAATAAGATTCTCATAACCCGTAAAATAATCTCAACATTGAACAAGTGCAGGGCGAATCCAAACCTGGTGAATAAATGAAAGAATAATCTTGCTCTTTAGAGGTAGGTTTTTCACAACAGTGAAAGAAGAACAATTTTGTAAAAGCATAGAGAAAACTAGATTGTCGAAAACAAGTTATCTTAGCTTGGGACTTTCCACCCATTTTCATTCTCTAACCTTTGGATGACAAGGGGTGTGAAGTAATGCCTTATTCCGCAATACCTTTCAACACCACGCACTCATGATCAAAATTTTACAAACTGCAATCAATTTTTTCGCCTGCATGAACATTCTTTTTCAAGATATATAAACATTGAATTTTGCGAATTGTAGAGTTATTCCATAACCCAGACTTTTCTCTCTATCCATGTAACGGGTTTGGCCAACTATCCCGATCCTGAGACCTTAGGTAGATAGGTGTTAAGGCACCCTTAGACTTAATAACCGGATAGACGAGGCCTGCTATTGTTTAGGAATTTTTTTTCTTTTTTTTTTTTTCTTTGATCAGTGGAGTACCTTGCCTTATCCTTTTCATTCCAAACATTCACTTCACTTCCAAAAATCCCAAGCTAAAATATCTGGTTCCATCCACAACTAGCAATCTACAGATTTTTGTGAAAAGAGAGTATTTTTGAATAACTTATTTACACACCTCATCGGCAAAAGATTCCTACAGTTTTCACTTGGTTTAAATTCACTCATTGGCACAGGTATTAGAGCAGCAAAAGCAAGTGTGGCATTAAGAAGAATAGCTGTTTTCAGGGAAAGGTCTTTCCTTCCTCACACTTAAGAGAGCATGTCCTCATTGGTTCATAGAAAACGCAGTGAAAAAGCTTTCAAAACAATGCTAGAATCATAATAGACGCATATGCAAATAATGACCCTCAATGCAAGAAAGGTGGAACATCATAAGTAAAATTAGGAACTACTGAGACTCCCCTGGTTTATAGATTGAGGAGGTGTTTCCTCACACTTGAAGTTTTCAGGGGTCGGATATTCCTCATGATCCACAAACAGTATGCGTGTCCGTCCAGAGCAAAAGTTGCGAGTTTCTAAAACGATAAACGAATGCGTGAGAAACCTAAACACAAGAAAAGAGAAGCAAATAATCACCATACCCGAAACCGATCGAGCAGCATGTTCTATTTGAACATATTCTGGCACATATTGTTCTATGAGAACCATGGCATTAAAACATCCAAACATGGCAAAATATCAATAACAGTAGAACATTAACCTAGAAATAATTGCAGTTTTTTTTTTTTTTTTTTTTTTTTTTTTTGTGTCCGCGGATCAACTTGGCCGGACGCAGATCCGGACGTCTCATGTCCGGATTTGCGTCCGGCTGGAGTTAGCCGGACACGTTGAAAACGTTTTTTTTTTTTTTTTTTTTTTTTTTTTTGTTTTAACCACCATTAATCTAAAACACCACATGTATAAAAGAAATATTTCCACAAATAATTAAACAAATACAAACAAACAAGAAATGCAAAAATAATAGCAAGAGTCAAGGACTCCCTGTTCCGTGATGAAATATTGCCATGGTACTTCCTCACACTTTGAGTTTATTTAGCATGTAGAATGAAGTACCTGAAAGATTATATCGTGCAAAACCAGAAGAACTCAAGTGGAGACAGCAGGGTTTATTAAAATCGGGGTCGGGGCTCATGCTAAAAATTATAAAAACTCTAAGTAAGTTAAATCATAAAGTGTAAAAGAAAGTAGAGAGAAGATTTTTTTTTACTGGTGGGCTGGCCTCCCACCAAGCTGCCCCGTTTTTCGGTCTTTGGCTAGACCTTGGTGCATCATTTTGATAGTCAGGATCCCGGAGCCAAAGTGTTGAATGTACCATATCAACATCGCTCCCTTGTACAACTTAAGCTGTGGATCCATTAACCTTGAATGCTTCCCCCTTTCTCGTTGACCACACCAATGACTCCATAAGGGAAACATCTGTAACTGTGAATGGACCGGACCAGCGAGATTTCAGCTTCCCCGGAAATAATTTTAGTCTTGAATTGAACATTAGCACTCGGGGCATAATGGGGAGACATTGAACGGGAGTCTAGGAAGACGGGGGAAGGAGTGTGAATAGGGGAGGAATCCAATCTGAAACTCTCGTTTCACAAGCAATTTGTCATGCCATCTCTTAGTTCGTTCCTTGTAAATCTTGGCATTTTCGTAGGCCTCTTCTCTGAATTCATCCAGTTGACATAGCTGTAGTTTCCTTTCCTCACCGGCCTTCTGAAGATCACAATTTAGAACTTTAAGTGCCCAAAAAGATTTATGTTCCAGTTCTACCGGAAGATGACACGCCTTTCCAAAAACCAGCTTGTAAGGAGACATTCCCAAAGGTGTCTTATAAGCTGTCCGGTAGGCCCACAAGGCATCATCCAATTTCATAGACCAATCCTTACGGGATGAACTAACAGATTTCTGTAGAATCCACTTAATTTCCCTGTTAGTTACCTCAGCTTGCCCATTAGTCTGTGGATGATAGGGTAAGGATACCTTATGTCTCACTCCATACTTTTGCAGCAAGGCTTCGAATTGCTTGTTACAAAAGTGCGATCCTCCATCACTTATTATTGCCCGTGGTACCCCAAACCTAGTGAAAATGTTTTTCTTTAAAAATTTCAGCACAACCTTTGCGTCATTAGTCGGTGCAGCCACTGCTTCAGCCCATTTGGTAACGTAATCTACAGCTACCAAAATATAGAGGTTCGAATGTGAAGAAGGAAATGGCCCCATGAAGTCAATCCCCCATAAATCAAATGGCTCAACCTCCAAGATGTAATTTAAGGGCATCTCAAGCTTACGTGAAAGGTTACCTTGGCGCTGACAGCTATCACAGGTGGAAACAAATGTATGGCAGTCTTTATGTAGTGTCTTCCAAAAGAAACCTGCCTCCAATACCTTAGCTGCTGTTTTGGCCGGCCCGAAGTGTCCACCAGCTTCCCTTGAATGACAGTGGATAAGGATGTCACGAATCTCAGTCTCTGGGACACACCGACGAATAATTCCATCACCACAAACTTTGAATAAGAATGGGTCATCCCACCGGTATTGCTTAACAGTAGAGAAGAATTTCTTCCGCTGTTGATACGACATTTCTTGTGGCAAAATCTGCTTAGCAAGGTAATTCGCAATATCGGCATACCAAGGGTCCTCCTTAAAACCAATTGCATATACTAGTTCATGAGGAAAATATTCATTAATTGGTATACCATTATCAGGAACTTGCATCCTGGATAAATGATCAGCAACTCCGTTCTGTACTCCGGGCTTATCTTTCACCTCAATGTCGAACTCCTGTAAGAGTAGGATCCATCTAATCAACCTGGGCTTAGCATCAGCTTTCTGGAACAAATACCTCAAAGCAGAGTGATCAGTATGTATGATGACTTTGCTCCCGATGATATATGGTCTGAATTGTCACAAGCAAAAACAATGGCCAACAACTCCTTTTCTGTGGTGGCATAGTTCTTCTGAGCGTCATTGAGTGTCTTGCTGGCATAATAAACAACTCGCAGTACTTTCTCGTGCCTTTGACCAAGGACTGCTCCTACAGCAAAGTCGCTCGCATCACACATGATCTCGAAAGGTAAGGACCAATCAGGGGCAACAACTACAGGAGCAGACACCAATTTTTCCTTTATTGTGTTGAATGCGTCAAGACACACCTGTGAAAACTCAAACTTTGCATCTTTCATTAGTAAATCACACAGAGGTTTTGAGATTTTTGAAAAATCTTTTATGAATCTTCTATAGAACCCTGCATGACCTAGGAAGCTTCTAACGTCTTTTACTGAGGCTGGTGGTGGTAGTTTTTCAATGACCTCAATCTTGGCTTTGTCCACCTCAATACCTTTGCTTGATATCTTGTGACCCAACACAATGCCCTCTTGTACCATGAAGTGGCACTTCTCCCAGTTTAGTACTAGATGAGTCTCTCTGCACCTGGCTAGAATTTGATCTAAATTTTCCAAGCATGAATCAAACGTTAGTCCAAACACAGAGAAATCATCCATAAATACCTCGATGCACTTCTCAAGATAATCAGAAAATATAGCAGTCATGCATCGCTGGAAGGTAGCTGGCGCATTGCACAATCCAAAAGGCATGCGTCGGTAGGCATATGTTCCATAGGGGCATGTAAACGTGGTCTTCTCCTGGTCCTCTATAGCAATAGGAATTTGAAAATAACCAGAATACCCATCCAAGAAACAATAATACTTATGCCCTGAAAGCCTTTCCAACATTTGGTCAATGAATGGAAGGGGAAAATGGTCTTTCCTAGTTGCAGCATTTAGTTTCCTGTAATCAATACACACCCTATGCCCTGTAATAGTCCTTTGAGGGACTAGTTCACCTTTTTCATTGGGGATGACAGTAAATCCCCCTTTCTTTGGTACAACCTGTGTGGGACTCACCCATTCACTATCTGAAATAGCATAGATGATACCTGCATCCAAAAGTTTAATTACCTCATTCTTCACCACTTCTTTCATGTTAGGATTCAAACGTCGTTGAGGTTGAACCATTGGCTTGCAGTTTTCTTCCAAGTGAATGCGATGGGTGCAGAAATTTCCTGATATCCCCTTGATATCAGCAACAGACCATCCAATTGCTTCCTTGTTTTTCTTGAGTACCTGCAAAAGTTTCTCCTCCTGCGAATGTGTTAGATCTGCAGAGATAATTACAGGTAAACCAGAGGGCTCAACTAAAAAGACATATTTTAAATGTTTAGGGAGAGGTTTCAGCTCTAAGGTGGGTGGTTCTTTGATGGAAGGAATCAACTCCTTAGGTTCTCGCTCTAATCTCTCCTTCTCCATATGAGCACCCCTGCGAAATGGTCTACCAGCTGATAAATGGAATGCAACCTCAGCAATCTCTGGATCCTCATGAGCTCCATCAAAAGAATTAATTAAACATTTTTCTAACTCATCTAATTCAGCTGGACCAAAGATATATTCCTGCATCAAAGAATCAATAGCATCTAGACTGAAACAGGCATGCACGTCAGAAGGATGTTTAGTAACCTTGGACATGTCAAAGACTAACTGCTCATCATGCATTCTCAAAATAATCTTACCACCCTCAACATCAATGAGGGTCCTAGCTGTTCGCATGAAAGGGCGTCCAAGAATTAAGGGTACTTCCTTGTCTTCCTCCATATCTAGAATCACAAAATCAGCGGGAAAAACAAAAGTACCAACAGAAACAACCAAATCTCTAACCACACCCTTTGGAAAGATAATAGATCTATCTGCTAATTGTAAAGTAATGCGAGTAGGGTTACACTCTCCTAATCCAAGCTTAAGATACATGGATAAAGGCATCAAATTTATGCTAGCTCCCAAATCACAGAGACCCTTACCACAATCGACATTACCTATTGAGCATGGAATGATTGGCAAGCCGGGATCGTCGAGCTTTGGTGGAAGATTCTTGCTAAGTACTGCAGAGACTTTTTCTGTCAACTGCACCGTCTCCTTCTCAACTAATGACCTTCTATTTGAAAGGATGTCCTTCAAGAACTTCGCATAGATAGGCATCTGCGTCAAAGCATCTGAAAAGGGAATATTAATTGTTAGTTTTTAAAGATGCTAAGAAACTTACCAAACTGCTCGTCGAGGTCTCTCTTTTTCAATCGATTTGGGAATGGCACTGGGAGCTCAGGGACCGCTCGTCGGATGATCTAGAAGACTGGACAACTTCGCCGGTCAGCTCACCATCTTTCTGTGCACCATTATCAACTGGAGTATTTTCTGACTCTGGTCCTCTGATGATTTCTACCTCTTTACTGACAATTTTTTCTTTTTCAGCCGGAGTACTTCCAGCCTCAGGGATCGAGGGATCAAGCTGCTTGCCACTCCTCAAAGTCACTGCTTTAGCATATTCGCGAGGATTCTTCTCTGGCTGGCTAGGTAGAGCCCCTGCAGGTCTATCAGAAAAATTTTCATTTAGCTGGGCAATCTGAGTCTCAAGATGTTTGTTGAAGGCTTTCTGCTCCAAGATGAATGTCTTGTTCTCATGATTTAGGCTCTCTTGCTGTTCGAGTTTCCTATTGGTTGACAGGATAAACTCCCGCATCATATCCTCCAAACTTGAACTCACACTAGCTGGCTGTTTCTGTGCCTGCTGGTTCTGCATTTGCTGATTTTGATGAGGTCTCTGGAAATGCTGAGTGTTCTGCTGTGGAGGCCTCTGACTGTAGTTATTTCCCTGGAACCTCTGCTGCTGATACCCTTGATTGTTTTGGTTGTTGTAGAAGTTCCCTTGCCTATTTCCCAGATAGTTTACCTCTTCATTTTGCTGAGGATTACACTGACACATATTGGAACTTCTACCACAATACTCACACTGTGAAAAGAGTCGGTCACAACAGCTGCACTTGACTGAGGTTTCATCATTGCACACATCTTCTCAAATTGTTTAGACATGCTATCCATCCTAGCAGCTAAAAGAGTGTTCGAATCTACCTCATAGATCCCAGCGGTCTTTCTTGGGGGAACCTCAGTAGATGCCCTGGTGCCTCCCCACTGATTTGCCGAGTTGGAAAGAGTTTCCAACAACTCCTGTATCCTTTTGATTGGAAGCTCCATAAGACTTCCTCCTGCACAAGTATCCACCAAAAGTCGGCTCTGGGGATCAAGATCTTTGTAGAAGGATTGTAGCACGACTTCCTCTCCAAGACCGTGGTGTGGTACTCTTCGAACAATTCCCTTGAATCTCTCCCAAGCCTCTGAAAGAGTCTCCCCACTGTATTGCTTGAAGTTGGTGATCTCACCTCTCATGGTCAGCATGCGAGATGGTGGGAAGTATTTTGCCAGGAATGTGTTTGCTAGCTCGGTCCAGGAAGTGATACTGTTTGGAGATAGGGAGTTCAACCACTCTGCAGCCCTGTCCCTGAGTGAAAAAGGAAATAAAGTTAGCCTGGCTACCTCTTGAGAAGCTGGTGTTGAACATGCTCCAACCAGTCGCAGGAAAGAGGTGAGGTGAACATTTGGATCTTCAGTGACTGTTCCACTGAACTGCGGCGCATTGAGGACCATTGTGACATAATGGGTCTTGAATTGCCATTCGACTCCTTCCGGCAGTGCAGGGATTACTATTGGTGATGTAAGTCCCTCCACGTTCGGACGAGTGTAGTCGTTCATCCTTCTCTCTCTACTGATACCGTCCATAAGATTTTCTTCTTCGGAGTCAAAGGTATCCCCTGGTGAGTCCTTGAGAAACACCTCTAGTTCAACTGCAGACTCCAGTACTAGTCCCTGGCGACTTCTTCTCGCAAGTCGCTCTATATCAGGTACAAGCTCAAATTCAGGGTTTCCTTCAGAACGAGTTTTAACCATAAACAAAAATCAGATAGAATAAAATAAAATAAAATAAAAACAAAGCAAAAATTAAACTAAGCAACCGTGCCTCCCCGGCAACGGCGCCATAAACTTGTTGGGGTAAAACTAACGGTAAATTGTGCTGGGGGTTTATCCTAACGGCAAGTGCACCGGTCGGTTATAGCAAGTTTAAATCTCGGAGTATTCCCTGAGTATCGAATCCAAGGAGGCAGCGGCTAGTTTAATTTCTACTTACACACAAAACAAATAACAGGAAATTGGGGGGTTTTTGTATGTGATGGTGAATGTCGTAAAAGAGTTCAAAAAAGCAATAAACAACAGGTAAATAATTGTTTTGATTTTTGTTTGGTAAAGGAAATTCCGGTTTACTACTTCTCTCTAGATTGCAATTTCTTCCCCTAAGTGATTTCTGCAATATTCTGAATAAAACCCTAGAATAAGGATAACTCGTATTCGGTCTCCCGCTCCACGAATTCTAATTAGCAAAGACCGAATCCTAACTCTCGTTATGAATCCACTGTTTACTAATTGCTTTAAGCATAGTCTAGATTAATGGTCAGCTAGTGTTTTAGAGGTTACCATCTCTATACTAACCGGTTCTTTCCCTGTAGTCAATTGATAGCCGCAGTTCTCACTTATAAGCTAACAAACCGATAGACTCAATTAATTGATCAGATTAACAAGTCTAAGAATTCATAAGGGTAAAGAACTTTATTGTACTGCAGAAAATCACAAAGGTTCAGAAATAATTATTCTAGAGATACATAGTAAACCGAAATTAAAAGCGACTACTCAGCCATAGACAAAATAACAATGCTCAATATAAACAGCATAAGGATAGAGGGATTTAGCAGAAAAACTGATTTTAGAAGCCGTCGAGACGATTCTGCAGATTCCACTCTTGTCCGGCTGTCTTGGGTCGGACACAGATCCGGACGTCTCTTGTCCGGCTGTCTAGGGTCGGACGCGATCCGGACACGTTCTCCTGGTGCACGTCCAGATCCGGACGTGGGTCGGACAAGGGTAAATGAAGCACAGTGAGCAGGTTCTGTCTGTGAGTGAGGGTGAAGGTTTACGGAGAAAGATTTGTGAATGGAGATGGATGGATTATCGCGGAAGAGAGGGTGGTATGTAGAGAGGAGGAAGAGAGGATTAGACTCTGAGAGTCTGGGACGATTTCAAATGAAGGCTCAAGGACTCTTTAAATAGGCTGAGGAAATAGACAGACGTTGGTGGAAGTTTGGTGTCCACTGCATTAATTGAGTGTAATTGCGCCGCCCGTCTGATAATTGCGCCGAAAGCACAATTATCAGTACGAGTGCGTTTTTATTTTCATCGCTGTGTGACGTCCGGATTGTGTCCGGATTGTGTCCGGATCCGGACGTGACACAGAACCTCTAGATCTGAAACTCGAAACATGTCCGGATCTATGTCCGGATCCGGACGTGAGACAGCGGTTTTGGATCTGAATCTCGGAATATGTCCGGATCGCTGTCCGGATCCGGACAAGACACAGAATTTTTGTTTGGGTCACGTCCGGCTAACTTGACCCGGACACAGATCCGGACGTGAGACGTCCGGTTCTGCGTCCGGCCAGTTGACCCGGACACGACCAATTTTTGTGTCTCTTTTCCTGATTTGTTCCCCGTTTGTTGCATTGTAATCCTTATGATGTAAAGTCTTCATTTCTCTGGGTTTTTCCTATATTTAGCATATAAAATACATCAGTTCTCATCAAAACATCAATCTTAGGAAAAACACATAATAAGTGGGAAACATTGCCTGAATTGTTGCAAATTATAAGGTAATTAAACCCTAAAAAAGCCTATATGTTTCACACTTATCAACACCCGAGGAGTTCCAGTGGTGTCCATATCGCTTGGAGACGACACAAAGTTCCTATTTGCTGATCAAAGGAGGATGGACGACCTTGCTACCAAGATCCTCCTGAAGTCGGGTGATGTACTGATCTTTGGTGGGCAGCTAGACTCATCTACCATGGGGTGAAGAGAATCAAGCCCAACATAGCCCCCACACCCATTATTAACCAGACCCATATGAAACCGGGCCGTCTAAACCTAACCTTTAGACAGACCTAGCCTTGTACTTTACAGTTTCAACAATGTAAATTTTAAGTTGCTCATGAAGCTTTCAATAAGAATGGAAAGTATAAGAATTATATTGCTTCATTGTAGGGGTTGGAAACTCAGGGATCAGGTTGAATGTGTTGAACCAGGCTCAAGCAAAGAGCAATGTAATGGTCATCACAGGTATAAACATTAACCCTGAGTAATTACCGTGGAACGTTTACTCAGAATCTTAAAAATCTATCCTATAATTTTAGGCATGTTCCTAGTTAATGGAGTGGAAACCACAGTCCTGTTTGATTCTGGTGACTCCCACTCCTTCATCTCACAAGCGTTTCATGCTAAGATCGATGCTCCCACAGAGGATATCTATGACTGCTCAGTCTTGCTGCCTTCCAGAGAGCTGATCAAGTGTAGTAAGCAGTGCAAGAATTTGAGCATACACATCAAGGGAGCAGACTTCCTTCTGGATGTCATAGTTTTCCCTGGCATGGGGTTCGACATAATTGTGGGCATGGACACGCTACAGCGGTACCGAGGCACACTACGCTGCGCAGAGCATCGTCTCCTCCTGAAGTCAGCTATAGGGACCACAGTGTCGTACCGAATGCAACCTAAACAGCCGACTGTGAAGGTTGTATCGGCTTTATCCCTGATGAAGGAGGTGTCTAGGGGCACTACCGCCTACTACTGTTATGCCCAGGATCTGAGGATGGACCCAAGTTCTAGAGTGATGTTCCCATTGTGTCGGAGTACCCCGACGTTTTTCCAGAGGAGCTACCTGGACTACCACCATTGAGAGAGGTTGAATTCAATATCGACCTCATACCTGGCACGGGACCGATTGCTAAGGCTCTCTACCGGATGGGCCCTGCAGAGATGGTTGAGTGAAGAAGCAGCTGCAGGAGCTACTAGATAAGGGTTTCATCAGACCCAGTGTCTCACCTTGGGGTGCTCCTGTGCTTTTCGTCAAGAATAAGGACGAAAGCATGAGACTCTGCATTGACTATAGGGAGCTGAACAATGTCACGATCAAGAACAAGTACCCACTGCCCAGGATCGATGAATTGTTCGACCAGCTGAGGGGAGCTAAGGTGTTCTCCAAGATTGATCTGCGTTCTGGATATCATCAGATAGCTGTAGCTGAGTCAGATATAGAGAAGACAACCTTCCGGACCAGATACGGCCACTACGAGTTCACAGTGATGCCGTTTGGACTGACCAATGCACCTGCGAGATTCATGGATCTGATGCAGAGAGTCTTCCAAGCCCAGTTAGATAAGTCAGTAGTCATGTTCATAGATGAGCAGCATTTGAGGACAGCCTTGGAGACTCTGAGAGAGAAGAAGCTATATGCCAAGTTCAGCAAGTGTGAATTCTGGCTGGCCAAGGTGTCCTTTCTTGGACATGTGATCTCAGCTGAGGGAGTTTCAGTAGACCCAGCTAAGATTGAGGCAGTGAAGAGCTGGCATAGACCTCGCACCGTGACAGAGGTGAGGAGTTTCCTTGGGTTGGCTGGCTACTATAGACGCTTTGTGAAGGACTTCTCCAGGCTAGCCAAGCCCTTGACCTCTCTGATGAAGAAGGACAGCCCCTTTGTATGGACAGAGACTTGTGAGGTCTCCTTCCAGGCGTTTAAGGACGCCTTGACCACAGCTCCAGTATTAGTGATCCCTAAGGGGAACGAGGGATACGAGGTGTATTGTGATGCTTCAGACAGAGGGATTGGTGGGGTACTGATGCAGAATTGCAGAGTGGTAGCGTACGCTTCTCGATAGCTGAAGAAGCACGAAGAAAATTACCCCACACACGACCTTGAGCTCCTCGCCATAGTCTTTGCTTTGAAGATCTGGCGACATTACTTGTATGGAGCCATAGTATGGATTATGACAGACCATAAGAGTCTGAAGTACATCTGGACTCAGAAGGAGCTGAACCTGAGACAGCGATGATGGGTCGAGCTACTGGCTGATTATGACATCAACCTTCAGTACACTGAAGGTAAAGGGAATGTCGTGGCAGACGCTTTGAGCAGGAGAGTGTACTCACTCCTAGCTTTGACAGAGATGACCACGATAGCTGAAGAGATATACGCAGCCCAGAATAGTGATGTATACCTGCAGGGCATCAGGAAGAAGTTAGCAAATGGTATGACTGATGGTCTGAAGTATAAGTACGAGCTAGACAGCGAGGGACACCTTCGAGTCAGAGGCAGACTCTGCGTTCCTCAGGATACGACAGAACTTCAGACCAGGATTCTCTCTAAGGCTCATTCCTCTACATTATCAATACACCCTGGAGCCACCAAGATGTACAAGGGTTTTGAAGCAGTTATTCTGGTGGAGCGGGATGAAAAGGGATGTAGCAGACTTCATCTCCCGATGCCTCACCTGTCAGAAGGTGAAGTTTGAGCATCGTCGACCAGGAGGCCAGATTCAGTCATTACCAGTACTGTGCTGGAAGTTTGACGACATCAGCATGGACTTTGTGGTCGGTCTCCCTCCAGCGAGAGGCAGACTGAATTCTATTTGGGTGATAGTCGATAGGTTGACCAAGACAGCCAGGTTTATACCTATCAAGGACACATGGAAGGTGCCCAAGCTGGCTGAGGTGTTCACCACAGAGCACATCCGGTACCACGGGGTACCGAAGACGATTGTCTCCGATCATGACACACGTTTCCTCAGTAGATTTTGGCGTCAGGTGCAGGAGGCGTTTGGTACTCAGCTACGCCTTAGCACAGCCTTTCACCCTCAGACTGATGGGCAGACCGAGATGACGATTCAGACGCTAGAGGATATGCTACGAGCAGTTGCTCTGGACTATCAGGGGAGTTGGGTAGAGCGTCTACACCTGGTGGAGTTCTCCTACAATAACTCCTACCACTCATCTATCGGCATGGCACCATTCCAGGCTCTGTATGGCAGGCCGTGCCGGACCCCCTTATCATGGAGTGACCCTACCGCGGCAGTCCTGATTGGGCCCGAGTATGTTCAGACACTGCAGGATGACGTCAGAGTTATTCAGCAGCACAGTCTAGACAGAAATCCTATGGGGATCAGCGCACCAGAGAGCTCGAGTTTCAGTTAGGTGACATGGTTTTCTTACAAGTGTCTCCGATGAGAGGGATATTCAGATTTAGGATGAGGGGGAAGCTAAGCCCTAAGTATGTCAGTCCGTACAGGATTACGGAGCGAGTAGGCCCAGTTGCTTACAGACTAGAGCTACCAGCGGAGTTGGGGAAGGTACACGATGTGTTTCATGTATCTCAGTTGAAGAAGTATATGCCTGACCCTTCTCACGTACTACAGCCAGAGAGACTGGAGATAGAGCCTACACTGAGGTATGAGGAGACTCCTATTCGGATCTTGGACACGAAGGTCCAAGAAACGAGAGGCAGATCAGTTAAATTAGTGAAAGTTCTTTGGGAGCATCATGGGGTTGAGGAAGCTACTTGGGAGACTGAGGACTCCATGAGAGTGAAGTACCCACATCTATTCACATGACGTTTTCCTATCCTGCTGTGATTCACATTAGTAGCGGTACGAGGGCGTACCTTAGCTCTTTTAAGGGGGATATACTGTCATACTCCTCCTTAGTTATCTTATCCGGATTATGCCCTGTTGCATTATTAGTAGAGTGAGAGGTGTATGTATGTACGCAGTTTTACATTATGGCACGGTAGTATGTGACGTTTGATTTAGTATATCTGGTATATTTTGATTCATTTTATATTTTGATTCATTTATTTTCAGTTTGATTTGATTCTGAGTAATCTCGAGTGGAATGTTGAAATGGAAATAAAGGATTGGATTGGTATGGAATTTCTTTGGAATTATTATTGTCCCAGCACACCCGAAGCGGTGTGAGTGCCTATTAGTTGATTTTTAAACTTCAGGCGAAGTTTCTTTTAAGGGGGATATACTGATCTTATTAAACCTTAAATAAAACTATTAAAATTAAATTATATATGGAATTATGAATATTAAATTATAATGGAATCATGAATATTAAATTATTATATGGAATCATGAATATTAAATTATTATATGGAATCATGAATATTAAATTATTATATGGAATTATGAAAATTTATTTAGGGGATTTCTCCTATTTAACCCTAAAGAATACAGTTGAATATTTAATTATTATATATTGTTATATAGTATTATGAATTTAATAATAAGATTTATAAGTCAATAAATCTTGGAAAAATTTATAAACACTCCAAGTATATTATAAAGATTTTAGAAAGAGTTGGAACATTGTTCTGAAACATAAAAGTAAAATAAAATTCTAGAAACCCTAAAGCCTTTTAAGCCTTGCTAGGGTTGACTTTTTGAGAATGGTCAAACCAGCCCATGAAACCTATACCAATAAATAGGTTATGGAAAACCATGAAGATCGATAAAAAGAACGTCAAAAACGGATCATCCTAGCCAAAGTTATGATCAAATGAAGTTTATAGCCAAAATTTTGAAAAAATGCTGATGTGGCAAGTTTGCTGACTCACCCGTGCGCCTCGGGATACGCGCCCCAGCACTTAGTCAATTTTATCTCCTATATTTCCTGTAACCGATACCAGACTTTGCCCTAACTTGTGACCTTCATAACTTTCTCATCTTTTGGAATTTTTGAGTACCGTCTTCTTTGTTGTCTTCTCCTACACTTCCTCTAAACAACCATAACTCAAACTAAACCTAGTTCGTCCCAAATCAACTGGAAATTCGATCCAAAGTAGCCACCCTGCAAAACCGAAACTGCAGATTCCAGTTTTTCCTTCGATTTCAGGTAACTTCGTCTTGCCATAACTCCTTCTATTCTCAGCCAAATTTCATGTTCTTTAGCTCGTTTTGAAGAGCTCTAATCCCTCTACAACTTTCATGTTGATGACCCAATCCAATTCCCAACCTTTGGAAGAGAGAGGTGTCTAAAGTTTCGGGTTCGTCACCACATAAAATCATAGAATTTTTCCAGAAAACGCAAGGTAAACTCGTAACTTTCAGCGCCGATTTCTTTCTGTGTAGTGCACGTTAGGGTGAGTTCTTGCTATCATTGTGTAGAGTTAAGTTTCTTCTTTAGATTAAGCCCAAGAACTAGTTCTAACTCGGTCTGTACTGAAAATTATAGCGTTGCAAAGTAGGATACTCGGTCGGGTTGTAAAGGGGGAAATTTTCCAGAAACCGAAATCAAAACCTTTCGATTCGAGCAATTCCGGTAAGTTTTCTTCAAATTCCTTCAACCTTGCTAATCTATATTACATTATCGGTTAAAACCATGTTCCAATTGCATCAATTACGCATTAGGTTGAGTGAATTTGTGAGATTCGAATTCGAAACCCATATAAACCCTAACTTCGAAACCGAAATTGAAAACCGATGAATCCTGCATTATAGCTAGCGAAATTAGTATCAATGGAACCGAAATTGAATTTCGAAACAATAGAAACAAGAATCACTCAATTTCGTTCTGTGGATTAGGAGAAATTGTCGATTTAGTACTCGACATAGTTGAGTTACTCGCTGATGAACTGGGGTTTTAGGGACCGTCCGATCGGGTTCTAAAGGATTGGACGATCAAGATTAGATCGGGGTTATTAAAGAATGTTTTAAGTTTATAATATTTCAGGTTTTAACTCCAACTTGTTAAATTTAGATAATGGCCTTCCCGAATGTATTTTGACTTGAAATTTTAACCATAGATTCCTTATTAAATCTAGTTTATTTTGATGTAAATTATTATTGTTTTGGAGTTTTTAAACGTAAGTTATGATTTTTGCAAGTTACGGGGTTTCTAGAATTATTTGGTTAATTTAAAAGATATTTTTATGAAATAAAAATTTATAATATGTATAAAATGTTATAGTTACTGTATATTAAATTTGGGAATTTTTGGGCAATGGTAAATGGGTTTAAAAATTGTGTTTATGAGTTTTTCATAAGAATAACTTATAATATATGGTTTTTAATGTAACCAAAAATTAAAGTATGGTTTGTTAATAAACTTTTAAGCTGGGAAAAAATAAGGAAAACTAAATTAAAATTTTATAACAGTATGTTTATAAATGTTTTGGGTAATATCTTTTAAGAGAGGTGAAATTATTTACATATATGTATATATACTTATTTAAGTAGAAACTTATGTTAAATCAAGGAATTTATTTTTTACGTTTTATTTATTATATTATATGGGAGTTAATATTCTTAATTAAAACTAAGGAATATATTATATTATATATATATATATACACATATATAAAAAGGGAATAAAGTAGTAACTTAGAGTAGAACAGGGAGCTAATAAATTAACACTTATATTAACTAAATATTATAAGAGCTAGTAACCTAAGATATAGTAAAAGAAACACTTTTTGAAACATGCATGGAATGCAGATAAATGTTGAGGTAATAAGATAATTTAAATTCAATAAGCTACATAGGGGATGCCTTAATTTAATTCTAACACAGGGATACGTATATAAATATATATATATATTTTATAAATAAAGGAGAACACTTTATTTTATAAACCGTATATCGGTTGTGGTTATGCCTAAAAGTTATTAAACATAATGAAATACAATAAAATTTCTTAAAAATGTTATGGATAAATCTTAATACATAAAGATATATATATATATATATATTATAATACATTAAAATGGATGAAGGAAATAACATTCCTTGTGGTAGAAATAATAAGAAGAATATGTATATTAAACCTTAGGATTTTAATCGGTGTGTAATTAAATAGTCATTATTAACTTAAGGGTTTAATTACACAACATAAACGTGGTACGGTCTTGGGTTAACTCACTAAGCCCAAGTCTATGAACTCCAAAAGCCCACTTAAACAATTCAAGAGAGGTTGGGCCACTCTCAGGGCTAAATCCTAAATCATTCTAAATTAAACGAAATGGGCCTAACAAAGGATTTAATTAACAAAAACAAGCTCAAACCTTTGTGAGCGAATAATGCTAAACCTGGAACTATAAATCAGTAAGAAAAGGGATGTTTGGTTTATAGGTCCCTTAACTAATCGACACTTGGAACACATTAATTATAGGTTACTATTGGGGGAACACTCGTTCAAAGTTAATTATTGTTCTTCACATACCAGGTACGATTTCTCATACTCTGATACTTTTGCTGATTGACCTATGAGACGTTTTCGAAAAACGCTAACTG
Source organism: Limonium bicolor (assembly GCA_023374045.1). Lineage (NCBI taxonomy): Eukaryota > Viridiplantae > Streptophyta > Magnoliopsida > Caryophyllales > Plumbaginaceae > Limonium > Limonium bicolor. The sequence goes on along the minus strand of CM041776.1, from coordinate 158,658,942 downwards.
AGTTTAAGAGGAATTTCTAAAGGAAATGGTTGTGTGACTAACTCAGCTTGTGTGACTAACTGAGCCTAGAATGTGAAACTCAATTGGGTATTGGTTCCTTCAATTTGGTAGTTCCATTAGACATTGACTGCTTAGGGTTTACGCTTCTGCACTCTGTAGGACTGAGTGTTTTGGTATCGCTCTGGGTAGTTAGTGATCTAGTAGGAATTTGGAAAAGGTCAATTTTGGTAAATTCTTCTTTTGACTCTGGATATCATTTCATCTATGAGCTGGTTCTTGGTGTTTCGACGTGCGCGCGTCTTCAATGGTAACAGTGAGGGGCTGTATATCCCCTGTCCCAAAAGGGACGTAGTAGACAGTGAGGGGTTGTATATCCCCTGTCCTAAAAGGACGTACTTGGCGTTGGGGGTCATCTCTCCCAGTTGATTTATTCCACTCATGAGTTATTGGTTCTTGGATCTATCTTTTCATTCCTAGTCCTTTGTGACTATCTGAGTCTTTCTACTCCTAACGGGAATTGGGTTTAACTAAGGCATTGGATGTTCGCTAACACATGGTGTGGTTTTGTTTCACTAACTTTACCTTTCCGTTATTTATCTTTATTCTAAACTTGTTATCTTGGTTTGGTGATTTGTGAAATGCTTGTCCCTCTGTGTGGTTTAAGTGATTGTTTTCAAGCTAATATTTATTGAAGAGTTGTATTATAAGTTTGTTTTTGGAGGATCGTACCAGTTCCATTCCAGGGAAATGACCCACCCCTCTCGGGTGGGCTGCTTGGTTAATCTTGCAGGTACGAGTTACTTTACAGGTGGCCACGAAGAGAACGAGTGATTGGGATGGGATTAGGTGTTGAGGAGAGTTTATGTGTTTTATTTCTGTTTTATTTTTTAAGTTTTCTCGAGGTTCAGGCCGTGACAATTGTAATCTTTAAGTTGTAATTGGTGAGGTTTGGTGCCGGGTGTTTGGAACCCGATGGTTTTTACGCCTTTAGTATTTTATTTCGACTATAAATATGTTAAATAGGGGCGTTACAATATTGTACAACAAAACATCATCCTTTTAGATCAAGTCTGTCTCTAAGCCAAATCCTCCATCCAAAAAACAAGCCCCTCCAAAAACATCATCCACTCCTGACACAGCAACTCTCACTGAACGGGTAACTGCGATCGAGAACAACCTCACCACTCTATCAACAAGGATTGATATGCTCATCGACGTCCTCAACAACAACCACAAGCAGACGATGATATCTTTGCAAGAGGAGTCCAGAAACTGGCGGAGGAGTTCAGGGAGACTTTTGATGAAACCCTAGCAGTGGCGAAAGCGATGGATGATGCTGAGGCTTCGGGGGAAGATGGAGCATGGGATGCGGACACAGGAATGGATCGAGGAGATGACTAACCCTTTACCCCACCCCCTATAACCCCTAGGTTGACTGAATTTTTGAATACTCTTTAATTGCGCTGGTGGATTGTTTTTGTGACTTTTTGGATTATGTGTTTTTGGATACTGTTTTTTGCGTTTCCCCTGATGTTGGCAAACGGGGGAAGCGGTGTATCCCGTGGCTGGTTTATGCGGGTGACTATGTGTCGACGCTGAGTGCCTCTGAAGGCCTCATCTTGTTTCGGATTGGTTTTATTTCTGTTAAGTAGTATTTGAAGTAGTTTCGTACTATAGTTACTCTATGCTCTTATCAACTACATTAGCTTAAGGGGGAATATTTGTTTAAGGAGGAACAAACAGTGAGTTGTTGTCCCGAGTTAGTTGCTCTACTACCTTGCTATCTGTTCTTTTTGCAGGTACATTCATTAAAAACTTCAAAGTCCACGCCAGATACACTGCGTTTGCCATCATCAGCAAAAAGGGGGAATTTTGTTGGAGACTTAGTTTTGCAGATGATTGCCTCTTCAGGCAAAGTAGCTCTGCAGAAAGACTTGGCGTCGTAACTCACCAGCTCGAGTACCTCTGCAGCAAGACCTGTTCACCTGTCTCTGATCAACCAAGGCACGACAGTATCGAGTGGCTACGAAAATCTCGGAGAAGTGGAAGTTTGCACAACATGTGATCGTGAAGCAACAAGTAACTCCGATACTTGCACATCCAAAGTTAAGTAGCCGCTACGTGAAGACACCTCCGAAGTTTTAGGAAACTGTTTAGTATATAAACATATGATTGTAACTAATTTGAGTGTGCATTCTAGACTATTCTGAGAGAGAAAAACCCGTTTGAGAGATCTTAGTGAGATATTGTCAATTAGCTTAGGTATTTATTACCTAGAGAGCACACATAGAACACTCCCATTTACTCCTTGTTATGCATTGATCAAAGCCGAGAGTAGAGCGAGTGTTGGATGAGACAGAATACTTCTGTCGAATCCCAAGATAGGAAGCTAGGTTGTAATTCACATTGAATTTCAATACAAGCATAATCCTATCTTGTTAAGTTTAAACAAAAGCATCCGCGTTATTATTTACTGCACACAATTATTCTTCAAGCAGAGTTGGTCTGAGACTAACACCTCATACCTACTCGGTCAGCACCCCGATCCCTTCAACATGGCTCTTAGGCCCATAAATGACTTAAACTTAAACATTGAATTTCCCACATATAAAAGCTTTCAACCTGTAAATACACACAACAATGCTCCCATAGCAATATAAGTGTCCTCATAACTCACCTTATACTTATCTTACTATCTCATTTCCATTGGCTCCTTAGTCACAAATTCACAAGCTTGTTCATATTCTTTTCCTAGGTTATACAACCCATTACATAATGTAAGCTTTAAGCTACATTTAGTACTTATCTAAATCTCATCCCTTAAAAGCTTAAACCACCATTAGGCAAGCAACTTACCTTATTTTTCTCAAGCTTCTCTTACTTTCCTCCTTTGGTTTTCTTGATTGAATTTCGGCAAGGACCTTTAGTTCCCTTTAAAAACTTCTAATCAACATTCAAATAAGATAATGAGTGCTAAGGATTACACCTAGACTCATGGAATTTACTCTTAGGTTAAAAAGAGGGCTTTAAGGCATTTTAAATGGATGATTACCTTGGAGTCTAAAGGTAGACTTTTTCAATGAATCAAAGAGGACCTCCACTAGCCCTTGGTGATTGAAACAAGCTAGTTCAAGGAGTAAAACAAAGCCCCCATGAGAAAGAAATTTTTGGACATGAAGAAAATGAAGGAAAGTTGATTTTCTTTCACTTTCATTACCTTGGATGAATGGAGAACCAAAAGAGCTCTTCAAACTTGATTTTCCTCCTTCAATGGAGATTTCTCATGGCACCAAAATGGATCTTTAAAGGATTTGAAAAGATAGGAATGAATGCCTTGCTCCAACTAAGAATAATCTAAGCTTAGTTTTTCATTTGGAGCAATATTGTGTATTTGGTGAGCAAATGAAGTTGGAGGGGTATGGAGGATGCAACTCACGGTTTTGAAGCATGGATGAAGAAGAAAAATCGGTGGAAGAAGAAATGAAGAAAGAAGAGGAGAGAGTTAAGCTAATATGAGATATTTTCCTTAAAAGGTGAATAGTTACCTTACTTTATTTCCCTCTTCTTTTCCAACTTAGCTGGCATGTTATGGTGACTCATAACCTTCAAAAACCGTCCCCCTCTCATAATGGAGATATTTATGGCCTATCTTGACCAATTAATTAAGCAAGTTGACTAAAGGCTAATTTGGGCACTATTTGGTTACTATTCACAGTTAGTGCACATATTTGTGAAATTTTTGGTTTCCCATTGATTTAGACTTCCTAATGTGATACTAATTAGTACACATGTTGATTAAGGTGTAATAATGGGCATTTAGCCACTCAAAACCTTCTTCTAAGACAATTTTTCAAAAATGTGCTTTAAGAGTCCTTAAAGCACAATTTGTGTTTAAGCTTGTTTTTGAGCTTGGTTTTCTTTGGTAATTGATTTAACATGTCGATTATCATGTTAATAAGGTCTTAGAATGATATTTTGGTGCTAATCAAAGTTACTCAAAGCTTAGAGCATATTTTTGCTTAAATTGCCCTTATGGCATTTTCTTGTGTTTTCTTTGGTTTAGATTGCCTACCAATCTTCCTAAGGCATGTTTTAGCCTTATTATATCATAATTTTATGTTTACTTATCATACTTAGGTTTGGGGTATTTCAGATAATGACGCGGAAGCTTTTGTTTAAAATTGACGAGATAGGATTCTGCTTGTATTGAAATTCAATGTGAATTACAACCTAGCTTCCTATCGTGGGATTCGATAGAATTATTACGACTCATCCAACACTTGCTCTACTCTCGGCTTTGATCAATGCGTAACAAGGAGTAAAGGGGAGTGTTCTATGTGTGCTCTCTAGGTAATATACCTAAGCTAATTAACTAAATCTCACTAAGATCTCTCGAAATGCTTTCTCTCTAAAACAATCCTTTTCTCTCTCAGCTTAACGCTGCATATGAAATCCGCATACCCCGTGTACTAGCGAGGGTACGCCGACTATTTAGTCAAATACATGCGGTCCATTTTACTTGTACATACATACATGCATTTATACACAATATTACAATACATCATAAAGCATACATACATTCATTTCAGTACATACAAGGAAGACATTACAAGTCAACCATTCACACTTACCATTACGGAGATACGCTTCTCTAATACATAATACTTGTCAGCTTCTTTACCCACCCGGGTTAATCGGGCGCACATTACTCATTTACTCAAGGTCAATGGCTTACAATAACCAAGACCGTTACTCATACAATTACTTTACTTACTTACTTACTCAAGTCAAGTTGGTATGACCTCCGGGCAGGGACTACTATATACCACCACCGGGCTTTGGGGTGGCTCACCTGTTATAACCCAAAGTTCGTTGCATTTTATTATGTTTGATGTAATTCTAGGTTGGCTTATGTTACGTAGGACATGGGAGTCCTTTTTAAATAAGCGGAGGGACAAGGTGGACTTTTCCCTTCTAATGAATTTTGGTAAGTATTAATTAACTCTTTAGTTAATTAATCCTCACACTCTACACCACGATCAGATCGTTCGCTCATTTGACAGTTTCCCAGCCTTGCTTCTCTCTCTTTTCTCTCTCAAGCGCCGTTCATCTTCTCGTTCAGTCAAGACTCCGTTGACGTTGTGTCTACTGTCAGAGTTCAACTGCGGATTGGCCATTCTCTGTGGATTCCTGGGTTCTTCGAGGTAGGGTTGTCAGATTGCTCTCTCTTTGATTCCTCGGTTCCTGAGTTTTCCCGTTCTGATTGCCCTCTGCAATTTAAATTGTGATTCAGCGTTGGCTCTTGCGTTTCTATCAATTCTCTTCTGCGATTGGCTTCGTCTGAGGATTTTGTCGTCAGAATTCAGGTGAGGATTGTGTGCAGTTTTTGGATTGCAATTCCGGTTTCAGGGTTTGAGTTCCGTTTTCTGAATTGTGAGTTTCTACAATTGTGATTTATTCAGTGATTTGGGAATTGCATTTCCGGTCTGCGTTTGGGTATCTGCTGGATTCGAGCTCTGCTGTTCAGATTGTGTTTCGTCTGTTGTTAATTTGAGGCAGGTGGCTTATGGATTCAGCTTGTGTGTTCGGCCTTGGGGAGTTTCGTTCCGATTCTGCATTTGATTGCGTTCTGTCTTGGTATGGTGATTGCAACTGTCTGTTTGACGACGTTTTAATGCCACAAACCCCCAAGGTTGTTTTCTACAAATGTATGATATTTGACATTGTTTTAATGTTCTGATTGTGCAAAAATTGCCTCTGTTCTCTGTGTTTTTTTCGGCGTGTCCGAACTTCTGTCCGACCGTTGAAGTTCGGACATGCCCTTCTGCGCTTTAATTCTCTGAAGTTTTCACTGTGTCCGAACTTCTGTCCGAGCTTTGAGTTCGGACACAGCCTTCTGCATTCTCTGTTTTTGGCTTCGACTTGTGTCCGAACGTTGATGTCCGGACACAAGTTCGGACTTTGCGCGTGTCTGATTTCCGAAGAACGTCCGAACATCTGTCCGACCTTTGATGTTCGGACACCTCTGTCTCTTCTTCTGTTTTAATGTTCGACCTGTGTCCGAACTTCGTAGTTCGGACACATGTTCGGACATCTGTCTGATTTCGACTTCTGAGTCTCGACTTGTGTCCGAACATTGATGTCCGGACACAAGTTCGGACATGGTACTGTTTTGACCATAACTTGCTCGTTTGAGCTCTGTTTTGACTTCCGTTTGCGGGGTTGGATTCCCCTTCTGATTTCCAAGCCATCTATGTGCTTTCTGGTGCCTTTGGTGCGCATATGCTTATCTGTATTTAAGCTTCTGTTTTGGGACCTAGTTATCTCTGTGTCTGAGCCTTTGGATGGCTGGTTTCGCTGTCTCGTAGCGCGCTATGTAGGATCCTTCTGTTCACGGGTGATGTTCCCCGTTCTGTCCACGGTGTTTACACCTGTTCTGTTTACGAGTGAGGTTTCCTCGTTCTGTTCACGAGCTGGTTGCTCGTTTGTCTGTATGCTGCGATCGCTAGTGTCCCACTCTATTTTCTGCTTCTTCTGCTTCTGACTCTGTTTAGTCCTCTATTGTATGGACTTCTGTTCTGTTTTCTGACATGCTTATGGGTTCCTTTGACTCCTTCTGATTTGCTAACATTCTATAAATGTTTTGAGCATGCTGGTTGATGAAGTTTGTCATCTACTGGGCTAGTTGTGTGCTCATTCCCCTACTTTATCTAACATTGCAGATTGATCAGCGAGGATCACTTTGCAGCTCTGGAGTTTAGTTTGTTTTGTTATTTAGATTCTTTTGGAGACTTTGTATTTGAATTTGAGCCTTTGGGCCTCTTCAGTTAGCTCTGCTTTTGATATTCGTTTTGGTGGGTTCTGTTATACTTTGGGATGTTACGACATCATTTTGGTTTATACTTTATTCAAGTATTCGTTTGGGCCTTATTTGATTATCTGTTTAAGTCTGTTTATTAGAGCCTTGCGTTATTATGTAATAATACGCGGCGTGTAATACCCCTAACTCCTAGGCCAGTGTTTGGGGTGTTACATTTAGTGGTATCAGAGCTCTGGGTTCTAATCTGCTGGGATTTTAAGTTAACTCCTGCTGTTGGACTTTCAGAATGCCGCCAAGAAGAGCAACGAACCCTCCAGGAAATGTGGCTGATGCTGTTCAGCAGTTCATGACGCAGCTCATGTAGACCATGGCTGCAGGGGGTGGTCCAGCTGGAGGAGGACCAGCTGGCGGAGCAGGCCCAGCTGGGGCGGATGCTGGAGGGAGAAATGTGAAGGCGCTTCAGGAGTTCATGAAGCTGAAGCCGCCATCGTTCGATGGGGCAGGAGACCCCAGGAGGCCAGTGACTGGCTGTCAGAGGTGGAGGATTTGCTGCGTGTGATGGGCTCTGAGGAGGAGCAGAAGGTCGACTTTGCTACTTTCCTTTTAAGGCCGAAGCCAAGGAGTGGTGGAGGTCAGTGATGGGCAGATTCCCACAGCCTTGGACGTGGGAGCAGTTCACTGGGGAGTTCAACAAACAGTTCTACCGATGTGTTTAAGGACCAGCGCATTTGGAGTATAACCGACTACGCCAGGGTCGGGATATGAGTGTGAGGAGTACGTTGTAAGTTCATCAGCCTGTCGAAGTTTGCACCTGAGCCTGACGAGCATAGGAAGGCCAGGAAGTTTGAGAGTGGCCTGAGGCCTGATATCCGTTCTGCTGTGACGCCTCTGCGTCACAAGACCTTCAGGGACGTAGCTGATGTCGCCTGTTGGTAGAGGCTGACTTGAGAGGTCGCCATCTGGAGGGAAGGACCAGAAGAGGAAGCAGAGGTCCGACGAGAGCGACAGGAGGGATCAGTCTGCTTCTCAGAAGAAGCAGTCTACTGGAGACCGAGCTGGAGACCGCTCTGGGGACCGTTCGCGAGATAGAGGTGGTTCGTCTTCGTCAGCTCCCGCTCTGAAGTGCCAGGTTGTGGCAAGTTTCACAGAGGTCAGGACTGCTACAGAAGTGGAGCCTGCTTCAAGTGTGGATCCATGGGGCATAGGATAGCTGACTGCCCTCAGGCCGAGAGGAGCAGGGGTAGCTCTGGAGGTAGAGCTGGTGAGTCTACTTCAGGGTCCAGAGATCGAGACCGGGCTGAGCAGAAGAAGCCCCAGGCCAGGCCAGAGTGTACGCGATGGCTGGAGAGAGAGACCGATCGACTGACAGAGTTGTCACAGGTATTCTCCAGCTGTCTTCTTTCTGTTTTCTGCTTGTTTGACTCTGGAGCCACCCACTCTTTTTTTCTGCTGAGTTAGTGGGTGAGCTCGGTTTGCCTGTTGTGCCTCTGGGTGTTGAGCTGAGTGTGCATAGTCCATTAGTTAGAGACTCTTCTATGCTTTTGAACTCTGTTTGTAAAGATAGTCCTGTGTTAGTCAGAGATAGGACTCTGTGTGCTAACCTCATCCCGATGGAGATGACTACTTTTGATGTGATTTTGGGCATGGATTGGCTTGCTGCGCACCATGCCCACATTGATTGTGCTGCTTCGAGAGTGACCTTTGAGGAGCCGGGTCAGCCCCGCCTAGTTGTAGCAGGGAATGGACTCCCGTGCTCGCCGCCAGTGATTTCAGCCATGCAGGCGTTTCGTTTTCTGAGGAAAGGATGCTAGGGATATCTGTGCTACCTCCCTGAGGTTCGCAAGGATGCGAAGTTGGAGGAGATTCCAGTAGTCAGAGACTTCCCAGATATGTTCAGGATGATGTACCTGGGCTTCCCCTGTCAGAGAGGTGGAGTTCTCGATCGAGCTCGCACCTGAGACTCAGCCGATTTCTAAGGCCCCATACCGCATGGCGCCTGCTGAGCTTAAGGAGTTGAAGGTTCAGTTGCAGGAGTTGTTGGACAAGGGCTTCATCGCCCTAGTGTGTCGCCTTGGGGAGCGCCGGTGTTATTTGTTAAGAGAAGGACGGTAGCATGCGCTTGTGCATTGACTACAGGGAGCTCAACAAGGTTACCATTAAGAATAGGTATCCTCTCCCGCGCATTGATGACTTGTTCGACCAGTTAGCAGGAGCTAAGGTGTTTTCAAAGATGATCTGAGGTCCGGTTAGCATCAGTTGAGGATTAAGGCAGACGATGTGCCTAGTCCGCCTTCAGGACTCGTTATGACATTACGAGTTCCTAGTGATGCCATTCGGTCTGACGAATGCGCCTTCTGTATTATGGACATGATGAACCGGGTGTTCAAGCCCTTTCTGGATCAGTTCGTTGTGGTATTTATAGATGACATCTTGGTGTACTCCAAGAGTGCTGAGGAGCACGAGGAGCATTTGAGGACCGTTCTCCAGACTCTGAGGGAGAAGGAGCTATACACGAAGTTGAAGAAGTGTGAGTTCTGGCTGGATCAGGTGGTATTCTTGGGACATGTGGTCTGTAAGGATGGTATCTCCGTGGATCCGGAGAAGATTAGGGCTATTACTGAGTGGGCCAGGCCTACTAATGTTGGAGAGATTCGTAGCTTCCTTGGACTAGCGGGCTACTATCGTAAGTTTGTGGAGGGCTTCTCCAAGCTAGTGATCCCTTTGACTCGTCTGCTGCAGAAGGATGTGAAGTTCGAGTGGAGTGAGGCATGTGAGCTGTGTTTTCAGGAGCTACAGAGAGGTTGACGTCTGTGCCGATTCTGACCCTTCCAGAGGGTAATGAGGGTCTGGAGGTTTTCTGTGATGCGTCCCATAAGGGACTTGGGTGTGTGCTGATGCAGCATGGGAAGGTAGTAGCATATGGCTCTCGTCAGTTGAAGCCATATGAGAAGAACTATCGACCACGCCTGGAGTTACCTGGAGTTAGCTGTTGTGTTTGCCTTGAAGATTTGGAGGCACTATCTGTATGGAGCTGCGTGCAAGGTGTATACGGACCACAAGAGCCTTAAGTATCTGTTCACTCAGAAGGAGTTGAAGTTGAGGCAGAGGAGGTGGCTGGAGTTGCTGCACGATTACGAGAGATCCTCTACCATCCTGGTAGGGCGAATGTGGTTGCTGATGCGCTCAGTAGGAGGGGTCCGTCTGGGACCGTTTGTGCTTTGTCTGGTGTGCAGAGATCTGCTCTCGAGTTGCAGCGTATGGGTATCTGGGTCGTTCCCAGAGAGGTCAGGGATGTTGGCAGCGTTGCAGGTTCAGCCTACCTTGATCGACCGGATCAAGGCCAGTCAGGAGCACGATGTCTGTTGTGTAAGATCAGAGAGAGTTTGTCTGTGTGGTCAGAGTCCGAGTTCAGAGTTTCAGAGGATGGTTGTCTGAGATTCAGAGACCGTGTCTGTGTGCCTGTAGATGACGCCTTGAGGCGGGAGATTATGCAGGAGGCTCATGGAGCTCCATACTCGGTACACCCAGGAGGTGTGAAGATGTACCGGGACCTACGTGAGACATTCTGGTGGAGTAACATGAAGAGGGACATTTCTGATTTTGTATCCAGATGTCGGACCTGTCAGCAGGTCAAAGCTGAGCATCAGAGACCAGCTGGTTTGCTTCAGCCTCTTCCCGTTCCGGAGTGGAAGTGGGAGAGCGTCGGTATGGACTTCGTCATGGGGCTGCCTAAGACTCCGAGGGGTTTTGATGCAGTTTGGGTTATCGTGGACCGGCTCACGAAGAGCGCTCACTTCTTGCCTGTCAGAAAGACCTTCAGTTTGCATCGCTTGGCTCAGTTGTACGTGGATGAGATAGTGCGTCTGCACGGAGTTCCAGCTTCGATTGTGTCTGACAGAGATCCGGTTTCGTGTCCAGATTCTGGCAGAGTTTGCACCAGGCTATGGGGACGAAGTTGTCTTTCAGTTCAGCTTATCATCCTCAGTCGATGGTCAGACAGAGAGGACGAATCAGGTCCTTGAGGACATGCTCAGAGCATGTGTTGGACTTCGGGGGCAGCTGGGATCAGCACGTTGCATTGATCGAGTTCGCTTATAATAATAGTTTTCAGACCAGTATCGGGATGGCTCCGTTTGAGGCGTTGTATGGCAGGAGATGCAGGTCACCTATCTGTTGGGACGACCTGAAGGAGAGAGCCGTGATTGGTCCAGACTTGGTTCAGGATGCTGTGGGCAAGATTCAGTCTATCAGAGAGCGCTTGCTTATGGCTCAGAGTCGTCAGAAGAGTTACGCCGATCAGAGGAGACGACCTCTAGAGTTTGAGGTGGGCGACCATGTGTATCTGAAGGTTTCTCCAGTTCGAGGAGTTGTCCGGTTTGGGAAGAGAGGCAAGCTTAGCCCTCGCTTCGTGGGTCCTTTTGAGATCCTGGAGAGGATCGGACCGGTTGCCTACCGTCTAGCTTTGCCACCGTCGTTGGCTGGTGTTCACTGTGTGTTCCATGTGTCTATGCTGAGGAAGTATATTCCGGACCCGTCTCATGTGATTGACTTCAGTCCGCTTCAGTTGAGGGAGGACTTCACGTTCGAGGCAGTTCCTTCGAGGATTTTAGCGCGGGATGTCCGCAAGCTCAGAAGTAAGACCATGCCCTTGGTGAAGGTGCAGTGGTCGGGTCAGTCAGAGGAAGAGGCGACCTGGGAGGTCAAAAGCGAAGTGCGTTCTAAGTTCCCCGCCCTTTTCAGCAGTAGGTATGTTTTAATTTTGAGGACGAAATTCTTTTAAGGGGGAGGTGATGTTATAACCCAAAGTTCGTTGCATTTTATTTCGTTTGATGTAATTCTAGGTTGGCTTATGTTACGTAGGACATGGGAGTCCTTTTTAAATAAGCGGAGGGACAAGGTGGACTCTTCCCTTCTAATGAATTTTGGTAAGTATTAATTAACTCTTTAGTTAATTAATCCTCACACTCTACACCACGATCAGATCGTTCTCTCATTTGACAGTTTCCCAGCCTTGCTTTTCTCTCTTTTCTCTCTCAAGCGCCGTTCATCTTCTCGTTCAGTCAAGACTCCATTGACGTTGTGTCTGCTGTCAGAGTTCAACTGCGGATTGGCCATTCTCTGTGGATTCCTGGGTTCTTCGAGGTAGGGTTGTCAGATTGCTCTCTCTTTGATTCTTCGGATCCTGAGTTTTCCCGTTCTGATTGCCCTCTACAATTTAAATTGTGATTCAGCGTTGGCTCTTGCGTTTCTATCAATTCTCTTCTGCGATTGGCTTCGTCTGAGGATTTCGTCGTCAGAATTCAGGTGAGGATTGTGTGCAGTTTTTGGATTGCAATTCCGGTTTCAGGGTTTGAGTTCCGTTTTCTGAATTGTGAGTTTCTACAATTGTGATTTATTCAGTGATTTGTGAAATACCCCAAACCTTGATATGTGGTTTAAATATCAAATTATGGTATGTAAAGGCTAAAAAGTGCCTTAGAAACATCAGTGAACAATCTAAACAATAATAAATGCAATAAAGCATTAAGACACAGTTTGAGCAAAAACATGCTCTAAGCTATGAGTGAACTTGGTTAGGACCCAAAGAGCCTACCAAGACTTGATAACATTTAATTATGATTTAATGAGGCTAAATAAGTCCTTAGGAAACTTTGGTAGACAATGAAACCAAACAAAACACAAGGTAATACCTTAAAGTCAATAAGAGCAAAAATGTGCTCTAAGCTTGGGATAAAGTTGTATAAGACCTAATGGTCATACTTATATCTTATAAATATGTTAATGAACATATTAAATCAATTACCAAAGAAAACCAAGCTTGAAAACAAGTTAAAACACAAAATGTGCTTTAAGGAGTCTTAAAGCACGTTTTTGAAAAATTGTCTTGTAAATGAGTTTTGAATGGCTAAATGTCCATCATTACTCTTTAATTAACATGTGTACTATATAGTATCACATTTGGGTGGCCATATTAGTGGGAAATCAAAAATTTCACTTCTATGTGCCTTAGTTTGTGAATAGTAATTTTTATAAACTAGTTTGTAACATATAATGTTATAAGTGATTAAGTTGGTCAACAAAGACCAAAACACCCTTCTATTAAAATGGGGGCCGGTTTTTCAAGGTGTGACTCACCACATTTGAACAAAATAATTAAGTTAAGTAATGACAAAGCAAAGAACTATTTGCTTTTAGCTTAAATATCTCCAAAAGTAAGTTATCTTCATTCTCCTTTCGTTCCTTCATTTCCCACGGTTCCAAAAACACCAACACAACATCTCTTCATTCTCTCTCGGTAATACCACTACCTCCATGAGAACTCAAGCTTTGAACTCTTGCCAAATCTTGCTCTCTTGTCAAATCAAAAAAAAAAAAAACGCCACCATTTCTTAGTTAAGCCAAGCTCTACAATCTTGTCTCTTCAAAACTTCAAACCCTCCATTTCGGTGCCAAGAGAGACCACCATGGGAGGAGCTTGAGCTCATCTTTTCACATATTCTTGTTCTCCTTGCTTCAAGGTAAGGAAACTCAAAGAAAAATCAAGTTTCCTCCATGTTACATGTTGTCCGAAAATTCACCTCACAATGGTGTTTATCTTGCTTGTTTTAGCTTCATTTGAATCTTCCAAGGGCTAGGAGGAGCCCTCTTGATACCTATTCAAGTTCTCTTCCAATTCCAAGGTAAAACAATTACCTTAATGTGTTAAAACAATATGTGTAACTAGGGTTTACAATGAGGAGAAGCATAATGCTTGAATACTCATTCTATTGTTTGTATAATGTTTAATAGTTGAAAAGGGATCAAGTACCCCACCAGTTTTACAAGGAACAAGAAAGAAATTTGTGAGGAAAAAGAGGTAAACAAACTATCTCAATGTAGTTTAAATGCCTTAGAAAAATGAGCTTATGATTTGCTTATAAAATACCTAAGGAGCCAATGGCAAGTGACCTAGTAAAATGCTCTCAAGGAGTTTATTAAAGGATATGTATTGTTGGGTATTTGCAGGTCAAAGGCATTATTATGTGGGAAATTCAGTGTTAAGGTTTATGCAATTTAAGGGCCTAAGAGCCATGCATTTAAGGGCCTAAGTGCCAAGCAATTTAAGTTATGCACTATATTGTGATGTAGTGCTTGATGTGTGAAGTTTGTGTATAAGAATGTGTTTGATGGATTTTAGGTGTTTTGAATGAAATAAGGTAAAAAAAGTGTTTGGATGTGAGTATATACTAGAGAAGCTATGGCCAAATTTGGGAAATGTGTAAGAAGTTCTAAGTGTTTTAAGTGAGTGTTGGTGAACTAGGAAGTGTTAAAGGTGAATGAATGTTTACTTGAGAAGAAAACATGTATAAGGTGATTTAGATTGATGCAAGGATTTAGGTGTTGTCTTGAAGTTCTAGGAATTCAATGTGTGTTTTGTGAATGTATTAAAGTCTTGGAGAAGTTGTTAAGGTTTAGGTGATGTTGATATTCAAGGAATAAGAGATGTTTAGGTATAATGTGAAAAAGGAGATTTAGTTAGTAAGAGAAGAAGTTGAGGGATGATGATAAGGTGTAGAGGATACACCTTGGTATTTTGGTCATTATAGGTGAAATGCCACCTAGAAATCATAAGGAGAAAACATTGTAAGGAATTAGGAAAAATAGTTTGTGAGTGTTTAAGAATATCTTAAGGGTGTGTTTGAAGTGCCAAATGATGTTAGAACACATTAAGAGGCCTTAGGAGAAGTTTGGTGAAGATTTGACAAAGTTTGGGTAAGTTTAGGAGGCGACCGACCCAGGGGCCGACCCAGTTTGTGGGTCGGTCGAGCCTCTGTAAAATGTTAGGAATATGTTCGGTAAAGGTCCGACCCAAAAGGGTGGGTCGGACATGGGTCGGTCGGTCAAGTTTCAAAGGTGGAAAAATGTTCGCACATGGACCGACCCAGAATGGTGGGTCGGACGTGGGTCGGACGGGCATGTTTGTAAGGAAGTAAAAGGGGTCTGTAATGGACCGACCCAGATGTGGGTCGGTCGGTGGGTCGGTCGGACCAAAAATGTTGTTAAGGTTATGAAATGATGTGTAATGATGGGGATTGGTAGGTAATGATGTTATAAGGATGTTGAGGACATGTAAGGTGAGTTTTAATGACACCTAAGTGGGTTAAAAGTTGTATTAAAATGTGAGAGTAAAACAAGTTAAAAATGTTAAGTTATGTAACTAAGTTAACAGGGAAAGTAAGCATTAGACGCTAAATAAACAAATTTGCTACCCCAATGTTAATAAAGACACATGTGATGTTAACAGTTGTTCGAGAATTGCTCGAGGAACATAAATGGGCAGGATAGGTGGACTCCGGTGACAGGTATGGTTTTCTTGCAACCTGTGTCCTAACGGATTACACCGGCTTGTATGCCAATGTGTTTTTCTGTATGTTTGCCACGTTATGATATAAACCATGAAACGAGTTTACAGTCATTATTGTTATTGTATGTTTACGTGCCGATACCGGAACCTCTAATGCGCTTGAAGGGCTAGTTAACCACTATTAGGTAAACGTAAGAGAACGGTATCCGGTAATAACGTTCCGACCTAAGGAACGTTCTAACCACGGCTATGCGTGAGTTGGATATGTAATGTTTGTGCGTGGTATTTGTATGTGAATGTGTGACTCTCTTTTCCCTTGTGTATGTCTGACAAGACTTAACTCAATGTTTGTGAATGTTTAATAAAGTTCAAAGATGAACTTCTAATAAGTGCTAACGGGGGGAATGAGGAGTCCGGTCTGTTCCGGCCACGCGTGTGAGTATGGGGGTCGTTGTCATAGCAGGTTCGATCCTCTCTGTATGTATTGGTTGTTTTCCAATTTGGTTCCCAACCTACCCTTTAGCTTAACCAAGGCTATTACTGACTCACGTCGGGCCACAGGGGCATACTATTGTTATGTTTGTTTCGGTGTGCTTGGATCACTATATCCGGGGCACCTTGTGTTAAGTTAACCGTTCATTTAACGAAACGGTAACGAGTTATGTAACGAGCTTATCATGAGACTGGCAACAATCTCTAGGCTCAACAGTGTATGGTGATGTTTGGGTCGGTTCCTAAGAGAATCATTCCCGTTGTGTTATGTGTTTTGTTGTGATGCAATATTTATGGCGGTGTTATGTTGTGCACATGGAAACGTGCAAAGTGTTGTTAAGTGTTGTACGTAGTGTATGTTAATGTTGTAAAATGTGAAGTGTGTGGATCATGGAAATGATTCCAAGTTGTGATAAGAGGCATTTGAGGATAACCCGATTTAAGGGTATGTGTCGTCTATTAAGGAAGTAGCTCCGTTGGAGGAGAAACACTCTAGGATGATGAATACCATGGGTGACTTGTTAAGTAGGATGTATTATCCGATTGTTGAGCCCATTGAGGCGAAATGTTAATGTTGTGTGTTTGTTGTTACATGTATGATTTAAATATAATCAACTGCATGCTAAGACGACAATTAGTTGTGCGTGGCCCGGTAGCATATGGGCTGCGGGATTACCATACCAGCAAAGGTGCTGAGCCCCTTGGGGCCACCCCTTCTCTTCTTTTCTATTTCAGGTACAGAGAACTGGAAGCCGTCCGAGAGTAAGACGGGGTAGACATTGTACATGGGTATTCATTTAAGTATATATATACAGTAGGTGTAGTAAGACCGATATTGTTGTCGGCACCAGTTTATAAATACTCGGTATAGTTGATAAGGTGTATGTTGTTGTTGATGTTAATGGAAAGGAATAATAGTGTATAGTTGCTCGGGAATTTAGCCCATCAGACCGGTACAATGTGTATGTATTAGCCTTGTTAGCCACGTGGGTGGCTAACGGCGTGTAACACCAACAAGATAAGTAATGTGATGAGGTTGTTCTTCCGCTGCATTTGTTGTAAGTATGTTAATGTTGGATGGGGTGTTACAAAAAGTGGTATCAGAGCGAAGTATCGCTCTGATGACTGAATTACCGAGCTTAGGAAGTACCGAGTTAGGATTTAAGTACTTTGGGTTAAGGGTTGAGTGATAGCGTGAGAGATACGCTAGATAGGAACTACCGGTGAATACTGGAAACCTACTATATCCATCCCACCCTCCACAATCCCTGTATATAACTTGGGAATCAACGCCAGGGAGATGAAAGTCCTCTCTTACTCGGGGATACCCGATCTGGCTGTTATTAAATACCTTTAGGGTACGGAGAACCTGTCATACGGTAGATCCCGAAAACTGGGATCCCGGAGACGGTCTCCATCTGAATAATGTTAACCGCATTTCATAGCAATGAATGAAGGATTTTGTGTATAGAGGAATAGAATTTCCGGCAACCTGGGTCGACATGCAAAGCAGTCGAGAGTAACCAGCTTGCAACGCACCGACCGTGCAACAGGCAAGAAGTGGATTAGTGAACCCGAGACAAGTGTCTACGGAACCACAGTTGATAAATAAAACACCAACGGTATACCAACCGACAAAGGAACTACAACGTAGTGCCCAAACAAGAGACAAGTCTCAGTAACCACGACAAATACGTGGAACGGGCTACAAAGAGAATACAATACTAAGACAAAGGGGTCTCCCAGAATGGGAAACACCCTAGTTGATGATTATTATGTGAATACAGTGGGAAGTCACCTAGACAAGTTATTATCAAGACAGTGAGATCAGTGAGGGCCAACAAGGCCACTGATGACAGTGCGGGTAAAAACAATACCACAACCAGTATGTGTTGAACTGATAGCCAGTTAGCATGGCGCACTTGCCATAGCAAGTGCTGCTATAATAGGGCTGTTCGGGAAATTTATAACCACTACGAAGTACTTGGAAAAGTAATAAAGTTAAATGTGATTGTCATAACATGGAAGGGCTTAACAACCTGACCTCTGTAATTGGAAGTACACCAGTCAGCAAGAAGCTAGACTTGGTTAAGGTAAGAAGATGTTGTGAAACCATGAAAATTTTTCTTTCAACCCAGATTTTCACAAACCCTTTTCTTTTCAAACCAGATTTTCTTTCAAACCAACACTTCTTTCCAACCTTCTTTAAACCAAAGACAGTTGACAAGGATACAACAATGGATAAACTTTCCCTCGATTAAGTTCGGGAAGCAAGGAATGAATATTGTCACGGGACAATATAAGGGAGTTGACAACAGAATACTTCACCTAGGCGTGTGACGGACACTACAAGTGTACCAACTGAGTTGTGGGACGACCGCACTCCGATAGGAGCATGTGGGCCTGACAGACCTACTTATGGGTTAGTTGGGTAAGTAGCAATGTATCAAAAAGATACCCCATATATGTATACGAGTAGAGCCCGAAACACGGGAAGTAGTCGACTCCGTCTACGGTCAGCATATAAATCAAACGAGAGCTAAGGATTACAAGGAATAGTTGAAGTTAAGGAATTCAGTTAAGTTGGCAAGACTAAAAGGATTAATGAACTCCTTTCAAGGAAATGTTTAAGAGTTAGGAAGTGCGATGTGCACTGACTGTTATATAAAGACACCACATATGTCTTAAGGATCCTTAGGGATAAACATTATAGCTGGAATGGTGACCCAGCCTGTACTTGGCAAGCAGATGCCTAATGTGGACACGTTAATGTGCAATGAACGGATAAATTCCCAGAATGAGTACCTACACTACCAGGAAATGTTAACCTTCACAGAAGAAGATAATAACCAGTAAAGAACGCGAAAGGCGTAGCTAACGGAATGTACCAATAAGTGTGAGCCAAATGTAAGGCATAACTTAACAACACCCAGGAGAAATCCTCGAAGGGTGTTCACATCAACAATCGTTGAAGGAAATACATGACAGAAACATAAGGGTTGAAACTAACACACAGTTTAGACATAAGTTGTCAGGAGACGGACTGACAAACCTAAGGGGCATCCCATGAAAGGAAACGTGGTGCCGACCTTGTCATGGAGCCCAATACAACCTCTAACCATGTGATACTGTACAGAGAAGTACATGGTGTGGACAGCCTATAATGAGCCCAGCTCAAGGCAAATAAGGCTTATAATCCAAAAGCAGGATATATTATATAAATTCAATTGATTGTAGAAGTTTGTGTTGTATAAGTGAATAGAGTGGTAAACGAACCACTGCATTAAGAGTGGGGATACCTCTCAATATTGTGAGACCGCAGGAGCGGTAGTATGTGGAAGTTCAAGAAATATGTTAAGGATGGATGACGTTATTAGTGAAAGGGGGCAATTAACTTAGTACTATGTGTGAAAGTGAAGCACTTGGCTGGATAGTGCCGGCTTGTGACTCGAATGATCGATGCTCAAGGAGCATTCGGTAGTCATCCAAATGAGGGATGAACCATAATGTGAATAATGTAAATTTATGTGTGGAAGTTGAGGTGACAGTAGACACGATATAAGTTGATGTTATACAGGGAGTAAGAGCACGGTGCGCAACAAGCGACCGTTGTATAAATGTTGTAAAACGATAACGTAAGTGGAGATGCAAGATGAGTGATGTTAAACAAACTGAGCAATAAGCCAGTGGTAGGTATTGTGTGATGAGGAACTCAGTGTGAATTCCATGGCGAATCGCATAAGGGATTTACTGTCGAGAGTTTACGCCTCTGCACTCTGTATGACTGAGTGTTTTGGTATTGCTCTTGCGCAGTAATGATCGAATGAGATAGCTAGGAATTGGAAACATGTTGATTGTGGACAAATAATGTTATAATGGCCGATGCATAGGAAATGCAAGACCACACCAATGAAAGAGTACTTGTACAAAATCAAATGTGGTGACATGATTAACAGTAAGTGACTACAGTAGCACTAACTGCCAAATATCGGTATGGAATATACCCCAAATGTTGGAAATAGCTGAGAGAGCACTACACACTAGGTAGTAGCTCAATCTCAACCGACAATAAGTCGGAAGGGAACAAGTCAATCATTGTGAAATACATAACTGTATACACCGTAAATGGTTAGAAGTGGATAGAAAGTTTATAACTCGCCGAATTCGCTAACGGTAAAAGATACCGTGCGTCGGTTGCGAAACCATTGTTACCAAGATGAAGGTGATAATTGGGGATGTACAATACAGTAAGAATAACAAATGGAGCAATTAAGCTCTACAGTTTGAGTTTCGCAGCAGAAACTAGTGAGCCAGTGATTCAAGTGTTGAATGTACATGGTGAACATGAGTGAGTGGCTAATTGTTAATGCCTAAAAGCCTCACAGGCCAGGACCGAAACCGGTTATGAGTTATAACTCCAATGCGAATTCTTGGTTTAGGGACTAAACCGCTAATATGGTTAAGATCCTCTAATCAGAATCCATTGTGTAATAGACCGCGTGGAAGTTAAGATACTTCACGACGGCAAAACATTTTAAGTTAATGTTTAGTGATTGATTACGTGGGCGTAATCCCTTTTAAGGGGGGGTAGAGCGCAAAACCACTTGGTGTATATTACCGTACAAGTGTACGTAGTGTATGTGACTCATATTGTGCATAGCACAAAATTATTGTTTGTTTTGATGATTGGTGTGTGTGTTACGTAAACATACACATTCATTCGTGGTTTAATTGTGGTAATTGCGCACAGAAGATGCGAATACCATTGTGATAAGTGTGTGTGTTTGTTAACAGTTGTGTGTGATTGTACAAGTTGGGGAGTAGATAAACTCCCGGGGGACAAAAGCCCCGACAGTGTATAAATGTAAAACCATGTGTTGTATTTTGATAAAATATATGTGTATATATATATATTATGCAGTGATCATGAAAGGGCATGATACCGACATAGAACCTAGTGAGAATAAGATTCCCTAGGCAACAGGATTAAAAGTGAATGGAGGTAACTGATAGACGGAGTTCTATCCCTTGGAGATGTTGTGATCATGACTAGAATGATTCAAAAGATAGAAAATTGGAAATGAGTGATTTAATTGATGCTTGAAAATGAAGTGGGAGGTGGAACTTGATTTGCATGTGATCAAGGGAAACCGAACACAAATTGGAGTGGAAGGATAGTTCAACACTGATGCTGATCACATCAGGGTTGGATGACTCTTGAAACTCCCTATAAGTGGTCACGAATAACCACGCTAATAAAGAAGCAAAGAGCTTAAGTTGGACTTGGAGTTGTGTGTGTTTTCAAAAGGATTTTAAATTGGTATTTATAAAACGTTGATGGATACTTTACATAATTAAAGTCTCTTACTTAACCTCATAAGGAAATTTTAAACTTATGTGATTGTTTTAATCTCCTAAAGGCACGGGGACGGAAGGTGTCCATCGCGACCGTGTTCTGCGGGATCACAGTGTATATCAAGGATATTTTTGATTGCTATACATGCTCTGACATGTTGTGTGTATGTGTAATGGATGTTGTTTTGACTTGACTTGGATTTCCTAAAGTGTATGCTATTGAGGCCTATGAGTCTAAATGTGTGGTGTTACATAGACCTATGTGTCTAAAGACTGTTATGTTGTGGGGACCTATGTGTCCAAATGTTGTTATGTTACCCAAGACCAGTAGTCAAAGGGGTTGTTATGTATGTGTAAGTGTTGTTAAGATACCCGGACCATAGAGTCCGAGGTTATCATGTGGATATGTTATGTTATGTGTGGATGTGAATGTGTTACCCGGACCATCAAGTCCGAGGTTGTGATGTGAAGTGTGTTTGGTTATGGAAGTTTATTTCCAAGTAATTCCGTATTCTGATTTAATGATGTGTGGGAAAGTGTGAACTTCGAGGACGAAGTTCTTTTAAGGGGGGTAGATTGAAATACCCCAAACCTTGATATGTGGTTTAAATATCAAATTATGGTATGTAAAGGCTAAAAAGTGCCTTAGAAACATCAGTGAACAATCTAAACAATAATAAATGCAATAAAGCATTAAGACACAGTTTGAGCAAAAACATGCTCTAAGCTATGAGTGAACTTGGTTAGGACCCAAAGAGCCTACCAAGACTTGATAACATTTAATTATGATTTAATGAGGCTAAATAAGTCCTTAGGAAACTTTGGTAGACAATGAAACCAAACAAAACACAAGGTAATACCTTAAAGTCAATAAGAGCAAAAATGTGCTCTAAGCTTGGGATAAAGTTGTATAAGACCTAATGGTCATACTATATCTTATAAATATGTTAATGAACATATTAAATCAATTACCAAAGAAAACCAAGCTTGAAAACAAGTTAAAACACAAAATGTGCTTTAAGGAGTCTTAAAGCACGTTTTTGAAAAATTGTCTTGTAAATGAGTTTTGAATGGCTAAATGTCCATCATTACTCTTTAATTAACATGTGTACTATATAGTATCACATTTGGGTGGCCATATTAGTGGGAAATCAAAAATTTCACTTCTATGTGCCTTAGTTTGTGAATAGTAATTTTATAAACTAGTTTGTAAATATAATGTTATAAGTGACTAAGTTGGTCAACAAAGACCAAAACACCTTCTATTAAAATGGGGGCCGGTTTTTCAAGGTGTGACTCACCACATTTGAACAAATAAGTAAGTTAAGTAATGACAAAGAAAGAACTATTTGCTTTTAGCTTAAATATCTCCAAAAGTAAGTTCTATCTTCATTCTCCCTTTCTTTCCTTCATTTCCCACGGTTCCAAACACCACCACCAACCTCTCTTCTTCATTCTCTCTCGGTAATACCACTACCTCCATGAGAACTCAAGCTTTGAACTCTTGCCAAATCTTGCTCTCTTGTCCAAATCAAAAACAAACGCCACCATTCTCTTAGTTAAGCCAAGCTCTACAATCTTGTCTCTTCAAAACTTCAAACCTCCATTTCGGTGCCAAGAGAGACCACCATGGGAGGAGCTTGAGCTCATCTTTTCACATATTCTTGTTCTCCTTTGCTTCAAGGTAAGGAAACTCAAAGAAAAATCAGTTTCCTCCATGTTTACATGTTGTCCGAAAATTCACCTCACAATGGTGTATTTATCTTGCTTGTTTTAGCTTCATTTGAATCTTCCAAGGGCTAGGAGGAGCCTCTCTTGATACCTATTCAAGTTCTCTTCCAATTCCAAGGTAAAACAATTACCTTAATGTGTTAAAACAATATGTGTAACTAGGGTTTACAATGAGGAGAAGCACAATGCTTGAATACTCATTCTATTGTTTGTATAATGTTTAATAGTTGAAAAGGGATCAAGTACCCCACCAGTTTTACAAGGAACAAGAAAGAAATTTGTGAGGAAAAAGAGGTAAACAAACTATCTCAATGTAGTTTTAATGCCTTAAGAAAAATGAGCTTATAAATGCTTATTAAATACCTAAGGAGCCAATGGCAAGTGACCTAGTAAAATGCTCTCAAGGAGTTTATTAAAGGAATATGTATTGTTGGGTGTATTTGCAGGTCAAAGGCTTTATTATGTGGGAAATTCAGTGTTTAAGGTTTATGCAATTTAAGGGCCTAAGAGCCATGCATTTAAGGGCCTAAGTGCCAAGCAATTTAAGTTATGCACTATATTGTGATGTAGTGCTTGATGTGTGAAGTTTGTGTATAAGAATGTGTTTGATGGATTTTAGGTGTTTTGAATGAAATAAGGTAAAAACCTAAGTGTTTGGATGTGAGTATATACTAGAGAAGCTATGGCCAAATTTGGGAAATGTGTAAGAAGTTCTAAGTGTTTTAAGTGAGTGTTGGTGAACTAGGAAGTGTTAAAGGTGAATGAATGTTTACTTGAGAAGAAAACATGTATTAAGGTGATTTAGATTGATGCAAGGATTTAGGTGTTGTCCTTGAAGTTCTAGGAATTCAATGTGTGTTTTGTGAATGTATTAAAGTCTTGGAGAAGTTGTTTAAGGTTTAGGTGATGTTGATATTCAAGGAATAAGAGATGTTTAGGTATATGTGAAAAAGGAGATTTAGTTAGTAAGAGAGAAGTTGAGGGATGATGATAAGGTGTGGAGGATACACCTTGGTATTTTGGTCATTATAGGTGAAATGCCACCTAGAAATCATAAGGAGAAAACATTGTAAGGAATTAGGAAAATAGTTTTGTGAGTGTTTAAGAATATCTTAAGGGTGTGTTTGAAGTGCCAAATGATGTTAGAAACATTAAGAGGCCTTAGGAGAAGTTTGGTGAAGATTTGACAAAGTTTGGGTAAGTTTAGGAGGCGACCGACCCAGGGGCCGACCCAGTTTGTGGGTCGGTCGAGCCTCTGTAAAATGTTAGGAATATGTTCGGTAAGGTCCGACCCAAAAAGGGTGGGTCGGACATGGGTCGGTCGGTCAAGTTTCAAGGTGGAAAAATGTTCGCACATGGACCGACCCAGAATGGTGGGTCGGACGTGGGTCGGACGGGCATGTTGTAAGGAAGTAAAAGGGGTCTGTAATGGACCGACCCAGATGTGGGTCGGTCGGTGGGTCGGTCGGACCAAAATGTTGTTTAAGGTTATGAAATGATGTGTAATGATGGGGATTGATAGGTAATGATGTTATAAGGATGTTGAGGACATGTAAGGTGAGTTTTAATGACACCTAAGTGGGTTAAAAGTTGTATTAAAATGTGAGAGTAAAACAAGTTAAAAATGTTAAGTTATGTAACTAAGTTAACAGGGAAAGTTAAGCATTAGACGCTAAATAAACAAATTTGCTACCCCAATGTTAATAAAGACATGTGATGTTAACAGTTGTTCGAGAATTGCTCGAGGAACATAAATGGGCAGGATAGGTGGACTCCGGTGACAGGTATGGTTTTCTTGCAACCTGTGTCCTAACGGATTACACCGGCTTGTATGCCAATGTGTTTTCTGTATGTTTGCCACGTTATGATATAAACCATGAAACGAGTTTACAGTCATTATTGTTATTGTATGTTTACGTGCCGATACCGGTAACCTCTAATGCGCTTGAAGGGCTAGTTAACCACTATTAGGTAAACGTAAGAGAACGGTATCCGGTAATAACGTTTCCGACCTAAGGAACGTTCTAACCACGGCTATGCGTGAGTTGGATATGTAATGTTTGTGCGTGGTATGTATGTGAATGTGTGACTCTCTTTCCCTTGTGTATGTCTGACAAGACTTAACTCAATGTTTGTGAATGTTTAATAAAGTTCAAAGATGAACTTCTAATAAGTGCTAACGGGGGGAATGAGGAGTCCGGTCTGTTCCGGCCACGCGTGTGAGTATGGGGTCGTTGTCATAGCAGGTTCGATCCTCTCTGTATGTATTGGTTGTTTTCCAATTTGGTTCCCAACCTACCCTTTAGCTTAACCAAGGCTATTACTGACTCACGTCGGGCCACAGGGGCATACTATTGTTATGTTTGTTTCGGTGTGCTTGGATCACTATATCCGGGGCACCTTGTGTTAAGTTAACCGTTCATTTAACGAAACGGTAACGAGTTATGTAACGAGCTTATCATGAGACTGGCAACAATCTCTAGGCTCAACAGTGTATTGGTGATGTTTGGGTCGGTTCCTAAGAGAATCATTCCCGTTGTGTTATGTGTTTTGTTGTGATACAATATTTATGGCGGTGTTATGTTGTGCACATGGAAACGTGCAAAGTGTTGTTAAGTGTTGTTACGTAGTGTATGTTAATGTTGTAAAATGTGAAGTGTGTGGATCATGGAAATGATTCCAAGTTGTGATAAGAGGCATTTGAGGATAACCCGATTTAAGGGTATGTGTCGTCTATTAAGGAAGTAGCTCCGTTGGAGGAGAAACACTCTAGGCATGATGAATACCATGGGTGACTTGTTGAGTAGGATGTATTATCCGATTGTTGAGCCCATTGAGGCGAAATGTTAATGTTGTGTGTTTGTTGTTACATGTATGATTTAAATATAATCAACTGCATGCTAAGACGACAATTAGTTGTGCGTGGCCCGGTAGCATATGGGCTGCGGGATTACCATACCAGCAAAGGTGCTGAGCCCCTTGGGGCCACCCCTTTCTCTTCTTTTCTATTTCAGGTACAGAGAACTGGAAGCCGTCCGAGAGTAAGACGGGGTAGACATTGTACATGGGTATTCATTTAAGTATATATATACAGTAGGTGTAGTAAGACCGATATTGTTGTCGGCACCAGTTTATAAATACTCGGTATAGTTGATAAGGTGTATGTTGTTGTTGATGTTAATGGAAAGGAATAATAGTGTATAGTTGCTCGGGAATTTAGCCCATCAGACCGGTACAATGTGTATGTATTAGCCTTGTTAGCCACGTGGGTGGCTAACGGCGTGTAACACCAAAAGATAAGTAATGTGATGAGGTTGTTCTTCCGCTGCATTTTGTTGTAAGTATGTTAATGTTGGATGGGGTGTTACAGAAGATAGTAAAGCGATGCGATGGTATAGATAAGTTTATCAGAGGATGTGGGCTCTGCAGTGAACTGTGATCAATTAATGATACCAGGATACCGTGTGGTAACCATATAGTATCTGGATAAATTTCCAATGGACTACAGAGGTTCATCGGTCGGAGACTCTACGCGGAGTGGCTATGCCGTGGGTGACCCGCCATAGGAGATGGGTAACTTAGAGACACGTCGTTCTAACGAGACGTTGTCATTAGGCAGACTGAACAATTACGAACGATATATTAGCTCGTACATTAGGCGAACATTATTTGGGCTTGTACGCCAAAGACGGAAAATATACTTGTTTATATTCTCGTTGTTTCGCCTTATTGCTCAGTGGTTATGCTTTGTAATGGTGTGGGTATGTTGTGGATTTGTTTGAACGAGCCATTTGCAATATTGTGTGTTGTGAACTGGTTGAGTCGAGTCGCTGTACTCATGTGTAGATTATGGTGGATTGTTTGGTCGAGTGACGCCGTACTCAATTATGAACTATCAAGTGTTTATTGGAATGGAGTCTCTGTACTCATATAAGCGTTGTAACGCTTTCAGTGGTTTATTACGATGCGATGTGTAAAGCGGGGGCTTATGGTATCTGAGTTTACTGCAATAATATATTGGCTTTACAGTTTTAACATTAAACTACTTGCATGAAATGAATTGCATGCTCTCGACCAATTAACTGAGGGTCCGAGGGGGCATGACAGTCAGGTAGTAACATACTCAGCAGGGGCTGATTCCATACCACAAACAACCATTTTTAAGGTATGCAGCTTCCGGTGTCGACAAAGAGAGGGACGCGCTGGGTAGTTTAATTAGTTGTTTTATTATGCACTGTTGCATTTTGATACGAAAATAGAAACGTGTATAGGATTGGGATATTAGAATGCTCACTGTGAATGTATTTTATATATTGGTTTGGGAAGGTTAGATCTATCTCTTGTTGTCACTGTGGGAAATGTCTTCGTATTTAATGAATATATCAGTAAGCACGTTATTACTCGTAAGGGCGAGTGAGAATGGTGACACCAGTAGTTCAATTGTTAAGATTACCGCTGCGATTACAATATTAAGTAGGATGATTAGGAGCCGATTAGAGTAGGGGTGTTACAAAAGTGGTATCAGAGCGGAGTACCGCTCTGATGACAAGAGATAGTAGGATTTATACAGTGAGCATAGGTTTTGGGAATACGGGAACGATGTGAGGATAGGTGACCTTGCGGGGTGATGCAATACTTAAGAATTGCACACCATAGCCGTAGAGGCACTTCAATATTAAACGACCGAGACTACGGTATTTGACCGAGTAAGGTCTAACCCGTCCTCTTGACATATGTCAGGGAGAGGTCTGGGTAACAGTACTAAGGAAGAACACGGAGCAGCGGATGGTGGTGAAGGTTCAGCAACCCCAAGTAACGCGAAGACGGTATGAACCGCTCGTACTTGATGGGAGAACATCCCGGGAAATTTGCAATGGTACCCCACCCGCCGCAGCCCGTACCTCGAGTACTATTTAGTGAAACAATGAAATGGGAAACACCACGGAGATAACTCTCCTGATCGGGAAGACCCGATGTGGATGCTAAGAGGATTATGTTAAATGAAAAAATAAGACTTTGTGTTTTGATGTAATATTTAGGACCGGGGTCCTGGTAATGACATAATGTCTACCATACAAGGATGAGATAAATAATAAACCGAGTTTGAGGAGAAAATTCCTGTAGGACTAATGGGGCTAGCTTGCTATAAGCAAGGCGGCCCTGTCTTACATCCAGGAAAACACTAATGGTGCGCTTGGGGGGAAAGAGGTAGAAACGACGAGTAATGATTAGTTTGTGAGATATGTAACATACGGAAGGAATTACCTTTAGAAGTCTCACCCGAAGTGAGTAACTCTAAAACCATGCAACACTGAAGGTTCAAGATGGCCCGACGTGCATGAGGAGAGATCATGAGAACTGTAGAAACAAGAACTCGCTAAGTCGCTATCATGCAACGCCTCGTGAGGACAGTAAGACCTTACTACCACGGTAAACTTGTGGGAACGAGTGCGGGAGTGAGACTGTATTAATTTGAATAAGAACTTTTGGCCAGAACATTAACCCGGTTAGGGAATAGCACTGCACTGACACACCGTACCGGTGGCTCAGTCTGCATGGCGCACTTGCCACTGCAAGTGCCACATTAACCAAAGTATTAAATTTCAACCTGCCTTGCGCACTTGCTACAGCAAGTGCAGCAACGGTAAACTAACCCTAAAAGACCGAGTGTCCAGGCAGTTACCAATAAACACTAAACTTTTATGTGAGTCTGTAATGCAATGAAGTGGGACATAGCCTTCTTGTAGGCATGGGTACGAAACCCTTGGGTTGAGGTCGATAAACCTCGGGAAGACCTAGCCGGTCTGACCATTAAACTGAAAATAATACACCATTTAGTAGAGTATTAAAAGGGGAATAAATGAGAATAACGATAATTAGTGCCTACAAGCCTAACCCCAGTGCCGGTATGGACATTAAACGTCAATCATTACCGGTGGGGATGTCGGGTCTTCAGGACCAGCATAACCAAATTTAGGGAGTACGCGACACTTGTGGTTAAACCACTACCATTGAACATTGCCAGAGGGCAAGAAGTGAGCTATATGAGCCAAGACTCTAAATAAAACCTATCCGATTGAGTGGATGAAAATAATAGACAAGTATCGTAATACAAACTATTCTGGAGTTGAAAAAAAAGATTAGGCAGATGCGAACGTGCAATAAAGGGGCCGATGTTATGCCCGCACCACACACACCTGATGTGTTGTGTATCCATAGTGCTGCTAGACTCCCGTACGGAGGACAGTGGATATTAACTAAACAATGAATTTGTCGAGGGCGGAGGATACCATTACCTCGAAGAGGATGAAGGGATGCGAGT